>CM070496.1:12146808-12184308 GCA_036324585.1 Champsocephalus esox | reverse complement strand
AGACGAGCTTTCCCTCCGCGGTGTTCCCGTTGGAAGGAAGGTGAGTAATTCTTATTCTGAGTGCTTTGGAGAACGCTCGCCGTCTTCCCTTCCTCCTCCGGGCTCAGACACGTGTTATCACCAGACTCCGGGGTACAGGAGCTTGTGAAGAGATGCTTCCGGCGTTTCTTATCTGCATGCGAGCAGGGGAAGCAGTCTGCGGAGCGGCGTGAATATTTGTTTCTCCTCAAGGACGTGTGGATTATAACGGCCTCGACCGTTACACAAGACAACACATCGTTATGACATCACAAAGTGGCCGAAATCTGATCAGCTCGTTTTCAGACAGGTTTCTATAGAAATGGATCAAAAAGAGACATGAAGAAGAGGGGACACATGTTGATGTGGAAGAGACATGAAGAAGAGGGGACACATGTTGATGTAGAAGAGACATGAAGAAGAGGGGACACATGTTGATGTAGAAGAGACATGGAGAAGAGGGGACACATGTTGATGTAGAAGAGACATGGAGAAGAGGGGACACATGTTGATGTAGAAGAGACATGAAGAAGAGGGGACACATGTTGATGTAGAAGAGACATGGAGAAGAGGGGACACATGTTGATGTAGAAGAGACATGAAGAAGAGGGGACACATGTTGATGTAGAAGAGACATGAAGAAGAGGGGACACATGTTGATGTGGAAGAGACATGGAGAAGAGGGGACACATGTTGATGTAGAAGAGACATGGAGAAGAGGGGACACATGTTGATGTAGAAGAGACATGAAGAAGAGGGGACACATGTTGATGTAGAAGAGACGTGGAGAAGAGGGGACACATGTTGATGTAGAAGAGACATGGAGAAGAGGGGACACATGTTGATGTAGAAGAGACATGAAGAAGAGGGGACACATGTTGATGTAGAAGAGACATGAGGAAGAGGGGACACATGTTGATGTAGAAGAGACATGAAGAAGAGGGGACACATGTTGATGTAGAAGAGACATGAGGAAGAGGGGACACATCTTGATGTAGAAGAGACATGAAGAAGAGGGGACACATGTTGATGTAGAAGAGACATGGAGAAGAGGGGACACATGTTGATGTAGAAGAGACATGAAGAAGAGGGGACACATGTTGATGTAGAAGAGACATGAAGAAGAGGGGACACATGTTGATGTAGAAGAGACATGGAGAAGAGGGGACACATGTTGATGTAGAAGAGACATGAAGAAGAGGGGACACATGTTGATGTGGAAGAGACATGAAGAAGAGGGGACACATGTTGATGTAGAAGAGACATGACATGAAGAAGAGGGGACACATGTTGATGTAGAAGAGACATGAAGAAGAGGGGACACATGTTGATGTAGAAGAGACATGGAGAAGAGGGTTTGGTATTGATCTAGTCTGATTAGCATGTGCTTAGCGTGTAATTACAGATATAAATGGTTAGTGGAAAAGCCTTCGTGCAGCAGGGAGTGCTGGATGTATGTCTGCCTGCTGTTCTCTGCTCTCAGGGGGGGGGGCAGAGGCATATAGGTTAATAATGCTGTCACGGCATGAGGGCCGAAGGCTTGTTCTACACACACACACACACACACACACACACACACACACACACACACACACACACACACATGCACTCGTCTCTTTCCACAATCTCTCCTGGAAAGGACACGAGGAAGGGCACGGTTTAGATTTGCTTTCTACGTAAATTTAGATTATCAGTAAGATGCGTTGTAATGGTGAGACAGAACCGAAGCACGTTACACGGCTATCAGAAGAAACGAGGCGACATTCGCACGTATTTCACGACCAGAGGACTTTCTTTAATTGCATTTCCTTCCACTGTTAGTGCGAGCTGCGGGGTTAACGCTCAGCTCTTCATTCGCGTTTTGGCGCTGTAAGGCAGGGGTGTCAAACTCAAGGCCCGGGGGCCAAATCCGGCCCGCGACGTCATTGTATGTGGCCCGCAAGAGCTTGCATATAATATAATACATTATTTCATATATATTGTGTATTTATATATGTATTTTTATAGAGTTACAACCTTACGGCCCTTTGAGTGCAAGCATAATGCTAATGTGGCCCACGATGAAATTGAGTTTGACACGCCAATGGGAAATATAGCCTCGTGTGTACCTCACAGTTTCAGCCTTGTGTGTCCGCCTCTCTTTGACATTTGTGTTGTGAAAGTCGGGCGCTGTGATTGGCTGCAAGGTGGCGAAGAGGGCAACAGTGATGGACAGATTACGGAGGAAGGACAGAGCGAGAGGAAACAGATTAACGCGATTACAAAAGTTTGCAGAAAGTGAAGAGAGAGCGGAGAGTATTGACCTGACTCCCGGTTGATTCTTTGCATTAAATACGGTGTGTGACTTTCTCTCGCCGCCTTTCCTCGGGCCTCGATCTCAGCTGAGTCACACGGCATTAGCACACTGTGGGAAATCTGTCTGTGTGGTAGAGGAGCGGGAATCTGATTTTAAAGAGTCCTCTCCTGCTGATGTTCAGGTGTAGTGTCTCTACTTTAAAGAGTCCTCTCCTGCTGATGCTCAGGTGTATATCAGTATGTAGCGTCTCTACTTTAAAGAGTCCTCTCCTGCTGATGTTCAGGTGTATATCAGTATGTAGTGTATCTACTTTAAAGAGTCCTCTCCTGCTGATGTTCAGGTGTATATCATTATGTAGTGTCTCTACTTTAAAGAGTCCTCTCCTGCTGAACTGAACTGGAGGAATCTGATAGCAGGGGTTCACGTTGCAGAAAGAGGAGCATTAGGTTTCTATTTCAGTCCGCCGAAGGCTCAAGGATCCTTTCGGAGCTTTAAATGAACTCATCGATGCACTCGATTGATGGTTCCTCCCAAGGTTGCGTTCGGAAATGGCCTTGCTACAGATGTAGAGTACAGATTTAAAACGCTATGTTATGAATTGTGTGGCAGCCGACTCATAAATGTTTAAGCTGACCTGAGTGCTGCTGTGCTGCTTTGTGCCGGTCAGCATGGCTGGATGTCACGTGGTTGGCCTTCCTGTTATAAAACGTTGGAAATTAAACTCCAAAACGTTGTAAAAATCGTCACATAAAGCCGTTTCATAATTTGCAAAACACTAGTTATAGAACTTAGAACAAGCCGATTTTGGCCGACGATGGGCGCCAGGTCGTCGATGAGCGTCGACACGCCCTACTCAGATTGGTGTGTCCCGCACCGTCGTGTCTTTTCAGCCGTGCCGACACCTTTTTCGCCGACTGCCCGCCGATTCAACATGTCGAATCGGTGGGCAGTCGGCCAAAGGCTGTCGGCAAAATAAAGCACTCTGATTGGCTGTTCAGCTAGCGAATCAGTGCATGAGAAGCGAAACGGAAGTGAGGGACCCAAACAAACGATTCATGTCAGTTTATTGAACATGTCAGAAACAAAAACATACAACAATAATATATATATATATATATATTCTCTTTTTTCCTTTTTTTTTCTCACTCAAATTAATAATTATAACAAAGTACAACAAAAAAATAATAACAAAAAATATATAATAATTAATAATTATAATAATAATTAAATAATAATTCTCACATAGTCTCTGTGATGTTCAACAGAGGCAAGAAGAGGCTAAACAAGGCTTTTAGGTCATCAGCGACATGTTTGATTTGTTAATTACAATCAGAAATAAATTACTTTTACAATTACAAGAAATAACAAATGGGATTTTACAGGTCCTGGTCATAACCATTAATGATTTGTCTCCTAAATAATACTTCCAGTTTAGATAGACTTACAATATGTCAGTGCATCGTTACCGTTATTCCACCTTTGGATGAGATGCAACGAAGTTTGGCATTTGTTCGCATTTGTGGTTTTTTGAAAATGCAGTTTCCTCTCAACGTGTGCATGCTTTCTCTCTGTGTGAAAAGTCCCCGGATATTATGAGGTCATTGTTGATTGATTGCGGCTTTGAACATAATTTGAATAGTTTTATCGTCAACCAGGTCTTGTCGTTTTAGTGTTTTTAGTTTGATGAACAATTTATTTGTTGGTTCTCTGTAGGTAGTTTTATGTATAACTCGTATGGCTCCTTTTTGCAGGATGAAGATAGGATGTGTATCTGTTTTATATGTGTTCCCCCAAACTTCCACACAATACATCACGTATGGAAGTATGAAGGAGCAGCACAGCATAAACAGAGAAGCTTGATTAATTAGGTATTTGGTTTTATTCAGAATGGCTATTGATTTGGACATTTTGGCTTTGATATAGCTTATATGTGGTTTCCAACTTAATTTATTGTCTATGATTACTCCAAGGAACTTTATTTCCGATACTCTTTCTAATTGGACGCCATTTATAGCGAGTTTCTTCTCTGTATTGGTCGATCGATTCCCAAATATTATGAGTTTGGTTTTGCTTGCGTTCAATGTTAATTTATTTTGGTCAAACCAGATCTTCATCCTGCTCAGTTCCTTCTCCATTGTGACCAATAGCTGTTCTAAATCGTCCCCACAGCAGAGTAGACTTGTGTCGAATGGTTTTAATCATTTTTGATACTTCACATATTTAAGCAATAGCTCCCGACAGGCCGTGGTATATGCTCATTATATCACAGCTAAGGGGCGTGGTTCGGCCCGACGCGAAGCAGTTTGCTTTTCAGCCCAACGGTATACCCCTTTTCTCAGACGCGGAGGGATACTGACTTGTTGTGAAAAGTAACTTACAATTCTACCCGTGGTATACGCTCAGTATATCACGGCTAAGAACCAATCGGATTGCTTGATTTTACTTGTCCGTTTTATAAATTGTTAATATACAGAATAAATAGTAATGGCCCCAAGACTGAGCCCTGAGGCACCCCACATGTAACCTGCAGTAGTTGTGATGTATGGCTTTGTAGTTCAACGTACTGTTCCCTGTTGTGTAGGTAGCTGGATAGCCATGATAGGGCAACACCTCTAATGCCATATCTCTGTAGTTGTTTTATTAATAATTCATGGTCAACCGTTTCAAATGCTTTTTTTAAGGTCCAGAAATATCCCTATTGCATATTCTTTCTTTTCTATTGCCTTAGTAATGTGTTCCATAAATTCTATAACTGCAAATGATGTAGTTCTGTTTGCTCTGAAACCATATTGTTGTCCATAGAGTATGTTATGTTTGGTGATGAAGTCATTTAGTCTTGCATAGTAGATTTATTCCAGTATTTTAGAAAACTGTGAGAGCAATGCAATTGGTCTATAGTTTGACAGTACATGTTTATCTCCAGATGTATGTATTGGTATGACTTTAGCAGTTTTCATTTTATTTGGAAATACACCGGTTTGTATTGACTGATTACAGATGTGAGGTAGTTACATTCAATAATGTTTCAACTGTATACATTTATATACATGTCAATATCATGACAGTCTGCAGACCTTTTACTCTTAAGTGTTTTAACTGTGTCAATCATTTCATTTTCATTAATGCAAGGCAAGGCAAGTTTATTTATAGAGCACTTTTCAACACAAGGCAATTCAAAGTGCTTTACAAAAAATGAAAGACATTAAGCATTAAAAAAGAAAAGCTAATAAAATAAACATTAAAATGAAAAATACATGGATAAAAGTTACAGTGCAGTTTAAGATATGAATAGTTCAATTAGAAGCAGCGACAAAAGGAAAAGTCTTCAGCCTGGATTTGAAAGTAGTCAGAGTTGCAGCGGACCTGCATCAGTCCCTCTTAAGAATATAGTTTCCTTCACATGTATATCTTTACTTTCAACACCATCACTACAACCAGTATTTGGAATTTCCCCAGCTCGACAAGGACCAACATTGACAAAGTACTTATTGAAATCTTCGGCAACTGAGGTCATGGCATAAATTACTGTATCGTTGTTTGACAGAAAACTGTTTGGGTGTTGTGCCTTTCCATTTCCTTTTTTAATATTAATACATTCCATGTTTTTTTAATGTTATTTTTCTAATGATTCGTTGTAATGATCCATTTCGCTACATCGTATTATCTTTGTTTGTTTTTGTATGTCTTGTATTTTTGTTCAGCCTCGACTGATCCATTCTTTAAGAAGTCTTTATATTATTCATTTTACATGCATTTAATATTCCCTTTGTGATCCACGGTTTCTCAGCATATTTTTGTTTCACTATTCTCTTTACACGAGGACAATGTTTTTCATACGGCCCTGATAGAACATGTAGAAATGATTCATCGGCTTCGTTTGCATCTGGAGCATCCACTTTGTTCCAGTCTTGTTTAGATAATTCTTCTTTAAAAGAATGAACGGACTCTGGTGTGTTGTGTCTTGTAATTGTGTCTTTTTTGATCCTCGTTCTGTATTGTTGCAAAGACTGGCAGGTGGTCACTTGAGTCATTGATTACTATTCCACTTATTCCTTTCCTATCCATAACATTTGTGAATATGTTGTCAATGAGTGTAGCACTGTGTGATGTTATTCTGGTTGGCCGTGTGAGGATGTAAACTGTTGCTATACATAGAATTAATACATTCTGTAGTTGCAGTGTGTTCTTGTGGGTTCAGAAAATCAATGTTAAAATCTCCACATACAAAGAGCATGTTCTTGCTGCTTGTGGGATTTGTAGATTTCATTTAACTCCAGCTCTCGACTCAGGTTCGGGAAGCCCCTTGAGCTTCTCGCTGTAGAGGGAAAATGGAACGCTATTTGTTGTTTGTTTATATCTCACAGTCTATTCTTCTTCTCTCGGTTATCACGCAGTCTGTCTTCCGGTTGCCTCTTTTGAATGACGAATACACACTACCGCCGCCTGCTGGTAGGGAGAGGTATTGCCACTCACGCATGCGCAGTTCGTACGTGCTTCTTGGCCGTCGGCTGAAGTCTTCGCGGTGTGTTCCAGTGCGACACACGGCCGAGACGCAGAGACGCGACACTACGCAACAGTCGGGGGTCCGTCTGTGTCAGTTCTTTGGTGTCAGCTTGGTGTGTCCGGGCCTCTACATAGGCCACACACGTTAGCATGTCCAGCTCACTGTCACCTAGAAATCGAGCATTCATCTGTAGTTGTTTTCTAGAAGCATAATAAAAACCTAATTGGCCTTTCTGTTATAAAACGTTGGAAATTAAGCTCCACATTTTTAAAAACTTAAACATTAGCTTTCGCTTGAAGGAGGCTACTTCGAACGCTGATTCTGCAACAATTAATGCTTCTATTTCACTTAGAAATAAAGACCAAGTGGGCTTTTAAATGGACAAACCGTTCACATAAACCCGTTGTATATTTTGCAAAAACTAGTTTATAAAGTGTTGAGGCTTTTGTCTTTTGTTTGTCCTTACAACAACAAATAGTTTAGAATCTGCTTTAACGTACGCCACGAATGTTAGCATGCCAACTATCACCTAGAAGTCTAACATAAGATGTGCTTTATTGATCCAAATCTGGGAAATGTTTGTGTTGCAGCAGCATAAAAGACAAGGCGTTGCACATAAGAGAAATTAAAAGGGTAGAAATAAACAATTCTAAAATTAAAACATCTCGAAATAGAAATAAAACGGCTGTAAAAAGGTTTTTAAAAAATGGCTTTCTAGCAGCATCTCATTAGCTTCCGTTAGCATCAGGTCTTCCGGTGCAGGCTTTCTACAGCGCCAGTCTTAGAGTGCGGCAGCTGGAGATATAATAAAGTCAGATACACTTTCCACAGAGCAGAGCAATCAGAGTTAATCAAATCTGTGAGCAAACTTTTGTGATTTCAGCCAACAAATAAGACGGCGGTCGACTCGTAATGATCTGCATTTCTGTGAGAAATCAGAGAGCCATTGTTTTACGATCTGCTCCATCGTCACTGGAGGAGGAGGTTGGGCTTGTTTTCGACATTCAGTGTGATAGAAGTGCAATGCATTGATTCGGCTGAACTCTTTAACTTCGGAATTGCTATTTAGTTTAGCTCTATAGGGTTCGGCAAAAGTTTGTAAAATCGATGTTTTGTCTCAAAGTTAAAGGAAGTCTGCACTTTCTTATAAATGTTTCGCTTGAAGACGACATGACTTTAAAGAGTCCTCTCCTGCTGATGTTCAGGTGTATATCAGTGTGTAGTGTCTCTACTTTAAAGAGTCCTCTCCTGCTGATGTTCAGGTGTATATCAGTGTGTAGTGTCTCTACTTTAAAGAGTCCTCTCCTGCTGATGTTCAGGTGTATATCAGTGTGTAGTGTCTCTACTTTAAAGAGTCCTCTCCTGCTGATGTTCAGGTGTATATCAGTATGTAGTGTCTCTACTTTAAAGAGTCCTCTCCTGCTGATGTTCAGGTGTATATCAGTATGTAGTGTCTCTACTTTAAAGAGTCCTCTCCTGCTGATGTTCAGGTGTATATCAGTATGTAGTGTCTCTACTTTAAAGAGTCCTCTCCTGCTGATGTTCAGGTGTATATCAGTATGTAGTGTCTCTACTTTAAAGAGTCCTCTCCTGCTGATGTTCAGGTGTATATCAGTCTGTAGTGTCTCTACTTTAAAGAGTCCTCTCCTGCTGATGTTCAGGTGTATATCAGTATGTAGTGTCTCTACTTTAAAGAGTCCTCTCCTGCTGATGTTCAGGTGTATATCAATCAATCAATCAATCAATGTTTATTTATATAGCCCAATATCACAAATGTTACATTTGTCTCAGTGGTCTTCACAGTGTGTACAGAATATCAGTATGACAATACGACACCCTCTGTCCTTAGACCCTCTGTCCTTAGACCCTCTGTCCTTAGACCCTCCGTCCTTAGACCCTCACATCGTACAAGGAAAAACTTCCAAAGAAAACCCAGTTTAAAGGGAACATGGAGAAACCTCAGGGAGAGCAACAGAGGAGGGATCCCTCTCCCAGGACGGACAGACGTGCAATAGATGCCGTGTGTAAATTGAAAAGATAATACATTTGCAACATAGGTAGTCCAAATGTTTGGAAATGCATGTGTGTGTAATAGGAAGATGAATCCACGAGGATATCCATCCAGGACCGATGATACAGGACCACAGCCACGACTCAAGATCCAGCGCTCGCGATCCAGGACACAAGACCGCAGGATCATCCATGACTCCGGATCCCAGCATATATAGACACCCAAAAAGAAAGACATTTGGGGAAGCTGGGTTAATCGGAACATGAGAGTACACAGGTACAGACAGAGAGAAGGAAGAAGTAAGATGTCCCCCGACAAACTAAGCCTATATCAGCAAAACTAGGGGCTGAATCTAATCAGCCCTAACTATAAGCTTTATCAAAAAGGAAGGTCTTAAGCGCACTCTTAAAAACGGATAGGGTGTCTGCCGCCCGAACACAAACTGGAAGCTGATTCCACAAATGTGGAGCTCGATGAGAAAATGTATGTAGTGTCTCTACTTTAAAGAGTCCTCTCCTGCTGATGTTCAGGTGTATATCAGTATGTAGTGTCTCTACTTTAAAGAGTCCTCTCCTGCTGATGTCCAGGTGTATATCAGTATGTAGTGTTTCTACTTTAAAGAGTCCTCTCCTGCTGATGTTCAGGTGTATATCAGTATGTAGAGTCTCTACTTTAAAGAGTCCTCTCCTGCTGATGTTCAGGTGTATATCAGTATGTAGTGTCTCTACTTTAAAGAGTCCTCTCCTGCTGATGTTCAGGTGTATATCAGTATGGAGTGTCTCTACTTTAAAGAGTCCTCTCCTGCTGATGTTCAGGTGTATATCAGTATGTAGTGTCTCTACTTTAAAGAGTCCTCTCCTGCTGATGTTCAGGTGTATATCAGTATGTAGTGTCTCTACTTTAAAGAGTCCTCTCCTCCTGATGTAGTGTTCTCATACTGCCTGTGCTGCAGCACCTCTTTTCACCCTCTGTCTGAAACCAGAGCTGCTCTGAATGGTTTGCTGGCCGGCTCTGTTGTGATTGGTCAACAGCTTAGAGATGTCCCGCCCCCTTAGCCTATTCACGTACATGTGAATGTATTATGAATGTCACTATGTTCCTGAGGTTAACACACACCTTTATAACGCACTGAAGCAAAGGGGAAACCTCGACCATGTGGATCGGGGACCCGTCACTGTTTTCCAACCCTCTTAAAAAACCTGTGTCCGATCGATGTGATGTGTAAATCTCCTCACCGTGCTCTCGTCCCTCCCGCGAGCTGTAATACAGTCTGTTGTGTTTTCGGCACGTGTGTGCCGCTGTACTGGCCTGACGGATGAACGCACTATAAATATTTCATACGAGCCCACTTTCCTCCCTGTGGCTACAAAAACCACACAAACAAATATCTGTATTAATAAATCCTGCAAAGGAGTGAGAGGGCTTTCGGGGAGGGGGAGGGAAGCGCGTTGTGTTTACAACGACGGGAAGAGAAGCAGACACACGGGGAGAACCCTCAATAACGTTGAAGGGCCATTTGGAGAGTTTGTATTGCTTCTTGCTCTGTTTTCTCTCCCGTAATATAATGGATACATGAAGTACTCTGGGTGGAAGGGTACGCCCGCTGCCGCATGCCTCCAGAGGGCGATATGAAAGTGAAAGAGAGTTCTGTCCGTTAAGCTTTGTGCAAACTTTGTCTCGTGCTGACTGCGCGGCACCTCGCTGAGCTCGACCCTGAGACTCTAATCACATCGGGCCGACACTGCTGAGTAAAGGTGGCGACGCGCAGAGGGACGCGCCATATACTTCGAGCTGATGACAAATTAAATCGTAGGTGACACAGTTTGAAAGACGCCACATTACGGGTTGTATCCTCCTCAATTATCGACTGCTCTGTCAGAGGTAGCAGCCGCTCAATGGCTTTTCCTCCAGATAGTAAGCTTTTATTATGAACTCCCGCTGGAGCTGCCAGAAATAGTTTGCCAGATGGAGTCTTTCCCTTTATCAGCTTGTGTTGCATATTTCCAATTGCACATATTGCACCAGTTTCAGTCGAATCAGCTTTGCCATTTTCCTCCCCACTGCTTTATGACCTCGATGATCTCGTCCAAAGACTAACGGTTTTAAAATTGAGGCCCAAATTCCTCCAAATATCTCTGCTCTTCTGTGAAGTCTTCGGACGTTCGCCACTCGAGCCGCAGAACCCTGACGGAGCGCGAGGGAAGATGTCTCCACTCTCTAAAGCAGGGGTGTCAAACTCAAGGCCCGGGGGCCAAATCCGGCCCGCGACTTCATTTCATGTGGCCCGCAAGAGCTCTGAAAGAATGTAATATGTTTACCATACGGTTACAGGTCGATGTACAGAAGCACGATGTCCATAAACTACATGTCCCACAATGCATCAGACATTTGATTTTTTTTTCTATTGTTACTTTTTTTTCAAAATGTCACTTTCTTTCCAGAATCTTGATTTTCTTTTAAAATAATTTTGCGACATTCTCACTGAAGAGACTTGCACTTATTTAACCCAGACTTCTTCTTTCAGACGTAGTTATTTATGAAGTTTTTACCCTATAATAATAATAATCCAATGCAGAGGCAATAAAGTAATATAACACATTATTTTATATATATTAAATATTTATATATGTATGTTTATATAGTCTTAAAGTTACAACCGGCCCTTTGAGCGCAACCATAATGCTGATGTGGCCCGTGATGAAATTGAGTTTGACACCCCTGCTCTAAAGGGTGCATGTATTCAAGTCATAGCCTCACTATCCATGCTTTATAGATCTCTCTTAAAGGTGGGGTGAGAAACCGGCTCGAGTGGCTAGAATTTGAAAATACACAACCGGAGAAAATCTGCCACTTCCTCACAGAGCCCCTCCCCCAACACACACGAACGCGCACATGACCAATGAGGGCACGAGATAAGTGTGTGCCCCGATGGAAGGCTGACAGGCAGGTAGGCCGTCCAACCGATTGGTTGTACTTTTTACAGTATTACGGCTTCCACAGATGACATTTTTTTATGGATTTGTTGTCAAAGCACTTCAGATATTCATTGCTATTGGGACGTTAAGAGCATTCCATGGAATATAACAACAAGTGTATCTCGAGCCGGTTTCTGAAACGTACCTACCCCACCTTTAAAGTGTGTGTGCCGGCTTCCCGAATGCCATATTCACTTAGTGCTCTCATAATGGCTCGCTAACAGAATTGGTGCACATTTAGGAGTCAGACCTATTTCTGAGTCATGGAGTGAACTCGCCGACTGGTTCGTGTAAAGTTAAGGTTTTAGTTCATTAATTTAATTAACGAAGTACTCTTTGATTTATGCGTGCACGACACTCAGGCGTGCGTCGACGCACTTATCCCCCTGGGAGCGGTGGTCTCAGCAGATGAAATAGCGCAGAGGATCCCGAGATCAATCCGCATTTCCATAGCCATAATCACCCGGATTGATTTCGCAGCAAAGGATTATCGTACCTGAAGAACGGCTCAATTTGTCGGGGCACAAATTGGTGACACAAAAGAGGGAGGGAGCGAGTGGAGACCTCCGAGGTGGATCATGGTCCATAAGAGCTCTCAGATCGATCAGGGCTCGGCTCAGTGCTCATAATGTGATGTGCTCCCGATCGATACCCTTCCCCCGCCCGGTGTGTCGCCATGTGTTATTCTTCTCTCTTTCCTCCGTCACACTGATGTATGAGGCCGCTGCAGGCCGTAACCACAGGCTGTCACTGATGACAGGACACTTAGAGAGGAATTAGTGGGCAGAGATGGTAGAAGTACACACACTTTACTACAGTAGAAGTACAGATACTCCTGTTTAAAATACTCTGGTGAAAGTAGAAGTACTGACTAAACTTCTTTACTCAAGTAAAAGTAAAGAGGCTTTTAAATGTACTAAGAAGTAGAAAGTACAGGTATTTGGGTTCAACATGTGAGAAGTAGAAAGTACAGGTATTTGGGTTCAACATGTGAGAAGTAGAAAGTACAGGTATTTGAGTTCAACATGTAAGAAGTAGAAAGTACAGGTATTTGAGTTCAACATGTAAGAAGTAGAAAGTACAGGTATTTGAGTTCAATATGTAAGAAGTAGAAAGTACAGGTATTTGAGTTCAACAGGTAAGAAGTAGAAAGTACAGGTATTTGAGTTCAACATGTGAGAAGTAGAAAGTACAGGTATTTGAGTTCAACATGAGAGAAGTAGAAAGTACAGGTATTTGAGTTCAACATGTAAGAAGTAGAAAGTACAGGTATTTGAGTTCAACATGAGAGAAGTAGAAAGTACAGGTATTTGAGTTCAACATGTGAGAAGTAGAAAGTACAGGTATTTGAGTTCAACATGTAAGAAGTAGAAAGTACAGGTATTTGAGTTCAACATGAGAGAAGTAGAAAGTACAGGTATTTGAGTTCAACATGTGAGAAGTAGAAAGTACAGGTATTTGAGTTCAACATGAGAGAAGTAGAAAGTACAGGTATTTGAGTTCAACATGTAAGAAGTAGAAAGTACAGGTATTTGAGTTCAACATGTAAGAAGTAGAAAGTACAGGTATTTGAGTTCAACATGTAAGAAGTAGAAAGTACAGGTATTTGGGTTCAACATGTAAGAAGTAGAAAGTACAGGTATTTGAGTTCAACATGTAAGAAGTAGAAAGTACAGGTATTTGAGTTCAACATGTAAGAAGTAGAAAGTACAGGTATTTGAGTTCAACATGTAAGAAGTAGAAAGTACAGGTATTTGGGTTCAACATGTAAGAAGTAGAAAGTACAGGTATTTGAGTTCAACATGTGAGAAGTAGAAAGTAAAAAGTCGTCAGAAAAATAAGTTGTGGAGTAAAGTACTGATACCAGAAAATGTACTTAACAAAGTATTTGTACTCCACTATTTCGCAGCTCTGTTAGTCGGCCTTTTTTGTATTCCTCCTGCAGGAATTGAAAAGAGGGGGGAAAGGTGATGCTTGTCATTTCTAGAGTAGTTGTTGAGATGTCGGGCGGCTGAAGATTGAAGAGAGGCTCCAGAGAGCTCTTAACTCAGGGCTTTCTCTCCCTCAGGTCTCGAGGGTCGACCTTAAAGGAGCTGTTGGATGAAATTGTGAGGCTGGGTGTTCACCAACAGATACTCTACTGAAGCGTTTTGTAAGCCGTCCCTTGAGGCGGATGGAGCCAGCTGGTTTGAGTTTTTTTAACAACACTCATCAAGTGATTTCTTTTCTTTTTGTTGGTGTGTTTCAGAATGCGCTGAGCACCCAGGGAGATGCCTATCGTTTACATGTGATAAATCTCCCTCTTTCTCCATCTGTCCTCGTTGAAGCTGGTTTCTGCACAGTCATCGTTAAAGAGCCGAGTCACGTGATGACGTTTATAACACGTCTAAGCCAATCAGGTACGACTGGCCTTAACATGACCTGGCTGCATCCTGAGGTCAGAGGTCAGATCCTGCACAGGAGAGACAGAGAAATGCCATACAACTACTTTACTTAAGGACATACTAAATATGAATCACTTCAGCTTTCGTTTTGGGTTAGGGTTAGGGTTTGAACCTGTGCCCCCCTGATCCAAACACCAACGCACTATCCACTGCGCCACACGCCTCTATTTTCGTTCCTTCCCTTCGCTGGGTCACTTCCAGTTCAACAGACGCGGCTCGTTTCTGCTTCTTTCTTTTTTAATCCCGCTCTCACGGCATGGGATGCTTCTCTTAATGCCTCCACACATGCAGATCAGGCGCAGACTGAGTCCAAGCAACGGATCTTCTTAACGACTCCCACTCAATTACAGGAGGTTAATGCAAGCCACCTCAGCGTCGCTCGTCCTCGCGCTAAGAAAATGTCAAAACGTGTGGGAAGGTGAGATTGCACGGGTCAGTGAAAACATTAATCACTTTCTCGGTGTGTGTGTGTGTGTGTGTGTGTGTTGAGGAGACAGAGATGACCTGTGTCCTCTCAGGCAGGAGGTGTGAGTCTAAATAACGATTATTCATTATTATTATTATTATTATTATTATTATTTATTATGTTTTTACTTTTTATTTTAATTGAATAATGTAGGACTTGTGTTGCCGTCAGTTCTGGGGAGAGTAGGGGCTCAGAAAACTGACATCTGTTCATCGTTTTTTCCTTCTAATTTTGTATTATTTTCTAAACCACACTGTTATTTACTCGACACACAATTATCCTTGCGTTTATTTATTTGTTGATTAATAAACACAAGTTGGAGTCCGCCAGGACCGAGGGTCGGAGCAGCTCATAGTAGTTGGTTAAGAGAATATTTCACCGGGAAGTAAGTATTCTCTCCGCTCCGCTTGACAAACCCCGTGATAGTCCTCAAGCTCTGTGATTGGATGTTTTGAGGTTGCGCAGATTCTCGAACAGCACTTGAAATGGGATGGAACCACGGCAGACTGTCCAAGACTGGATTTGAACGTGTCCACCGCGTCCCCCCCTCCCCCACCCCGTCCCCAGAACTACACATGCTGGCTATTCTGTTTCGCAACATGTTCTCTATGGCACGTCTCTACTGGGAGTTGTAGTTTTAAAAGACGTTTTCGTATTTCCCATAATAAGAAGTTGCCAGTATTAAACTGTGTACATCCCTGGAGGTTTAGGGGACAGGAAACACTCACATTTAAAACATATAATTAATAAATGGGTGAAAATTGCTTGTGCCCATTATGGGCAGTATTAATATATATACCCACATGCCAGCTAAGGTCAGAAGAGCTTTATTTAACAGCTGGTCTTATGTGTGTGACCCCTGTGATAACATTACATTACATTAATTGATGAGCCTGAAACATGCACTTGTCAAGGTTCAGAGACACATTTTGCAAATATGGCAGTAGCCATCGATCAGCTTAAGATAAGATATACTTTATTGATCCCAAGTTGGAACATTTGCGTTACATCAGCATGTGTAACAGTTGTAAATATGCAGTGGTGTTTATTTGTAAATCATTTAGTATAATCTCACAAATTCTGTGTTTTATATTCAACAATTCTGTGTTCTTTATTTATTGATTGTTCAATACCTGACAAGGCCGGAGATGAAAAACTTGGGTCGCAGGTTCCTCAACAGTGCATTACAAGACATCTATCAATATGTGTACCTCCACCATTAAACTGTCATATTCTGCACATTTCTTATTCTATCTACATACATCTTATAAGAGTATAATACATATGTATAATATCAGTTAAAATAAGTGCTTAAACATACAGTAGTTAACATTGCAGGAAAGCAATATATTTAGTACTTTGTCAGGCTTAATATTTATCCCCCCAAAGCTTTTTTCTTATTCAAAATAAGACCTTAACCTAAAGTAATCTTTAATGTTTAAATAAAGCCGTATTAGTTTGTCTGTCTGTGTCTCCTATTAATATCTAATAATAAAAATAATACATTTCAATAACGTGCTTTAACCACCAGGGTGTCCCTTTCTATCAGCTGTGCGCCGTTATGGTGTAAATATACCAATATACCGATTGGATCAAATATAAAAGTCAGCCGAATTAGTGTTGATTCTGCAAGGAGACGTATTGTGAAAGAGAAATTGAAGATGTTGTTTAATGGCTGATATATTTATGATCCACGTCACGTTTTCAGTTTCGGCGGCAGGCCTTCCTGTTAGTCCAGAAGTCTTCTCATCAGGGCTCTCTAAATAGAGAACTACGGCAGATATGTAATATGTAATGCAGCTGAACCGTGTATTACAATGCCGTTATGTGATGACCTCCAAAGAGAAAAGCAAGCACACTCGGAATAAATTAATGTTTTCGGATTTCACATCAACAGGAAGTCCGGTTAACTAAAATGTCCGTGCGGAACAATACCCCAACCCATAGATCCGCGGGTGAATAATGTCAATCACCACATTACACACATCCCTTCACATTTACATTTTAATTTACATTAAAGTATTTCGTGAGGCCTTCTAAAATGTTTTTAAATATAAGTAGGGTTGTAGTTGAAGAGGTTGTAAATTGTTGCGTTGCCTAGCAACACAATCGCACAACGGCACGTCCATTAATTCCACATCCACACGCATGGATTAACATCGATGTAATACATTAATGGAGCCTTTGTTTCTGCTCAAAGAGGTGTCGACCAGCTGGGGCAACAAGTGCGACTATTACAAAATAAATCATTATTATATTAATATTGACAATAGCAACCGACCGTCGGGGAGCGTTGTCATGGCGTCTATTATCAACGCTATGGGAGGTCTATGGAGGTCTATGGGACGCCCTGCCCGTTGAAAACTGACTCTCAAGGGGTACCCTAACGTGGAGGGGCCAACATGTGACGGGTTGGGAGTGAGAACGTGGTTTTTCCTCTAAGTGTCTGAATAATTAGGGCTGTTTAATTTATTACCAATAAGCGTATAAACTGAGAGAAACCTCCATGCTCACAGATTTGAAACCAAATAAACTTGGTAGCTTGTTTTTCATTTTAGTTCACCAAAATGTGTTTCGGCAAATGATAAGGATATGTTTACTCTCTTCATAGTATTCTTTGCTCAAAATTAACGTTTTGATGTCACGATGCATCTCAAAGTCGCTTGGCTTCACAACCAAATCAACTTGACAGCTTGTTTTTGGATTTCTTTTACTAAAACAGTTCACCAAGTTTCTGCGAATGATAAGGGTGAGAAATAATCCGTGCAGCTGCCGAATCCTACTTCATTTCTGGATATTTTAGTTTACGGGACTGGTAGATGTTTACACTCTTGCACCTTGGCGTTTTTTTTTCAGTTTCTCATAGTTGTCTTTGCTCAAAATCAACGTTTTTAAGTCGCGATGCACGATGAAATGCTTCCCTGAAGTTCCCTTCCTGAACCAGAGCGACTTCTAAAAGGTCTGTCGTCACGGTCGAGCTCTTTGCACGCTACCACTTCCCTTTGTACCTAATCTACTCTTCGGTGCCAAGGCGTTCTGCGACAGGTTCTCCGGGCTCGAAGGCTTGGCACCGGACGACGAGCCTCAAATGTTCTCGCCAGAAGGCGTGAAGCGTTGTGCATCCTCTCCGAGACACAGGTCGTCTCACTTAGCTGTCAATAGGTTTAACCTAATCAGAGGCATTCATTTAGCCATGGCACCACTTCTGCGTCTCCTTCCCCCTTTCCTCTCGCCTAACAGAGGGAATTTCGTAGCTTTATTTCAGGCAGTGTCATGAGAAGACAGCCACTTCTCTCCCTGTGTGCCAGAGGCTAATGGATGCACTATATAGAAATGTCTGACCCCTAAATCCTTGAGCTCTATCCCTGCATTGCTTTGGCTTTTAGTCCCAAGGGAAACGGCGTGTGATCAGTATTCAGCGAGCCTTGTTTTCCCATCTTGTCGGAGCCGCTTCAATCTGGTCTCGTTAGATTTGAATAGGTTGGATATAGCTCGGGTCATAGAGGACGAATGCAGATTGTTTCCGTGCTCTGGATTGGAGTTGTTGAAGGATTGCAGTACTGTAGTGTGCAGGACAGATACTCTCCACCTGTGTGGGAGGAGACTCAGAGTTGAGCTGTGAAAAGAAAAAGGGCATCAGCTAATCCCTGCAGCGCTGTAAAGAGGCTCTGCTTTTTGCTCCGATAAAACATGGAGCGACTACAGAAGATACTTCTCACTCTGCAGCACACATCACAGGCAAAAAATAAAATAATGTATTATATTACATCATTGCCTCTGCATTGGATTATTATCGGATAGGGTAATAACTTCATAATTAACTACGTCTGAAGCAGAAGTCCGGGGCAAATCATTGCAAGTCTCTTCATTGAGAATGTTACAAAATGATTAAACAAAAATCTAATTCTCAAGAAAACTCAAGAGAAAAAAATTACATTTCAGATGCATTGTGGGACATGTAGTTTATGGGCAACGTGCTTCTGTAAATCGGCATGTAACCGTATAATAAAAATATTATATTCTTTGCAAGCTCTTGTGGGGCCGCATTAAATGAAGTCGCGGGCCGGATTTGGCCCCCGGGCCTTGAGTTTGACACCCCTGATCTAGGTCAATAAATCCCGGTCAAGGTAAAGCGCTGACCTGGCAGGATTATACAGGCTGTACTTTCCCATTCAGTTACTGAGCCGCGCGCGCAGGGAACGAGAGCGCGGCGTTGGGACTTCTTCTGAGAGAGCGGACAGACGGTTTCAGTTTGAAGATACTTTTCTTTTATCACCGAAAGAAAACATTGATATTCTGAGAGAGCGAGGGATTTATAGACTGAAGCCAACAGGTGGAGCCAAAGTCCTTTGATCCTCTCATCACACACACACACACACACACACAGAGAGAGAGACAGTGCACACACAGACATACACAGTGTACTACACACACACACACACACAGAGAGAGAGACAGTGCACACACAGACATACACAGTGTATACACACACACAAACACACAGTGTCCTACACACACACACACACACACACAGAGAGAGAGACAGTGCACACACAGACATACACAGTGTACTACACACACACACACACACACAGAGAGAGAGACAGTGCACACACAGACATACACAGTGTATACACACACACAAACACACAGTGTCCTACACACACACACACACACACAGAGAGAGAGACAGTGCACACACAGACATACACAGTGTACTACACACACACACACACACACACACAGAGAGAGACAGTGCACACACAGACATACACAGTGTACTACACACACACACACACACACACACACACATAGAGAGACAGTGCACACACAGACATACACAGTGTCCTACATGCGCACACGCACACGCACACACACACACACACACACACACACACACAGAGACAGACACACATACACAGTGTCCTACACACACACACACGCACAGGCACACACACACACCTCCCCAATTTCCTAAATAGATTTCTGACCTACTTTTCCTCCATATTTAAATGGCGTCCTCACTTTGAAACCCATCCATCAAAGTGGATTTAATGAATCATTTGGTTCCTTCTCTTCTTCCCATTACCGTGCCATCGTCTCCTGTCCAAACGAAACGTCGACATGCATTCATTTCCATTACATCCATTCAGCCTCTCCTGCACCTTCCCCCGTGTGCTCCAGTCCGTCCTAACGACGGAGCCCAGATCCAATGAAGGCTCTTTGAGCACGTTTCCTCTGTGATTGTGTTGTTAAATGTTTGTGTTTCATGTATTGTGTCTTGATATTTGTCTGTTCATGTTGTTGTAACTTATTTTATTCAAGGCAGTAAAAACATTTGTTTATTTGCTTCTTGACAGGAAATGCTTTTATTTTGAAGTGCATGTATGTGTCCTGCTCTTACACCGTCCTGTTATGATTCTGAAATGTATCACACCGCAGTACTTTTCCCACTTTAGTTCCGAAATGTCGCGTCTACATATATATTATACGAATATTATATATACAGTCTATGGTCCACACCAAAAAGAGACGGAACTCAAATTAGTTCATCAGAACCTTTTCACCCCCGTGCCCGCTAGAGAGCAGGGACTTTCGTGGGAGAAAAGGTTCCTATGTCTGATTGGCTGGGCGGATTGCAAACCACGCCCCGTTACACTCCCAAAAAGTGTTTGTGAAGCCGCCATTTTATTATCCTCGCATTAGCATTATTAGCATTAGCATTAGCCCCGCGCAGAAACGCAGAGAGACTAACTTATGGCAACACAAAATAAAACATGGGAGCGGTGGAGATGAGGAGGTGTCGGCGTTCTGGAGATTTACTCGGAAGGCTTCAGTAGAAGCTGCTGGGACTCCCAGCAGCTGCTACTGAAGCCTTCCCCGACTCCGGGGACTTCCGGCCGGGGCCTCCGGGGGCAGTATACGCCGTGAAGTGGGTTTGCGGCCTGCCAGTAAACCCAAAGCAGAAGAAGAAGAAGTGACGTCAGCGGCTTCATTTGCCTCATCCTCCCCCAGGGACTTATTCCGGTGTGAACGCGATCTGTGCTTAGTTCATGAGGACTAAAGAGTTCGCATGAACTAAATTCTCATTGTGGGAAAAGTACTGCGGTGTGAATGCGCCTATAATACATTTCAGAATCATAATTTTAGTTCCGGCTCTTTTTGGTGTGAACGCAACATTTCGGAACTAAAGTGGGAAAAGTACTGCGGTGTGAACGCGCCCTATGTGTCGAGTGCATTTTCTCCGTCTTCCACGGTTCTTGTTGGAAACTGTTAAATGAATATAAAGTAAACACGTTCAGTTTGGACTCGCTTTGTTCTTCATTCGAAGCTTCTATTACGCAACAGATGTTACACACGGAGCTGCTGGGATGCAAGTCCAATTCAGACTTGATCTGACCGTTAAAGTATCATCGTATGTTCCCGTTGTCTTTTCTAACATGTTCTTCCTCTCTTCTCCAGATTCTGGCCATCATCTCGATCCTCTTCATCATCCTCTCCACCATCGCTCTCTCTCTCAACACTTTGCCGGATTTGCAGGTGATGGATGAGTTTGGTCAGGCGAGCGATAACCCTCAGCTGGCTCACGTGGAGGCGGTGTGCATCGCCTGGTTCACCATGGAGTATCTCCTCCGTTTCCTCTCCTCGCCCAACAAGTGGAAGTTCTTCAAAGGCCCGCTGAACGTCATCGACCTGCTGGCCATCTTGCCGTACTACGTCACCCTCTTCCTGACGGAGTCCAACAAGAGCGTGCTGCAGTTTCAGAACGTGCGCCGCGTGGTGCAGATTTTCAGGATCATGAGGATATTGAGGATCCTGAAGCTGGCCAGGCACTCCACGGGCCTCCAGTCTCTGGGCTTCACCTTGAAACGGTACATATTTCATTTGTATTTGTTCCATTCATGGTATGCACAATTTAGCTGCGGCCACACGAGGACGAAAACGGCTAAACGCATAGGATTAACGGAAACGCAATCGCAAACAAGCTTCCGTCCACACGCGATAGTTATCCGGATAGTGTCTGTCCGCACGAGACCGCTCCGTTTAGCTCCAACCGCTGGAGAAGCTGCAGTACATGCAGGAGCCTGTAGTTGGCGCTGTAACTTCCTCCACAAAAGCAGCGAAGAAGCATGGTTGTCATGGTTGCCCTTCTGTTTATTCTCCGCGGTGGGGGCCGAGGGAACCGGGCAGAGTTTTTCGCCAGTCAACGTGTATTAAAGTTTAAATCTTGCCGGTCAAAGGTCTTCGTTTGTTATTTATTGAGCTTTAAAACAAATGAATAACGACTCTATATAATATTATAATAAAATACACGGAGCCTCTCTTTTTCCTCCCTCTCTTCGGACAGCGTCAGTGTCCGTCTCATGCAGCAGCTGATCCAGTAATGAGTGGCCCGGCGACAGTAAAAATAAACATATTTATTTTTCTAGTTTAGTTTGAGAGGTGTCTCCGTCCTGTCAGATTAGACTTCACTCGCGTTTCGGTCCATATCGAGAGAAAGATAAATAATCTGAATTCAGTGCAGTTTACTTTGACGCGGGGTGAGCAGCAGAGGTGAGGAGAGGCGGGGCTATTGCATCATCATCATCAGAAAATGATCGTATAGGGCGTACACACGGAGCCGTTGGACCCCCCAGAGCGTTGCGTATGCCTTTCTATCCACCTTGGGACCCGTTATCGTCTCCGCAGTCGTTTAGTGCCGTATTCGGTCGTCCTCGTGTGGCCGAACGGTCTATAGACACTAAACAGTAACGCAAACGACCGTTTTCGTCCTCGTGTGGCCGGGGCCTCAACGCGAGGCAAGTTTATTTATACAGCAGCTTTCAACACAAGGCAATTCAAAGTGCTTCACCAACATGAGAGACATGAAGAAACATATTAGGAAAGGACATTTAAAAACACAAACTGAAAGCAAAGATAGCAAAGGAACATGAATTAAAGGTACAGAGCGGTGTGAGACACATCTGAACTGTTCAGCGCTGACTCTCAATCATCGCTCACTTTTTTAGCAGAAATAGTTTTCTATGCCCTCACTTTCTTTCTACTTGCTTTTTTAACTTATCCTTTAGGGGTGTCAAACTCAATTTCATCGCGGCCACATCAGCGTTATGGTTGCACTCAAAGGGCCGGTTGTAACTTTAAGACTATATAAAAATACATATATAAATATATCATATATATAAAATAATGTATTATATTACATCATTGCCTCTGCTTTGGACTATCATCGGATAGGGTAATAACTTCATAATTAACTACGTCTGAAAGCAGAAGTCGAGGGCAAGTCTTTTCTGTGAGAATGTCCCAAAATGATTTAAAAAGAAAAGCCAAATTCTGGAGAAAAAATAAATAGAAGTGACATTTAGAAATAAAAATCTAATTCTGAGAAAAAGGAATTCTATGAAAAAATGCATATTTTGAAGAAAAAAGTCAAATTTGAGATGCATTGTGGGACATGTAGTTTATGGGCAACGTGCTTCTGTAGCATGTAACCGTATAATAAACATATTATATTCTTTGTAAGCTCTTGCGGGGCCACAGAAAATGAAGTCGCGGGCCGGATGTGGCCCCCGGGCCTTGAGTTTGACACCCCTGCTTTAGTGTTTCAAGCTAAACGAACCCGCCTTTGGATTCCCAAACAATGTTATTTTATCATTTAAATATTGAATTGTTCTCTCTTAGTAAGATCCCATTTTCAATAACATTGCAGTCTTACCTTGACTTGAAGATGAAGTCCATTTGCCTATCCCTTCTGGACAAACATCTCTATTACTTTTTTGTAAAAGTCCTCCTTATCTTCTTGTAGTTTCAAAAGTCATACATCTAATCTAATCAATAGATTTATGATTCGAAAATGATAAAAGTAGGGTAGACATGTGGATATTATCCGGCTGAACAAAACGTTCATTTATCTAACAGCTACGTTTCCCACAGATCTTATTTTGAGCTATTTTCTAAAATCCTATGGAGAAATCTCGTTGCTTTTTTGTGGAGGGAAGCCATGCGCAGCTCACTTCCGGGTTTTAGGACGCCTCACTGCGCTCTCTCTCCTCCTCTTCACACACCACACTTTTCGCGGCACACGTACTTACAGCCAATCAGCTCTGAGTGATGTGAGATGACGTATGGTGGGGATGGCAGCTCAATGCCCCTATGGGTCATTATTTTTTTGCCTACACATTAAATAGGAAAATACTCTGAGCATGCGCAGTGTAGTTTTTGCAGTCACCGTTCACTCAGACAGAGAGGGGGAGGGGCAGCATCAGGTTCTGTCCCACATGGCTCTAAACAGCTCAACAGGCACACACTGTAGACACTAAGTAGAAGAACACAGACTAAAACAGCAATGAGACGAATCAGAGGATTAAACATGATCTTAAAATATATTTTATATATTTTTTAATTTAATTTTTGCATTTTGTTGTAATCATTATTTTAATACTTTCTGCTGACACTAGGTGGCGCTGTGCCCCACCTGCACCTAATGACCAGTCGCCACTGTATATACTATATCAGGCGTGTCAAACTCAATTTCATCGTGGGCCACATTAGCACTATGCTTGCACTCAAAGGTAGGATTAATTAAATTAATTACATTTATTAATTAAAATGAACATATATTGATATTCTGTCAAGTAGTAACCGTATGATATTCTTTGCAAGCTCTTGCGGGCCACATACAATGAAGTCGCGGGCCGGATTTGGCCCCCGGGCCTTGAGTTTGACACCCCTGCTCTATATAAATACCATTACCATCAATACAAAACACTCGCTGCTATATAACGTGCATTATAATTATTATTAATAATGTTCGATAAATAACGTGCAATTACGGAACTACCACTACGGTTTTTTCCCGACTAACTACTGTTAATATTTACATTAATTATGAGACCATCGATGTTTCCTGTAGTTATTGAATTGTTCGTTTTCCTGCACTGTTAGTGGCCTATATCATTATGCTGCTATCTTATCTCCAACTGCATTATTATAAATATGTTTCTAGTTCTCTACCTGTGTTTTTAATTCTTGTTTGACTTGTATGTGTGCATTAAGTCAAACTCCTCGTACGTGTGAACCTGATTCTGATTCTCGTCTCGTCTTCAGGAGCTACAACGAGCTGGGTCTGCTCATCTTGTTTCTCGCCATGGGCATCATGATATTCTCCAGCTTGGTGTTCTTCGCTGAGAAGGATGAAGACGCCACGAAGTTCACCAGCATCCCCGCGTCCTTCTGGTGGGCGACCATCACGATGACCACGGTGGGATACGGGGACATTTACCCACAGACGTTGCTCGGTAAAATAGTCGGGGGGCTTTGCTGCATTGCGGGAGTTCTGGTGATTGCTCTGCCCATCCCCATCATCGTGAACAACTTCTCCGAGTTCTACAAGGAGCAGAAGAGGCAGGAGAAGGCCATCAAGCGGAGGGAGGCGCTGGAGAGGGCCAAGAGGAACGGCAGCATCGTGTCCATGAACCTCAAAGATGCCTTCGCGCGCAGTATGGAGCTCATGGACGTGGTGGTGCAGAAAGGAGAGGACAAAACCTCCCTGGAGAACCACATGTCGCCCGAACGCTGGGGCAGCACCCCCAGGCACGCCTCCTCCGAGTCAGACCTGAAATCTCCGGCGAGCCAAAACCCAGAGATGCAGAATTCGCCTCAACGCATCACCGTCAACACCACCGGGAGCCCGCAGAGGATGAGCTGCACCCCGCAGCGCCTGGATGTGCAGAAACTGGAGGAGATGTACAACCAGATGAGCAAATCCCAGTCTCTGAGCAACCTCAACACCAACAGCTCCATGAGCACGTTGAGCACGACGGCGCCCGTGTCCCCGCGGAAGCCCCAAAGCCCCGACGCTACTTTAAAAGAGGAAGTCGAGCTGGAGATGACGGAGGTGCAGTCCTGCTCGTCCGACAGAAAAGACTCTGCTTACAGAAAGGAAGACACTGGGCCGTGTCGACTCAGGCACCCGAGGGCGCCTCCCTATCTGGACCTCAGCAAGGTGAGGTCCATGGACGAGGGCGGCAAACTCAAAGACGGCCTCTACGAATCCGCAGGTGACGGATCGGAGCTTCTAAAGGAGGAGAGCTTTGACAACAGCGCTTTGGAGGCTGCTTCGAGGGGGACTGACGCTCTCACAATAAAAGGTTTGACCGCCAACTTCCCCAAATCGCCCGCTGAAGGTCCGTTGACTCCGCCCAGCACCACGTCTCCTGGAGACATTAGCTCCAGCATGTTGGAGGACGAGACCCCGGACGGAGAGACGTCTCCTCTCATCCCCAGCACCGAAGAACTGCTTCCCATTTCAGAGGAGGAAACCTGTCCTCTGTCGCCCAAAAGGCTGGTGGTAGACACTCCCCCGGGCGACGAACATCAATCCACGGAAAACCACGAGGAAAAGCATCTGATGGAGGTCGCGGGCGCTTCAGTTTCACCGTTGTCGCCCAATTCAGCACAACATTGCGCCCAAGGAGAGGAAGTGAAGGCTGAAAGCAGCCAGAATGGACACAAAGTAGAGAACCACATGTTCACCTCCGATATCCACCTGATACCGGGGGATGGCAGCCTGTCTCCGAGCTGCGAAACCAGCATGTGACTGTAGAGAAAGCTTCCCATTGGACAATAAGACCCACTGCAACCTCAGCCCGGCAGACAGGAGAAAAGACACGGTGCACTCGTAGTGAAAGATATTTTTGCATGGCATGACAAGTCCCTTTTACTTGAGTCGTTGTGTGTTGCTGAAAAAGAAAACGGCAGTGAATCTGCTAGACGTTGGGGGCTTGGAGAGGAGGCTCTGGAGGGAATTCATCAACTTACATGTGGACACTTTTCTCCCCCCGATGTACATAATGACCGTCTCCTTTTCTAGCAAAGGAAGGAAGTGCACAGAGGGACTTATCTGTAAAAAGCATGCAAAAAAAAGACATATATTTTACGGTGCTTAGTTTGCTGAAAGCGCTCCACTGTAAATACTGGGACATCTAAAGGCATCTCTGAGAGTACAAATGTGAAAAGGGAGAAGAGGAAATTGAAAGCCCTCGAACCGGGCGTTGCATCGTAGCGACCTATTTAAAAAACAAAAAAAACATATCATTACCTTTTGCGGAAATGCAAAGTGTTCCCATGACGACCCTGTAATGTCCGCGTGATTAATGCTGTATGAAACTGTAACATTATTGCTTTTGGTTGTCATAACGACTGTTCGGTTGATATTCAACAAATATCTAGATATTTACTCGGTGGGTTCAGAAGTTGCGACGAGGTTCGAGACCTCGCTCGGATATACATCTAGAAGTAGCTCTAAGAATAGACGTAGGTTGGTTGTAGAGATAAATCTGTGAGGCGAGTGACATTCGATACAATTATTTATTCAGCACCACAGATATCACACGATAACGATCTTTTTGAGAGGGACAGGCGAACGCGGAGAAGACGATATTCCTTCTGATAAGACGGACCAAACCAAGCACAGCTTCTTCTATCTCAGCTGCGTAGGAACATACATGTATTAAGACGGTAGTCGTGTTTCAGTTTGACTTCGTTATGCTTGCTTCTCCTGCATTGTGTCCCCGTCGATTCGTCCGTGAACAAATCTATTTTCAGTCGAACTTAAAACTTAATGTATCTCTTTCTCTCGTCTTCTGTTTCACGCTGACTGAAAATACCCGTTGTCTGTTGCCTTCTTTGATTCCTATCGCTGGAATACTTTGTGTTCCGCTTTGCTGAGTACTCCCGGACAGGAAGTACGTGGGTGATTTATTTTATTATTATTATCCTTCTCATGTTTTCTGTTCTCACGGAGAGAGGTGTGGAATGTGCAATACCGCAAACTGCAATCTATGCAGGCCAAGAAATGTGGCACTTTATTTTCTGTCTACGGGATTTGTAAATGTACCGGCAGAAAATTACTTGTATTTTTCAAATGTTGTATCTTTAATATGACGCAATTACAATTTAGCAGAATCTCACAATGCAATTTGACTTTTTGTTATGTGTCTGGCAGAATGCTTTAATGCCAGATATCAATGGACCTTAAATTTATCTGTGGGAAATCCAAATTGACCACGTTGGGCCTTTTATATCGCTGTTAGATTTACATTAAGATCTAAGATATTAAAGATGATTTCAATGGCCACACAAAATGGATTTTATGCTTTTTGTGAATTAACGTTGAGAGTGATTCTATTTTTTCTAAACCAAAATGGAGCACGGCCACAATGTCCTGCCATATGGTGGTTGAAATGATGCGTGCCTTTTCATAACGTAATGTTTATGAGAAGGTAGCAGGTCATTCTGCTTTGTTCATATAGCACTGTACAGAAAGTTCTAATTTTATAGGAGAAATCAGGTCTTTATGTAATAGAAACAAGTATTGAGTTCTCAGGTTTTCTATAACTCTCTGATGTTCCAATTGGATCGATTCTCTGTTTTTTCTTTCACAGCTAATGTCAAATACTTCTGTACTTTCTTTTGAAAAGGTGATGTTGTCAAATCCACATTGATGTCTTGGCTCCCGGGGGGAAAGGAGCGGCAATATGTTCTCCCTCCTCCGGGGTAATCTGTGCGAAAGCGTCCGGCGTCCGCCCGTCAGTGCGCGGGAAGGAGAGCTTCCACTGACCGCACAGACGGGAAGAGATCACGGAGCTGGTCGTTCCCCGTGCGGTGATCAGTGGCTGGAGGGGAGGCGGGGATACGGGGAAGCTAGGACAGTTTAGCGTCAATGTGTTTCAACCTGGAGTCTTCTCCCCCATGTTCCTGACCCTAAATCACATTGTGATTGGTCTACGGAGCAGGCTGCAGTGTAATCCCATGGGCAATTCTGCTATTCTTCTAGTGCAGGGGTGTCAAACTCAAGGCCCGGGGGCCAAATCCGGCCCGCAAGAGCTTGCAAAGAATATTATTATACGGTTACATACTACTTTACAGTATATCTACATATGTTCATTTTAATGTATGTTATAGTTATTTATTTATCTTTGATTTATCCTTCATTGTATTAATCTGTGTGAATCTGTGCTGTCCTGTGTTTCAATCTCACCCTGTTGCTGTTAAACTACTGCATTAAGAAAGGTTAGCTTATTTTATTTTACAGAAGCACATTGCCCATAAACTACATGTCCCACAATGCATCTCATGTTGTGACATGGAGAGACTTTCAATTGTTTTCCCTCAACTCCTGCTTTCAGACGTAGTTAATTATGAAGTTATTACCCTATCCAATGATAAGCCGAGGCAATAATATAATATAACACATTATTTCATATATATTATGTATTTATATATGTCTATTTATAGAGTTACAAGCGGCTCTTTGAGTGCAACCATAATGCTGATGTGGCCCACGAGGAAATTGAGTTTGACACCCCTGTTCTGTCGCTGCCTTTGTGTCCGTTATTAAGTTGAGTATTTCTGCACTGCTGTCACTTGAGTGCACGGTCTGGAAACCTCTTTCTCAATTGTCCGAGGTTACATGTGGAAACAAAGCACTGAATCCTTCCTTTTCCCAGTTTCATGAACAGCGAGTGTTGGGCTTTGTTGAGACTGGTACAGGTTAAATACCGTGGTGTAAAAAGCACGATTCTGCAACTTTTGCCTCTGACTGAGACTCAGATTGGTATACTGATGTCGGACCCTAACGAGGAATTACATGTTGTTTCTACAAGGTGTCGTCTAGGGCGAAATCTCGTTATGAAATCTCGTTATGAAATCTCGCTTAGCATCCACGCGGCTGATATTGGCTAAATATCCAGCCACATAACAGTTTCTGTACTGCAACGACACAGGTACCCTTCTTGCTAACTCGTGTTAAAACCATTGTCTTCCAACAAAAAGCCACAATAACAACGAGACCATATCAAGCTGAACGTGGAGATTTCTCTGTAGGAAAACGTCCAGACACGTGTCATAACAACCTACAACGGTCAGTGGCAGACACAAACATTATCAGCGTGGAATTGCCTCGTATGATTACATTAAAGCCCATTTCACTAGCCTGTTAGACACGTGGGGTAACAGGTGAGAGTCCAGGTTGAAACATACAGGCCCTTAAAGAGGAGGAATGAAATCAGTGTCGGTCCATATTTCCTTTTTGTCTGTAAGCATGCTGTACGCCCAAATCAATAATCAAAGACCCTCATCCACTTATCTTTGGAACACACATTCTTTGTTTTGGTTCACATGCGAGGTCAGCGGTGGTCGTCATAGTTTTTCATTTTCTTTAGGTTCGTCGATTTCATAATTGATTTTCTGTACGTTAACTTGTACCTCTCATCCCTTATTTAATCGTGCGTCCTCGAGTTCATTCTGACAGACACAACTAAGGATGGGGACGGGTCAGCCATGTCTCCTCGGGACGATGTCTCAAAGAAACCGTGCGGAGTGAGAAGAAGGTTTATTTTCTCTGAGAGAACGGGACTGTCCGTGTCACTCATGCGTGATTTCCGAAAGTCTCGGACATGCGTGATCCTCCATCGTGTGTCCTTTCGTCTGATCCGTGAATTCTGCCTCTTGATTTCAGCTGCAGACGGTTTCTCTAAGAAGCAACATCTTTGTATGCATGTAGTAGCCCGAACACCACGTGACCACAGAACACTTTGTCATGGTACATGTATGTCAACATTTCTGTAGAGCATTGTTCCCCATTACGTCTATTAGCATATGCAGAATAACAAATAAATGTGTATATAACTCGAGCCTTTGTGTGTTTTCTGCTGCTGTTCAGAGGTCACATGTTCCGGATGCTTTATTACGCGCTTTAAGGATCATTGGATTTAATTGTGTGATAAATAAATGAACATTGAGCACGAACTCTAAAAATACACATTCTTATAAATACAAAAATGTTACATGTGTTAAAGTGACTTACTTATATGATCATTATATAACATTACTTTAGCTTTCTGTGTCTTTGTATTTATTCCATTTTCCCCCAGGATACATATATGCAAGTTAGGATTCATCGGTCCAAACACAAACAATTCGTTATTGTTGTTAATGTTTTAACTGCACCTTGCAAAAGATAATCCTAGTGTACAATAATTAGCTTATTTTAAGCAAGTGTACCATGCATGCTTTTCTGAGTTTCCTGTTTTAATTACACATATTGTAAGTGTCGGCTAAATAACACCGTATACTAAAATGTCCATTCCGTTTTCTTAAAGTCCAAAACCCACAGATATATTGAATTTAAAATGATGTACAAATTAAGGAATTCTTCATATTTTACATTCTGTTCTTGTCTATCTTATTCTATGTACATGTGTATAGACTCCTGCATTTACTTGCAATATTCTCTGCAACATTTAGCTTATTGTATTCATTTTCTTCTGACACACATATAGTTTACTTCATCTGCATTCCTTGCACATTGGTCTGCAACCTATTTCATTCTACTCTTTGTCTTTGTGCACTATTTATATTGTATTTTTGTTCTCCTATATATTAAGTTGCATTGTTGGAGGAGCCTGGGACCTACTGAGCATATGTCAACAAAGCCTTTGAATCTATTTTACGGAAAATCTGTAGTTGCAGTTCCTCCTCCAGGCCACAAGGGCGGCGCTGCGTGCTGTGACGCGCTTACATAACAGCGCGGGAATCAAACCGTTTCCAGAGAAGAAGGAGACGTTAAAAATAACAAACATGGCTGCTGAAAACCACAACAGAGCAATGTGTGCGTTTTCCCAAGTCCGGGCTGTCACCACGGGGTGGATTGTGGACTTCATGTTCCTCAGTCTGTGTCGGAGATTCAAGGAGGGGAAGTTTGAGGAGTTCAACGAGATAATCCAGACTTTAGAGGGTGAGGTTTCCACCGATAACAACACTACCGCCGGGAGCTAGCTTAGCTTAGCATTCAACCACAGACAGATTATTAGCATGTAAATAAACGCTTTATTGTGATAACTGGCTTCGGGTTGGTAGAACTATAACTGTAGGTAAAGGTATCCGGCAGAAGTATACAATGATTTTAAGTTGGCTCCACGTGTGGTTGGTCAAAATACTTAGGTCCTAAAGTACTCCACTACAAGTAAAGGTCCCGATGTTCATGTTACAATCATAATAAGATGTGAAGAGTTAATCTACAGTATTAATGTGTACATTCAAGCTAAAGTTGGCTTTAGACTCGAAGTTAAGGGTTACTTAAATACTTTAAAATGTCTGCCCTTATCCTTAATAGAGTCTTGACCTTTTTTATTTGTGAAATGAAGAGAAAAGGACATTTCATTGCCTCCTTTCAAGGTGGAATCAAAGTACTCTAGTCATGTTTGATGAAAGGTACCAAACTGGCATCAACATATACAAGTACTGTTGGCCCATTTCGGATCTAATGTAATCCTCATAGTGGGTGGTAATTAAAGACGGAGGAATGCATGTGATGGTGCAGTTGTTGAAGTGGATCGGAAGTACACTTAGTGGAGTTAGCTGCGCTCGAGAAGAGTTCAAATGGACGTACATTAAAATACTCAAACACAGTACAAGTCATTTAGTGTATTTCTGTTTCCAGCCGTCACCGAGTGTCCGGCGAAGGAGCTCCATGAGGACAAAACGATGATCTGTGCCTTCCTCGCGAGAGTCATGCACGGCAAACAGTTGGGTGAGGAGTCGCCGTCAGAGAAGTAGACATCGTATTTCTGCACGTTATTGTTTTGCACGAATACATTGCACAATACAAATATCATCCCTGTGTGGTTTGGTATTGTAAACTGTATTTAAATGATGTGTGGGCATGTATAATGTTTATATAGATAATATATGTATTCGTTTTATGTGGAAATGCGAGGATTGCTTTTTTAAATGTCGTTGTACCTGGTGCGATGACAATTAAGGAATCCCATTAGAGAACTGAGTCTTTCACGTACAGCATTATAGGCACATGCATGCTTAGAAAGAAGCCTCTCTCGACCGCCCCGCACTGTGGAGCGCTCGGCCCCTGTTTGACTTCACGGCTGAGGATGTGAACTCGGTAGCCGCTCAGATAGAAGTCCTGTCGAATGAGAGACATGCCATCACCGTTTTGATTTGCTTGAACATCGATAACCCTTTGAAGTGTATCTTCAGTGTCCTTCTCTTCATAAGCTAACCGCCTGTCTGCACCGTGTACTTCCCTCCAGATGTCCAGTTTGAAGAGAACGAGGACATGCTGCCTCTGATGTCTGCGGCCAAAATCTGGGCCGACATCGAGCACACCGTGGCAGAGCGACGTGTGTTCATCGACGTGCTGGAGCTTCTGTTCGTCCAGGTAACCACGAGGATCTCCAGACGTGTTTAAAATGTTCTTCTGGAGGTGCTGAGCGATGAGGAATAAGCATGCTTCTGATGTCCCCGATGTGTTTCTTCCCAGTCTGTCGCCGTGTGCTTGATATCAGACCAGATATCTCACGCCTGCTTGGCCCTCAAGTGGTTTGAGAAAAACCATACGCTGTCGCAGGTCTGTGTTGCCTCTCCTCTCCCGTCCTCCCCAGAGCACTCGCTCCGAACTGGAACACTTTAAAGCCTGCGTTGGTTGTTTTTACAGCGTTGCATCTTTCAACAGAACCTGTGTTCCAAGGTGTCGTCGATGGTGAGGAAGAAGGACCCTCGCGACCCGCCGCTCAATTCCTACAGCTTCCCCCGCCTGCTGGAGACGATTCAGACGTACCTGGACGCCTACCTGGAGAAGAACCCTTCGGACTACCTCGTCAAGGTGGGCCTCGGGTCCATACGAGGGCTGCACACCTCTGTGTATACCGGGTGATGGGGTTTCCACAGATCCAGCTCGGCATATTTAGACACGAGAAGATTGAGAGACGGTTGAAGACGAGTTGAAAGTCTTACTCCGTGACTTTATTCATGATGAGAGCAAACATGTACACACTAGGGGTTTCACAACTACCAATATTTACTCGTCGAAACATTTTTCAAAATAGCAGTCGACGAGTCGTTACGTCATAATAAAGACACACAGAGAGATAGGTGCACGACTGGATTTTATATTGGAACTCATACAGTTACATTAAACACTGCATTTTGAATGTGTGCTACGTGGCTGAGTAAATAACAAACAGGAACTGGACTTAACAAAATCGACAGCAAAAAACTGTTTACTGAAATACCACGTAAATCCAGTGCGCAACACTTTACTCGCTGTCCGCCACGATAACGTCCAGATTTTTGGTTTGCGTTGAGGAACACCAACGCATCGACACGTGAGGGAAGGAGGCTTGACCGCTTTTGGGTGAAGGTGTTGCCTGCCAGGGAAAAACCCCTCTCACTCGGGGGGCCTGTGGCTGGAATAGCCAGGCAGCTCCTCACTCGGGGGGCCTGTGGCTGGAATAGCCAGGTAGCTCCTCACTCGGGTGGCCTGTGGCTGGAATAGCCAGGCAGCTCCTCACTCGGGGGGCCTGTGGCTGGAATAGCCAGGCAGCTCCTCACTCGGGGTGCCTGTGGCTGGAATAGCCAGGCAGCTCCTCACTCGGGGGGCCTGTGGCTGGAATAGCCAGGCAGCTCCTCACTCGGGGGGCCTGTGGCTGGAATAGCCAGGCAGCTCCTCACTCGGGGTGCCTGTGGCTGGAATAGCCAGGCAGCTCCTCACTCGGGGGGCCTGTGGCTGGAATAGCCAGGCAGCTCCTCACTCGGGGGGCCTGTGGCTGGAATAGCCAGGTAGCTCCTCACTCGGGTGACCTGTGGCTGGAATAGCCAGGTAGCTCCTCACTCAGGGTGCCTGTGGCTGGAATAGCCAGGCAGCTCCTCTTTCGGGGGGCCTGTGGCTGGAACAACCAGGTAGCTCCTCGAAAGCTTGGCTAAACGGGGGTTTCTGCCCACCACTCCAGTGGGTTATCCACTGTGGGGATATGCAGTGTCCGCTGGCAGTTGGAGCATTTTGCAGCACCTCGTTTACCTCCCTTTTTTTCACGACTAGTTGACTAGGGCCTACAGCGCCGACTAGTGGTAAAGGTAGTCGATTAGTTGGTGAAACCCCAAGTATACACATAACTTCATCTGAACTCGTATGCGTTCTTTGATCCCTGAAAGGATTCAACGCTTCTGCTGATTTTAAGATGAGAATATCTTCAGTTACACATCGTTTAATTGGCTTACACATCGGTACACAAAGATTAACACAGTTACACTCTGAAGGCCGGATCCTTACGGGGCGAAAAGGGAAGATGGTGATTGTCGTAAAAGTTGGAGAGATCCGGAAGCAGTTTCCCGTTTGACTAATACACCGAGCTTCAGTCCAGCTGGCGGTCGAGGTGCGACACACATCGATGTGCTCCGACCCCGTGTGCCGAGCAGCGACCGGCCGAGGGTGCTGATGGGACATTCTCTCCCGAGTGAGCTTTGAAGGGCAGAGCGCTCCACAGGGTCTAATGAACACTGATTACCTACCAAGGTCACACTAAGAAGGATGCTTAATGAAAGCAGGCCTCGTTAGTCCTGCTTTCATTAGAGCAACACTTATTGAACCGGGAAGGTGATAATTACTTTGGAAGAGTACCGAAAGGTGATGTGTGTGTGTGTGTGTGTGTGTGTGTGTTAATGTCGGCTTCTTCGTGCTTCAGGAAGCCACGAAGATGCTGCAGGCGTCGCCGGAAAGCGAGAAATCGGAGGACGACTTGACTCAGGACGACTTGACTCAGGACGGCGCGACGGCGCGACGCCAGACGAAAACATCCGAACAAGAAAGAACAAAACGTAGGAAACGACCGAGTGTATTTACTTCCTCTTCCACGTTATTCACTTTCCGTTTTATGAACTTAAGGACCTTTGCGTTTGGTCGATGACTTCTTTCTTGTCACAATGCTTTTGGGCAATGCATGATAATGTTATAGCGTTGGAAAGCCGGTTCCCTTACCTAAATGAAATGTGTTTATACGATATGGTTGTTAATAATGATCGATGAAAACAAATAAGTAAGTAAAAAGTCCTTGACAACGTGTTCTGAATTGACCAATCAGAATCGAGTATTCCACTAAGCCATGTAATAATAATAATGATCGATGCGTCCACAGAACGAAACGGAAACTTCTGCCCACTAACTTCATGGAGGAGTGGGAAATCGATTCGTGCCGGAAGCCGTTTCTCTCCGTGAAGAGAATCCCGGAGAGCGGTGAGCTGCATTTCTCCTCTGTATTTAAAACCGTAAGTAGCTTTCATCTAACTGTGGAACCTCCCCCGATCAGACGTGTCTCAGGTCACGTCGAAGTCGATGGAAACCTCCTCGATCCTGAAGAGAAGGAAGTCCCCTCGGGTAATTAACCACGTCACGACGAAGCTCCAATGCTACCTTTTGATTCCCTGACGTATAACTCGTGTTTTGAACGTTTCAGAAGTGGACCGATAAGCTGGACCGCCACTTGAAGCGCGGAGTCAAGCGCCACGGCGTGGGGAAGTGGGCCCAGATGCTGCTGGATGCAGATTTGGACTTTGAAGGACGCACCGGCGTGATGCTCAAAGACCGCTGGAGGATTCTGATGAAGTATCAAGGCTAAGGAGACCGTCCAAAGGCACCATAGTTCTGTTCTCATGTTGTTTATGTTAAGCACCAGGGGGCAGCACTGAGCTACGTTTCGCCCTCTGTGAGGTTATTATTATTTTTGAAGACGAAGATGTTCTTGTTTAAGTTAAAAATGTATGTCAGAAATATTGTTCAGAAAAGGAATACAAACCGCGGTTTGTTACAATAAAACTCTGCAAAACAACTTTGATTTAAGCGCTTAATGTGATGAAGAGGGGACGTCCTGAACGATGGATGTGAACGTCCCGTTACATCAACGTGGAGCAGTTTGAAAGGACGTTTTGGGATGTGTTGAAGTGTGGTCGTACAAGGTGCTTCTCCACAAGGAAGCCAAGCGATGCATTTTAAACGGTTATCTATCAGTTTGGGATATTTAACATCTCGCCGTCAGACGCTCCTCCCAATCTGTATTTTAACCTTGAACTATTGTGTGACTTAAGTGTTCGGATTAAGGCAGCGTTGGAGCAGCAGCAACTCCGGTTTTCCTCGAGGGTTTTTCATCGATGCATTCTGGTGGCTTTTATATAAAAAAATGCACACTTTTTTTAAGGTTTCTCCGATATGCGCTCCTTCTGTCGACAGCAGTCCTTTCCTTAGCTGGAAATCCTGCGCTTCTCCAAACGGCATCTACTGTGGGTTTGAAAGTCCTTCACACAACCTCACTTCAAACCCTCCTTTGAAGCCTGTTCTGACTGAGAGCCTACGGGGTGTGTGTGTGTGTGTGTGTGTGTGTGTGGGGATCAGATGAAGACGAAGCTGTGTTGGGGCGGACAGTCGCACCGCTGGGTTTTCTGGATCTTCTTCCAGGTCCCGCTGCACCGATGGTTCCCGACCGCCTGCCAGTGGAGCAGCACTTCCCTGAAACACACGGAGACGTTGGATAGTTTCACACCGTCTGCTTTAAGTTGGATTACTATATTTAAAATGGGATTGATGACGTCTAATAATATCCGTTAACATCTGCATCAACTGCGGTCCTTGAGGTGGAGGCTGCATCGTGTAATATGCCGTATTTTAAAGTTCCGTTTTACTGGTTTGAGTTCATTTGGGTTAAATGGCTAAATTAGAGTAAAACAAATGCCATTGCTATCAGGAAAGTATTAGAATGACACGGCACAGACTACAACCAACTGAAGAAGGGTTAGTGTTTACTTCCAGACACTTTTTAGGATTATTAAAGGTAGAATATTGTCAATACAATCTTATAAATATGATAGTTAATGTACATTTGGCAGCACTTTCCAATCTGTGTCCAATACCTCGCTCCATTGCATCCGTATGTCTGCGCAG
>CM070496.1:12016808-12141808 GCA_036324585.1 Champsocephalus esox | reverse complement strand
GCAGCCTCTCTGTTGCCTCAGATTAGGACACGCCCCCCCCGCTGTTACTGGGCTGATTCTCCACGTTTCTGACCCGGGTCCTCACTGAAGGCTGGCAGGACTCTGCACAGCCGCTCCAGAAGCTCCAGTCACTCACTGAACAGTCCTGAGCTGGAGAGAGAGAGATAGGGAGAGAGAGAGAGAGGAGAGAGAGAGAGAGAGAGAGAGAGAGAGAGAGAGAGAGAGAGAGAGAGAGAGAGAGAGAGAGAGAGAGAGATTTATTGTCCAATGCCATGTCTTTTTACGCTGCTGCAACACAAACAACATAAAGTACTTCTTATCTCCTCCGTCAGTGCAACACAATAAAACTGATAAAATAGTGCAAGAATAGTCTATTAACGAGTAATTGGAATATGATGTTAGATAAATAGTTTTTTAAGTTGCAAACAGATGCATGTTATGGATGTTCTTTCAGAAGGGCAGGTGTCAAACAGTTAAGCATCGAGGGATCATTTAGGACCGATGAAGCCAGAGTCCTCTCTTCCAGAAATCAAGCTTGGTCGCATTACGCATGCGGATTCAGCCTCCGCCGACCTCTAACACGTATTATCCACGCTCGGCTCGTTGGCCTGGAACTGTAATTGCTAGAAAGGATCGACAGAATCACATTCTTCAAATAGTTTGACTAATTCCATGATGTGAGCCAGCGCACTGAAATGAGCTTCGACGCAGAGCTGATATTCAGAGCTCTTGTCTTCGTCGTTCTGGAGCCGAGATCCCACAAGAAAGTACGTGTTGACGTCGTGCGGAAGTTTGAGATGAATGCGCGATCTGCTGCGATGCGTCTGCGTCGGCGAGACAAGACGTTTCTGGACCCGTCTGTACCTTCTGGCTGATCGCTTCCCTTTGAGGTCGAACATCAGCATTAAGGCTGCGCTCAAAGGGCCGGTTGTAACTTTAAGACTATATAAACATACGTATATAAATATGTAATATATATAAAATAATGTATTATATTACTTTATTGCTACGTCTGAAAGAAGAAGTCTGGGGCAAATAAGTGCAAGTCTCTTCACTGAGAATGTCACAAAATTGTTTTAAAAGAAAATCAAAATTCTGGAAAGAAAGTGACATTTTAAATTAAAAAAGTAACACTAAAAAAAAATCAAAAGTGAGATGCATTGTGGGACATGTAGTTTATGGACATCGTGCATCTGTAAATCGGCCTGTAACCGTATAATAAACATACTACATTCTTTCAGAGCTCTTCCGCAAGAGCTCTGAAAGAATGTAGTATGTTTATTATACGAATTTTATATATTTATACATTTATTTTATTTATTTATACATTTATTTAATTTATTTATACATTTATTATACATGAAATGAAGTCACGGGCCGGATTTGGCCCCCGGGCCTTGAGTTTGACACCCGGTGGGGTAGGTTAGGTTTATTTACAGAGCAAGTCTTTTGAGACACAGAGGCATTCAAAGTGCTTTAACGTTAACACGTAATAAGACGACAAATAATCACAATGGATTCGTAAAAGCCAGAATTCGAGATACAGAATAGTTTAAACGCGACGTTGTAAATACAGTACGTGCTAAAACAAGTTGAAAGACTTCTGGGTATGCAGCGAAAAAAAAGTAATGTTTTTAGCCTCGACAAAAACAACACATTTAAAACAACCTCAGTTCACCAAAGTCAAATAAACAGAATATAAAATAACAGAATAGGATTACAATAACTAGAAATATATAACAACACATACAAATGTCACAATGTTATGTTTAACTAGTATTCAACATATCAGGGTTATCTCCCTCTGGTGATTCTTACACACTCTCTCACCTGCAGAGATGGTAGAAGTACACACATCCTTTCCTCAAGTAGAAGTACACACATCCTTTACTCAAGTAGAAGTACACATATCATTTACACAAGTAGAACTACACACATCCTTTCCTCAAGTAGAAGTACACACGTCCTTTACTCAAGCAGAAGTACACACATCCTTTACTCAAGTAGAAGTACACACGTCCTTTACTCAAGCAGAAGTACACACATCCTTTACTCAAGTAGAAGTACACACGTACACACATCCTTTACTCAAGTAGAAGTACACGCATCCTTTACTCAAGTAGAAGTACACACATCCTTTACTCAAGTAGAACTACACACATCCTTTCCTCAAGTAGAAGTACACACATCCTTTACTCAGGTAGAAGTACACACATCCTTTACTCAAGTAGAAGTACACACATCCTTTCCTCAAGTAGAAGTACACACATCCTTCACTCAAGTAGAAGTACACACATCCTTTACTCAAATAGAAGTACACACATCCTTTACACAAGTAGAACTACACACATCCTTTACTCAAGTATAAGTACACACATCCTTTCCTCAAGTAGAAGTACAGATACTGGTGTTTTAAAATACTCTGGTGAAAGTAGAAGTACTGACTAAACTTCTTAACTCAAGTAGAAGTAAAGAGGCTTTGAAGTGTCCTTCAGTACACTGATGGTTTATCTGGAGCTTCGGCCGGAGGACTCACATCACAGGTCACAGCAGCCGCGGTGAGATCGCACGGGAGAGCTGCCACGTCAACTCTGGAGCGCCTCTCTCCTGTCAGCCCATCTAACTGCTTTCACAGAGAGTAATCACCATGTTTGAGAAGATAGCCTAAACAGTGGGGGCACTGAGTCACTGCGTCTGACACTTATGGCCTCGAAGATTGCACACCTTGGAGTCCACACACACCGAGAAGGAAGTGTCCCAGTGCTCCCACAACAATAAACCATCTGTGACCTACCGAGGGTTGCTCGGTCACAGAACGGGAACAACAACATTATGGCTGAAGCAGCGATAGGCTGCTTAAAGGAGATAACAGACGTCAGGGTTGGTCATGCACGACATATCTAGGAGTCTAGGACAAGTATTCCCCTAACAATAAAGACCACGCCCCAAACACACATTCAGACTGAAGGAACCAGCTGTTTGGGAAATGAGAGAAGTAGAAAGTACAGGTATTTGAGTTCAACATGTAAGAAGTAGAAAGTACAGGTATTTGAGTTCAACATGTAAGAAGTAGAAAGTACAGGTATTTGAGTTCAACATGTAAGAAGTAGAAAGTACAGGTATTTGAGTTCAACATGTAAGAAGTAGAAAGTACAGGTATTTGAGTTCAACATGAGAGAAGTAGAAAGTACAGGTATTTGAGTTCAACATGTGAGAAGTAGAAAGTACAGGTATTTGAGTTCAACATGTAAGAAGTAGAAAGTACAGGTATTTGAGTTCAACATGTGAGAAGTAGAAAGTACAGGTATTTGAGTTCAACATGAGAGAAGTAGAAAGTACAGGTATTTGAGTTCAACATGTAAGAAGTAGAAAGTACAGGTATTTGAGTTCAACATGTAAGAAGTAGAAAGTACAGGTATTTGAGTTCAACATGAGAGAAGTAGAAAGTACAGGTATTTGAGTTCAACTGAGAGTAAAAGTACAGGTTTTGAGTTCACATGTAGAAGTAGAAAGTAAAAAGTCGTCAGAAAAATAAGCAGTGGAGTAAAGTACTGATACCAGAAACATGTAAGTACATTAACAAAGTATGTGTACTCTTGTACTTCCCACCTCTGGTAGAAGGTGGGTGACAGAATGGGGTTATCTCACAGCCCGTTATCTCCCTCGGGTATCATGTTGTTAAGGTGTGTCGGAAAGCAAACACGTGTGATTCTTACGCACTCTCCGAAACGTAACAACAGATATGAACTGTCACATTGATACAGACCACACAGTAACTGCCACACAAGAGCGGGCATTACTGTGAAGTATTCCTCTAGGACTCTTCTGAGCTCTCACCTGGGCACTCGGTGAAGTAATCGAAGCAGCAGTCCCGAGTCTCATCGCAGCCTTTATCGCAGAAACAAGTCCCGTACACCCGGTCCATCCTCCAGTCGGTGCTCTCGCAGCTCAGGTCTCTCCCTCTGCAGCATTTCCCCGAACACCCACCGGACACCGGGAGGACATTCCCCACGGAGGAGACGAGGACAAGCAGAACACTAACTCTAAACTCCGCAGAGTACCCCATGCTGAGGGGGCAACAGAAACACCTCTCTCCCTTCTCTCTCTCAGTGCGCGTTCCCTCGCATGCGCGTGCGGTGGGAGCAGCAGCCCTCGTGACCTGGAAAAGCCTCTCAAAGGGTTTCAGTCCCAGCTCAGAGAGAGACCCATGCAGTCTCACAGACCCATTCCCACTGCGATCCCTGAGAGTCCCCGCGAGGAGGGAGGAGACACCAGAGGGAGGGAGGGAAGGAGGGGTGGGCACTGTGCCTCCTCCTTTCTCTCTCTCTTTTACCTGTCTTATTGTTTCCCTCTCTCTCTCTCTCTCTCTCTCTCTCTCTCTCTCTCTCTCTCTCTCTCTACAGATCTCCTGATGCCAGTCTGTGCCACCCAGACCTCTGTGCCCCAAATAAGAGAGGCAGGAATGTGAGCTTTTGGCCGGGATCCAGATCTCTCTCTCTCTCTCTCTCTCTCTCTCCCTCTCTCTCCTCTCTCTCTCTCTCTCTCTCTCTCTCTCTCTCTCTCTCTCCCTCTCTCTCTCTCTCTCTCTCTCTCTCTCTCTCGTTACTGTAATCCTCCAGAAGCACTCGTGTTAGCCTTTGATTAGATAAGTAAATTAATGGCATCTTAATAAAGGAATGTCAAACACAATATCCCGGAGGGTAGCACCTACAGTAATTACTGAGAAAGGTTTCCTTGATAGTTTAATCAAACACAATGCGTGGAAACAAACACGTGATAGTATAATCCCACCCGTCTCACTTTGCAACTCCAAAGCCATTCATATGTATCCTTCAAAGTGAACCAGCAAACCTGCCATAACTTCTCTTATAAATGCTGCTTTTCTTAATACACAACGACAGGTTTTCTCCTTGAGACCTCGGAAGATTCCACTTCACCTAAACATCGAGGAATACTTCTTTGTGTGCTTTTTTTGTATTACTATTAATATAGTATACTTTAATATTGCTTTGATATTGTCTATTATTGTGTTGCATTGTTGGAGAAGCCTGACCTAAGCTGTTCTACGACATAATTACTCTGTAGCTATGAACTCGACAATACAGAACCTTGAACTGTGGCTATAACTGACCTCAATTCTGGTGTCCTTTTGCGAATGATATCAAACATATTTTTACGTTTCAGTTGTTTAACTTTAACTGGTACTAATCATGCTTTAGATGTATTGGTTCAACATGAGTCAGGGAGTTATAACACATCTTATTTAGCTGTTTTGAAAATGGGCTTATTTGCTTTCTTGCTTGAAACCAGGAGCCGGTTAGCTTAGCTTAGCTTAGCTTAGCATAACAACAGGTGTGACAACAAGGCTGGTTTTGAAGATGTTAGTCGACATGAAACGTATATTTTCAAACATGTCTGACTAAAGGACCAACGAGAAAGCACGAAGAGGAAGCAGGTGTGTTCAAAAGAGAGCTGCAGCTTTAGTCCACAGGTCGTTGTGTGGACTTCATTAATACCTCCTGACAGATTGATTCCATGTCATTCTGCAGCGTCCGTGGCACTCACCAGGAAGGAGCTTGTCGCGGACCGATGATTGATTAAAATGAATATTAGATCGGCTTCCTGGAGTTATATTAAGGCACGCTTACAGGAGAAAGTGTTTCTGATATCTTATGTGAAGATTTTAATGCATAAAAGCTGCTGCTCTTTCGCCCTAATTCCATTCACAAATCAGATCTCTGCAAAAGGAAGCTTGATTTTAAGCATTATAATACTTTCAGGATGGATTTGAGGTATTTGTGTGCAGGCTGTAGTGTTTGCAGAAGGAGCCTGAATGTCTGAGGATGTTGTGAAGTCCAGAAGGTCAGCTTCTATTTGAGCAGTTCCTCCCGATCTCTGGGAAACAGATGAGGCTCCGCAGGGCGCTGGAGGCCTCCCGGTGCTCGGAGCTATACAAGGAGCAGATATCTGTAATCATCTGTTGCTCTGCGCGCTAGAAGCAGCGCGAGGAGGAGGAGTCCTTTGATTATTCTCCTCGCCATAAGCAGGTAGGTCAAGCGACAGTAATATCATTCATCTTCACCATAATCATCAGCAGCAGCAGCAGTGAGCAGCATGTGTCTGAGGCGCTGTGTGTTACAGACGAGCGGCTGAACCCAGACTGACCCCAGACTGACCCCAGGAGGGAATGTCTAAAAGTAGAAGAGCTCGTAGGATGATTCATAACTTGTTGTGAAGTCTTGTGAGCTGGTTTTTCAGTGGCTTTGCTGGTTTGTCGGCAGGAAAACGGAAGAAATACTGGTCGAAATGTACGTGAAACTTTGCGTAATGGTGTAGCACGAGCCAAGGAGGAACACTTTACATGCAGGAAAGGATCTGAATAACGGTGCGGATACACGACAGACTGAAACAGCCTGTTAGTCTTATTGTGTCTTTGTGTGTGCTTCTGCAGTCATTGTGTTGACATTGTTCCGGACGGAGCTTTCATTGAATTGTATTTAAGCCTGTAATATCCCTCAGTCTGACACAGTGTGTGCTGATTTGATCGGCCTCACAGCTGCATCAGTTTGCTTAAAGTGCACATCAAAGAGTGTGTGTGTGTGTGTGTGTGTGTGTGTGTGCACGTGTGTGTGTGCGTGCGTGCGTGTCTGTGCGTGTGTGTGTGTGCTTCACACCTGACAGAGCCCTCCTGCCCTCACTGTGCACCTGTCAGACACAATCAGCCCGTCCACTGTCACACACTTCAGTTTTCATTGTGTGTGTGTGTGTGTGTGTGTGTGTGTGTGTGTGTGTGTGTGTGTGGCCTAGCATTACTATACTTGTGGGGACCTAAATCTGTTTACATAGTCACGTGTGGGGACTCGCCTCCCTTATGGGGACAAATTGGAGGTCCCCATAAGGGGGAATTGTTAATTTTTGGGTGAAGACTTGGTTAGGGTTAGGTTAAGGGTAAGGGTAAGGTTAAGGTTAAGGGTAAGGGTAAGGGTAAGGGTAAGGGTGGGTTAGGCATGTGTTGGTTAAGGTTAGGATAAGTCTCCAGGAAATGCATGTAAGTCAATGTAATGTCCCCTGAAGTGACTCACGGCGATCACACATGGTCGTCATGGAAACGGCGTGTGATCCTCTCTGCATCTCGCCCATGTGGGGAATGCAAACTCTGCACGTCTCCACGGCAACCACTGACTCACGTTGCCACGGTTTCAAAAATCTTTGTTGACGAAACGCTAGAATTCGCCTCCTCGTCTCGACACCTGCTGTAAAGGTAAGCTGACCTCAGATAAGGGAAACACCCTCGCTGTACACACACACACACACACACACACACACACACATATTTATACATAGATGCATAAAAGTTGGACTGTTATTGCAAAAATAAAACAAAAGCACTGCACTCTTTTTCAGAAGAAATGTATATTATTTTTATAAAATATTTCTCCATTTTAGAATGAAGTAAAAATAATGATAAAAATATAAAACAAATATTACAAAACAAATTAATACATTAAAAAGTGTAATTACATTTTAAATGAAAAATATAAAATGAATGTATTTATATAAGAAGTTTGTTTGAATAAATAGCGCAGCAATAAAATGACCCGTAAAAATATCTAACCGAACCAAATATTTAATTAAAGAAGAATAAGTTTGTTTCTTCCTGATGAGTCAGTTGCTGTCCATGAATGGACGTCTTTGTCTCCGTCAGCTGTCTCTACAGAAGTGTGTGTGTGTGTGTGTGTGTGTGTGTGTGTGTTCAGAGTATCTGTGTGTCACCGAGCCTCAGTACTGTGTTTGAGTACTGCATGTGTACAGGAGGAGGCGTTTCAAAGTCTTGTATCTTCTTATTAGGGATAATGTACCACGCACACACACACGCACACGCACACAGTGAGTAATTATTGAACGAGTTGAAAGTCGGATGTTTGACTTGGCTTATGTCGTCAGAAGAGGCCGAGGTCGATCTGCAGAACGAGATAAGGGAGGCTGCAGGTCTGCCCTCGCGGGAGACGGAGTGCATAAGTGCAGTATCTGTACAATTAAGACAAGCCATAATGCATTTGTCTGTTTTGATAGCTTTGCATTAGAGTACTTCAAAGATATCTCCAATATTCTCTCTGTAAAAACATTTGAGTCTTCTACTGTATGTCAAATGAAAACAGATATTTTGAAGCTATCTATCTCTTCTAGAAATGCATGCAAATAACCACACATTTAACATCATAATGCCTCCATTTTATATTGAAATAAATCGGTTCGGTAATGTCCCCTGAAGTAATATATACATGGTGTGTGTGTGTGTGTGTGTGTGTGTGTGTGTGTTTGGGGGGGGGGTTTAAGGGCGATATTGATTAGCACGTCAGGAAAGACACGGCACGGTGAATACAGATGTGAGCCAATCAGGAGGAGACGCATGGGGACTGTTTCTCTGCTGACCACGACACTCCATTTTCCTCATCGCCGTTCCACACACACACACACGCACACACACACACACACACACACACACACACACACACAGACAAGCTTGAGGTTCTGGACACTTATCTGCAGCACGTTAGGCCCTGTTGTGATGGCACAGATTTGACCTCTTCCTGAACACACAGTCACACACACACACACAGTCACACACGCACAGACGCACACACACAGTCGCTCATGGTTACTTTGGGACGTGCGGACGCGTTTCTTTGCTTCACTGTGTAACCATCGTTGTGGATCTGTATAACCTCTTCGGAGACAGAACTGTTCGACCGCAGACGAGACGAGTCATGGTTTTTCTAAAGAGGGCTTTTTTGTTGATGGCTCGAAGTCTTTTGTGTTCATCTCTCCGTAAACGACTGATATGAGGCTGCGGGACCACAAGACGCTACATTGAGCTGAGGCTTTAGTGCGTTCGACCAACAAGACACAACCGTGAAGAAAGGGAATCATAAAGTTCATCAGGTTTCATGGAGACAAACATTCCGTAAATAATGCGATTGCATCTAGAAAACAGCAGAACATCGTGTCAGTGTGAGATTCTCTGTGGATGGAGGGAGCTCAGTCGGATCAGCCCTCGGCTTCTGACACTCGCTTGTAATCTGGATGTTATGCAACAAAAAAGTCCATTAAAATCCCAGGGGTGTCAAACTCAAGGCCCGGGGGCCAAATCCGGCCCGCGACTTCATTTCACGTGGCCCGCAAGTGCTCTGAAAGAATGTAATATGTTTATCATACGGTTACAGGCCGATTTACAGATGCACGATGTCCATAAACTACATGTCCCACAATGCATCAGACATTTGATTTTTTTTTATTGTCACTTTTTTTCCAGAATTTTGATTTTCTTTTAAAATAATTGTGTGACATGCTCACTGAAGAGGCTTGCACTTATTTGCCCCAGACTTCTTCTTTCAGACGTAGTTAATTATGAAGTGTTTACCCTATCCGATAATAATCCAAGGCAGAGGCAATAAAGTAATATAATACATTATTTTATATATATTAAATATTTATATATGTATGTTTATATAGTCTTAAAGTTACAACCGGCCCTTTGAGCGCAGCCTTAATGCTGATGAGGCCGTGATGACATTGAGTTTGACCCCCCTGAGCCTAAAGTGATGCATTCAGTGTCTTGCTTTGTGTTAGTTTAAAACCCCGGAAAGTATTCAATTTACCAATTTAACTAAATTTGGCAAATTCTCACATGTAGAAACTGGAACTCTAAAATATATACATCGAACCACAGATGGGGAAAGAACACACTCCATTTGACTCATTTGATCCACATATTGATTGCAAACACATTCGTTTTAGAGGGAATTTCATCGACTCTTTTCAACCGAATCAAACTTAAGGCATTTTTTATTTGAGATGTTGGCAGAGTTTTTATTTGGCTTACTTCTTTCTCTTATCCCTGTTGATAGAGACACCTGGCAGCACGTCAGCTTGTCTTCACGGGACATTTACGCTAACGATGCATATTCGCAGTATATTGGCTCTTTATTAGTCGTTATAAAACACTTATTAATGAGAAATACAATTAACAACACTTATAGTTTCATGTCTTGTTACATAACAATAGATCATATTTGTCAGGTGTTATTATGGGAGAATTAATATTCTTGTGGTGCTGCATATCGAGCATACGTCCTTACTGGCATTAAATAAGCACTAATTAGAGGCTTATTGAGGAGAAACTCTCAACGAATGGCCGAGTACTTGGAGAATATGGTTAGAATAAGGCATTGATAAGTGTTTCATCCATCCATCCATCTTCTCCGCTTATCCGTGGTCGGGTCTCGGAGGTATCATTTCCAGCAGAGAGCCCCAAACGTTCCTGTCCCCTCATCAAGCAGCTCTGACTGGGGGGTCCCAAGGCGCTCCCAGGCCAGCGAAGAGATATAGTCCCTCCACCTGGTCCTAGGTCTACCCCTCGGTCTCCTCCCAACTGGACGTGCCTGGAACACCTCCCTAGGGAGGCGCCCAGGTGGCATCCCAACTAGGAGCCCGAACCACCTCAACTGGCTCCTTTCGACGCGAAGGAGGAGCGGCTCAACTCCGAGTCCCTCCCTGATGACCGAACTTCTCACCTTATCCCTAAGCAGGCCCGGACTGGCCATCGGGAGGACTGAGTGGTTTCCCGATGGCCTGGCCTGCTGGCCTGAGGATTTTTTGTATGTATGTATTGTGAACGCAACGCTGCGCAAATGTGGGTCTGACTCTGCCTCACAGAGGGTGACTGGCTGTCTCCATGAAGTGGCCTGCCGACATGGCCACTTTCATACAGACCATACTAATGCCCTCGATTGGTCTGTGTGTCATTCAAGCTCGGGAGGGTGTGTGTGTGTGGCGCAAGAGAGAAAGCGCGCGCACCGGTTACGTGTAGGCTATTGTTGTTGTTAGCATCTGGTGCTAGCTAGCTGCGCTAACGGATAAGGAGCTGTTTCAACAGCAAGGTGGAGGAGAGTCCTCTCCAGTCAGACTGAGAGGCTGATAACCTCAGCTCAGGTGAGGCAAAGGACTCTCTGAGTGTTTAGATAGTTCACTTAGTTCTCAGTGGGTCTCACGGTTTGGTCACCATTCATGTAAACACATATTTCCATTTGAAGGGAGAGTGATTCGTAAAATATGCATGAATAATAATTAAAAAACGTGAACTAGGTGAAAAAATGTAAGATAAACTTGAAAAACTAAGATAAAACTAGTCTTTGCTGCTGCCTCAAAGAGGAGCAGGGGGAGAGGAGGGAGAGGAGCAGGGGGAGAGGAGGGAGAGGAGCAGGGGGAGAGGAGGGAGAGGAGCAGGGGGGAGAGGAGGGAGAGGAGCAGAGGGAGAGGAGGGAGACGGGTGAGTCTGGTTCAGGAGCACAGACACACTCACAACTATAAATGAACCAAAAACAAATAAATAAACAAGTTTCAATGTTTTTTCATATTGGATATGGGATGTTTTTGGTTTGGCCATGTTATTGTGATTTTATGATTATTTAAATGTATACAGTTCTGTTTCATGTGGGTGTAGTCTCTCTCTTTATCTCCCCCTCAAAATGCACCAGATTGATGCATTTAAGTCCAACATTTAAAAACAAATCTTACCGGGGGAGGATTTGAGGTCCACCTCCACTTAACATATGTTCACATGAATAGGTTCCTACATAGATTTGCACATTTGTTTAAATAGTAACCCATCTCCATGTGTTTATTTTTTGGTCGTAGATTTAGAGGGCTATCACTACGGGCAGCAACGCTGTAAAAGTTGACAAATAGATCCAGCAAAATGGCACAAAAAACTGGTAGTGGCCTGGCTGGGTGTATAATTCCCGGCCTGACTTATTGTCCCTGTCCGGCCCTGTCCCTAAGGGAGTCACCAGCCACCCTGCGGAGGAAACCCATCTCGGCCGCTTGTATCCGCGATCTGGTTCTTTCAGTTGAGTGTTTTATACTCACGAATAAAGAGCTAATATAATGCTCTTGAGATCCACACCAACTGAGGAAATCCTTTTTGGCTCCACCTGACTCCCATAAAGTCCCATGGTCATCCAGACAGATGAAACCAAGCAGGGAGTTTCACACACACACGTGGGTGTAATGATTGACCGCCTGCTGTCATGGAAGCATCGCATTGAATGTCTGAGCACAAGGACAAAACAAAGGATTTATTTTCTCCGCCGCCTCAGGTCTTCTGAGCGAGCAGAGAGATTCTTCTGTTGTTCTCAACATGTGATCCTGTCTATTCTGCAGTACTGCAACGCTACCTGGTACAGATGTTTGTCAGCAGCTATAAAATACTGAAGCATCCTTTGAGCATCAGTCAGTCCTCTCAGTGAACTCAGAGCTGACCCCAGATCAGATGCACGCTGAAGGCTCTGAGCAGCTTTTCTCTCACTGACTGTGCCGTTATGTTAAATGTGCGTGTTTCATGTGTTGCGTCTGGATGCTTGGTGTCGATGTTGGACATGGAGCTGCTGTGATGCAAGTATTATCGTATCGTAACTACCAGCTAGTCGGTGGTGAATGTGTGAACTCGCCTCTGGTCCTCCAGGGAAAGATAAACCTCTCAGCAGGGCCGGACTGGGACAATAATCAGGCCAGGAATTATACACCCAGCCAGGCCACTACCAGTGTTTTGTGCCATTTTGCTGGATCTATTTGTCAATTATTACAGCGTTGCTGCCCGTAGTGATAGCCCTCTAAATCTACCCAAAAATAAACATATGGACATGGGTTACTATTTTAATCTATTTAGGAACCTATGTGAACATATTTTTAAGTGGGGGTGGACCGCAAATCCTATAGGGGGGTCCGGGGGCATGCCCCCCCCCCGGTAAGATTTGTTTTTAAATGTTGGACTTAAATGCATCAATCTGGTGCATTTTGAGGGGGAAATAAAGAGAGAGACTACACCCACATGAAACAGAACTGTATACATTTAAATAATCATAAAATCATAAAAACATGGCCATAACCAATAAACATCCCATATCCAATATGAAAAAACATTGAAACTTGTTTATTTATTTATTTTGGTTCATTTATAGTTGTGAGTGTGTCTGTGCTCCTGAACCAGCCTCACCCTGTCTCCCCCCTCTCCCCCCTCTCCCTCCTCTCCTCCTGCTCCTCTTTGAGGCAGCAGCAAAGACTAGATTTAGCTCTCAACAAGTTGTAATAGTTTATCTTGCCTTTTTTCACCTAGTTAACGTTTTTTAAAATTATTATTCATGCATATTTTACTAATCACTCCCCCCTCAAATGGAAATATGTGTTTACATAAATGGTGACCAAACCGTTTGAGACCCACAGAGATAAGTAAGACTAAGTAACTATCTAGCGCTCAGAGAGTAATTTACCTCACCTGAGCTGAGGTTATCAGTCTCTCAGTCTGACAGGAGAGGACACTCCTCCACCTTGTTGTTGAAAAAGCTCCTTATATCTGTTAGCGCAGCTAGCTAGCACCAGATGCTAACAACAACAATACACGTAACCGGCGCGCGCGCTTTATCTCACTGGCTCGCGCCACACATACACACACCCTCCCGAGCTTGAATGACACACAGACCAATCGAGGGCATTAGTATGGTCTGTATGAAAGTGGCCATGTCGGCAGGCCACATCATGGAGACAGCCAGTCACCCTCTGTGAGGCAGAGTCAGACCCACATTTGCGCAGCGTTGCGTTCACAATACATACATACAAAAAAAAGATCCTTATGCAGCAGGCCACTTAGCAGGCCAGGCCATCGGGAAACCTCCCGGTCCTCCCGATGGCCAGTCCGGGCCTGCCTCTCAGTGCCGATGAAACTAAAACTTAGATCTTTCTCTTGAGTGTTTCAGATCATCAGGCCCCCCACGAACTCAGCTGCTGACTGCAGGACCCTCTCATCAAGTGGTCATCTCTTCTCCTAAATCCTCCAAAAGTGAGCATTAGAGAACGCCTCATCTGCATATTTAAACATGGCACGAGTGTCTCAACTTAGAGTTCTCCTGGAAGTCGTAGAAACTTGCATGCAAACCATTTTAAATTGCAAATTGACAGTTAGGTGGCCACCTTGGCTCCTTTTTGGCTTCCTTTCCTTATTATAACAGTACAGTGTGTCCGTGGGGTTACTACAAAATATATACTTTACTATCAAGTTGTATGAAAACATTTTTACTTACAATACATACTATACTACGCCTGGTTTCTACACACTATACCGTACCTTATTTTGACATAAAATACCATGTTTTTTGCATTTTTTGGACATGCGATATGACTTTTCTGTCATTATTAACGACATACTAGCTGCGCCTGGTTTCTACACACTGTCTTTGAACTTCAAGCTACATGTCCCGATTAACTTATCACACGTCTCTAACCAGCAGGCCTCCAGCTGCTACATCTTCACATACTAAGTCCTCATTTCTCTCCAGACAAAGAGGAGATATGACTGCTGTCTTTGTGCCGCACACTGAACAAGAAAGAGTCTTCAGAGGCCGCCAGCTTCCACACGGCACGAAGACAATGGATGATGTGGGAAAGCACCACATTCTGGGGTCCGAGGGCGCAGTGTCTGTTTCTGTTTTAAGGAATTCAGATTATGTTTCATTGCAATCTGTTAGGCATTTAGCGTTGGTCGATATGTTTGTGCCAAAAGGACGGGACAAAAACACTGACTCATAAAAGGGAACAATAACAAAAATAAATGTATTTAATTGAAGGAAGACGTTTAACAAGGCACAATAAGGGTTTTGCTAAACTCTTAAATATGTAAAGAAAGAACGAGATACAAGCGGGCGAGATGGGTTTCCTCCGCAGGGTGGCTGGCGTCTCCCTTAGAGATAAGGTGAGAGGTTCGGTCATCAGGGAGGGACTCGGAGTTGAGCCTCCTTCGCGTCGAAAGGAGCCAGTTGAGGTGGTTCGGGCACCTAGTTAGGATGCCACCTGGGCGCCTCCCTAGGGAGGTGTTCCAGGCACGTCCAGCTGGGAGGAGACCGAGGGGTAGACCTAGGACCAGGTGGAGGGATCTGGATGATCTCTTCTGGCCTGGGAGCGCCTTGGGACCCCCCAGTCAGAGCTGGTTGATGAGGGGACAGGAACGTGTGGAGCTGGAACTGATACCCCCGCGACCCGACCCCGGAGAAGCGGGAGAAGATGGATGGATTAAATACATAGATATTTCACTTGATGTTTAAAACACTGTTGTAACGAGATCCACGACATATTGATGATCCAGTGAGGAATGTGACATTAACCGTCTTTTCATGCAGACGTTGAGAGGGAAACTACTTTGAGTACAAAATACCTCAGCACTTGTTGTTTGGCTGCAGTTTACTACAGAACACATGTAACGGTTGTAAATATGCAGTGGTGTTTAAATAATTATGTATAAATCCTTTAGTACAATCACACAAATACTGCGGAACCTCCAAAACTGAGTCGCTATTATTCTTTCATATCATGTCCTTCACGTTTTCCTCTGCCCTTTTGTGAATGTTCCACGAGAGAAGAGTCGGTGTGAGGAAAGAAACGACTGATTAACGACTGATTTGTTGGATATCGTCAGTGAATAAACGGAGATCGCCCCGGGTCTCAAACATGAATACAACACAACGCAGAGACCGCGTAGCGACACCGGTTACACATCACCTGAAGGTCACGACCCCCAAAATGTGACGAGCAGCCATGTGAGGCAGAACACGAACACCAGTGAGGACACAGAGGCGGCCACGACGAGCCGCTGGAAGGAGCAAGGCGTCCGGACAGCTTTATTTTGATCAGACGTCGTTGGCACGGACTCGAGGGTTTTGATCGTGGACCAGCGGGACTCGGCAGAGAGTGATTGTCAGGACGGAGGTTTCTTAGGTTTCCTCATCTTCTTCAGCTTCTCTTGCTTCACCGTCTCGCCTTCGAGGGACGACAGCTCTGAGATCCGGTGGAAGAACGAGCGAGAGGCTCCGAGCACCGGGTCGGGGTAAGAAGGACCTGAGAGGAGAACAATAATTAGGATCTATAATTCAACAAATCAGTACAAAACAATCGGCTATGTAACATGTTAGGGGTGGGAGTCCCCAGGCTCCGCACGATACGATACTATCACGATACTTAAGCCACGATACGAAACTTAAGCCACGATACTTAAGCCACGATACTTTCGCGATACTTAAGCCACAATACAATACTTAAGCCATGATACTTTCGCGATACTTAAGCCACGATACGATACTATCGCGATACTTGAGCCACGATACGATACTATCGCGATACTTAAGCCACAATATAATGCTATCGCGATGCTTGAGCCACAATACTTTCGCGATACTTAAGCCACAATACAATACTTAAGCCATGATACTTTCGCGATACTTAAGCCACGATACGATACTATCGCGATACTTAAGCCACGATACGAAACTTAAGCCACGATACTATCGCGATACTTAAGCCACGATACTTAAGCCACGATACTTAAGCCACGATACTATCGCGATACTTAAGCCGCGATACTTAAGCCACGATACGAAACTTAAGCCACGATACTATCACGATACTTAAGCCACGGTACTTAAGCCACGATACGAAACTTAAGCCACGATACTTTCGCGATACTTAAGCCACAATACAATACTTAAGCCACGATATGATACTTTCGCGATACTTAAGCCACGATATGATGCTATCGCGATGCTTGAGCCACAATACAATACTTAAGCCATGATACTTTCGCGATACTTAAGCCACGATACGATACTATCGCGATACTTAAGCCACGATACGAAACTTAAGCCACGATACTATCGCGATACTTAAGCCACAATACGATACTATCGCGATACTTGAGCCACGATACGAAACTTAAGCCACGATACTATCACGATACTTAAGCCACAATACGATACTATCGCGATACTTGAGCCAAGATATGATACTTAAGCCACGATACTATCGCGATACTTAAGCCACGATACGAAACTTAAGCCACGATACTATCACGATACTTAAGCCACGAAACTTAAGCCACGATACTATCGCGATACTTAAGCCACAATATGATGCTATCGCGATGCCTGAGCCAGAATACTTAAGCCACGATACGAAACTTAAGCCACGATACTTAAGCCACGATACTTTCGCGATACTTAAGCCACAATACAATACTTAAGCCATGATACTTTCGCGATACTTAAGCCACGATACGATACTATCGCGATGCTTGAGCCACGATATGATGCTATCGCGATGCTTAAGCCACGATATAATGATATCGTGATGCTTGAGCCACAATACTTTCGCGATACTTAAGCCACAATACAATACTTAAGCCATGATACTTTCGCGATACTTAAGCCACGATACGATACTATCGCGATGCTTGAGCCATGATATGATGCTATCGCGATGCTTAAGCCACGATATAATGCTATCGTGATGCTTGAGCCACAATACTTTCGCGATACTTAAGCCACAATACAATACTTAAGCCACAATACAATACTTAAACCATGATACTTTCGCGATACTTAAGCCACGATACGATACTATCGCGATACTTAAACCACGATACGAAACTTAAGCCACGATACTATCGCGATACTTAAGCCACGATACTTAAGCCACGATACTATCGCGATACTTAAGCCGCGATACTTAAGCCACGATACTATCACGATACTTAAGCCACGATACGAAACTTAAGCCACGATACTTTTGCGATACTTAAGCCACAATACAATACTTAAGCCACGATACTATACTATCGCGATGCTTGAGCCACGATATGATGCTATCGCGATGCTTGAGCCACAATACAATACTTAAGCTATGATACTTTCGCGATACTTAAGCCACGATACGATACTTAAGCCACGATACTATCACGATACTTAAGCCACGAAACTTAAGCCACGATACTATCGCGATACTTAAGCCACAATATGATGCTATCGCGATGCCTGAGCCAGAATACTTAAGCCACGATACGAAACTTAAGCCACGATACTTAAGCCACGATACTTTCGCGATACTTAAGCCACAATACAATACTTAAGCCATGATACTTTCGCGATACTTAAGCCACGATACGATACTATCGCGATGCTTGAGCCACGATATGATGCTATCGCGATGCTTAAGCCACGATATAATGATATCGTGATGCTTGAGCCACAATACTTTCGCGATACTTAAGCCACAATACAATACTTAAGCCATGATACTTTCGCGATACTTAAGCCACGATACGATACTATCGCGATGCTTGAGCCATGATATGATGCTATCGCGATGCTTAAGCCACGATATAATGCTATCGTGATGCTTGAGCCACAATACTTTCGCGATACTTAAGCCACAATACAATACTTAAGCCACAATACAATACTTAAACCATGATACTTTCGCGATACTTAAGCCACGATACGATACTATCGCGATACTTAAACCACGATACGAAACTTAAGCCACGATACTATCGCGATACTTAAGCCACGATACTTAAGCCACGATACTATCGCGATACTTAAGCCGCGATACTTAAGCCACGATACTATCACGATACTTAAGCCACGATACGAAACTTAAGCCACGATACTTTTGCGATACTTAAGCCACAATACAATACTTAAGCCACGATACTATACTATCGCGATGCTTGAGCCACGATATGATGCTATCGCGATGCTTGAGCCACAATACAATACTTAAGCTATGATACTTTCGCGATACTTAAGCCACGATACGATACTATCGCGATACTTAAGCCACGATACGAAACTTAAGCCATGATACTATCGCGATACTTAAGCCACGATACTATCGCGATACTTAAGCCACGATACAATACTTAAGCAATGATACTTTCGCGATACTTAAACCACGATACTTAAGCCACGATACGATACTTTCGCGATACTTAAGCCACGATACGATTCTATCGCGATACTTAAGCCACGATATAATGCTATCGCGATGCTTGAGCCACAATACTTTCGCGATACTTAAGCCACGATACTATCGCGATACTTAAGCCACAATACAATACTTAAGCCATGATACTATCACGATACTTAAGCCACAATACGATACTATCGCGATACTTAAGCCACGATATGATGCTATCGCGATACTTAAGCCACGATATGATGCTATCGCGATACTTAAGCCACGATATGATACTATTGCGCTACTTAAGCCACGATATGATACTATCGCGATTCTACGATATGCTAAATATTGCGACACGATATATTTACATCTTTGTTTTTCATGAAAACAAGAAAAAGCTCAGCACCATCTAGTGGATTGAAAAAGCAATTGTTACCAGAAATGTTACCATTTTAAATCTTTTAAAAGTATGTGTTTGTTTTTTATAAATGTGTACATGGACTGCCCCTCCCTTAGAGGTTCTTCACACACATGCTCTCCAGCACAGGTTAGCTCTGAGTGCTAGCGATGCTAATGTAAACACCGACCATATTACGTCCAAAACAGTCAGGGCATTGTTTCTGATAGCAACGTTTCTGATTGGGCCGTGGGTCCGCATTTCAGATGTTACGTCATATCGGACGCACATCTGGATCAGCTCCGTTGTTCCCCGTTTTTAGAGATTTGGGTACGGAGGAAAAGAGAGAGGGTTTTATTTCCTGACGCTGCGTAAGTTCCCCGACACATGTTGACACATGTTTATGGAGAGAAGACATCAAAAAGTGCACGGGAGATATCACATTCACAAGAATTCTACACAACTCCAAAACCCCATGGAAAATATCCTGAACCACAAACAACAAGGGACCATGGAGGGGAGGCTCACGAGTTTTGGGATCCATGAGTATTCGGGAAAACTACCATGTTGCTGCCAATTACTCCTGAGCGGGTTGAAGGTGAGATCGCTCCACACACAGACCTTCACGATCAAAGCACGAACATATTGAACTCACTCTTGGGATTGTCTTTGCTGTGCAGCAGGCTGGAGGCTGGATACTTCACCTTGGGCCTGCAGAGGGAGAGCAGAGGAGGCTTGAGTGAGAGAGAAACATCGATTAGTTTCTATCTGATGGAGTTAAAAAGGCAGACTGACCTGTTGAGTTTGCAGCTCTCCACCGAGAAGGAGTTCCTGCCGCTGAGGATCAGAGAGGAGGGGAAGACGAGAGCAGGAGAGGAGGGGAAGACGAGAGCGGGAGAGGAGGTCAGGTCGTAGCTCGGAGCGTAGCTGAGGGACGAGGAGAGGACGTTATTTCATGTGTTAACAGATACATGAGTAACTGGATGGCCTACCTGCCTGTCAGCCTTCCATCGGGGCACGAACTGATCGCGTGCCCTCATTGGTCATGTGCGCGTTCATGTGTGTTGGGGGAGGGGCTCTGAGAGGAAGTCTGAAGGACGGGGCGGATTTTTTTCGGTTGCGTATTTTCAAATTCTCGCGCACTCGAGCTGGTTTCTCCATTCTTACCTACCCACCTTTAGTGTTCACATACTAGGGATTTACTTTGATGTTATGGCGAGATTAGATTAGATTCCTTTAATTGTCACGACAGCGAAATTCCCAAAGGTGCAATCACATAACAGACAGTATAAGTATCATTTTGACAATACATATATAAATTGTACCTGGAATTATGTAAACATAGTGAAAACAAGCATACATTTAGAATGGAGGAAACAAGTAATACATTGTGAAATAAATCAAATAATTATTTGCACAATAAAAATGTAGAACAGAAATAAAATGAAAACTATAAAAATACCTTCAAACATGCACAAAATATCTGTAAATAAATGCAGAACAAGAACACACTACTGTTTTTTCTGTTGTTGTTGTTGTTGTTGTTGTTGTTGTTGTGTAGCACTAATGGACTTGGGTATGGAAAGATTATGCAGCAAAGATTGAACCCCAAATACTTGTGTTAATGTAACTAATATAGAAAGTCAGCATTAGTTCAATTTTGCTTAAAAAAGACAAGGTGTATGTTCTCTCTCTCTCTCTCTCTCTCTGTCTCTGTCTCTCTCTCTCTGTCTCTCTCTCTCTCTGTCTCTGTCTCTCTCTCTCTCTCTCTGTCTCTGTCTCTCTCTCTCTCTGTCTCTCTCTCTCTCTCTCTCTCTCTCTGTCTCTCTCTCTCTCTCTCTCTGTCCTCTGTCTCTCTCTCTCTGTCTCTCTCTCTCTCTGTCCTCTCTCTCTCTCTCTATGTCAACGTGAAGGCAGCGTGACATCAAACTAAACGGTTCCCACAACAACAAAGGAGTGATATTAATGAATGATAACGATCTCATCATGACTTAGCTATGATCAAGCGTGCCGTGTTAACAGAATATTAAACATTAAAGCTTCAGATTGTGACAGACAAATGATGCTCGTCGAAACATGAATAGGTCTGCTCTTGTGTGAGACAACGACTCGGTGTAATTACTGCAATGTGTGCAGCTGTCTGCAGAACTAGAGGGTGGATCTGGCAGAGGTTACCCCAGGGTGAAGGGCCGCCCACCCCGGCTGTGGGAGAGCCCCTTGGAGAGGCTGAAGGGATGCAGGGACCCTCTCTGCAGCGGGGGGACCACCGTGCGGGTCCTCTCCGGCTGAACACCTGAAGAGAAATACAATCAGACAGTCAGAACCACAGGTGGGAAGTACAAATACTGCGTTACTGTACTTAAGTACATGTTTCTGGTATCAGTACTTTACTCCACTACTTATGTTTCTGACAACTTTTAACTTTGACTTCTTACATGTTGAACAAAAATACCTGTACTTTCTACTTCTTACATGTTGAACTCAAATACCTGTACTTTCTACTTCTTACATGTTGAACCCAAATACCTGTACTTTCTACTTCTTACATGTTGAACCCAAATACCTGTACTTTCTACTTCTTACATGTTGAACACAAATACCTGTACTTTCTACTTCTTACATGTTGAACACAAATACCTGTACTTTCTACTTCTTACATGTTGAACTCAAATACCTGTACTTTCTACTTCTTACATGTTGAACACAAATACCTGTACTTTCTACTTCTCTCATGTTGAACTCAAATACCTGTACTTTCTACTTCTTACATGTTGAACTCAAATACCTGTACTTTCTACTTCTTACATGTTGAACACAAATACCTGTACTTTCTACTTCTTACATGTTGAACTCAAATACCTGTACTTTCTACTTCTTACATGTTGAACACAAATACCTGTACTTTCTACTTCTCTCATGTTGAACTCAAATACCTGTACTTTCTACTTCTTACATGTTGAACACAAATACCTGTACTTTCTACTTCTTACATGTTGAACACAAATACCTGTACTTTCTACTTCTTACATGTTGAACTCAAATACCTGTACTTTCTACTTCTTACATGTTGAACACAAATACCTGTACTTTCTACTTCTCTCATGTTGAACTACAATACCTGTACTTTCTACTTCTTACATGTTGAACTCAAATACCTGTACTTTCTACTTCTCACATGTTGAACTCAAATACCTGTACTTTCTACTTCTTACATGTTGAACTCAAATACATGTACTTTCTACTTCTCTCATGTTGAACTCAAATACCTGTACTTTCTACTTCTTACATGTTGAACTCAAATACCTGTACTTTCTACTTCTTACATGTTGAACTCAAATACCTGTACTTTCTACTTCTTACATGTTGAACACAAATACCTGTACTTTCTACTTCTTACATGTTGAACTCAAATACCTGTACTTTCTACTTCTTACATGTTGAACACAAATACCTGTACTTTCTACTTCTCTCATGTTGAACTCAAATACCTGTACTTTCTACTTCTTACATGTTGAACTCAAATACCTGTACTTTCTACTTCTTACATGTTGAACTCAAATACCTGTACTTTCTACTTCTTACATGTTGAACTCAAATACCTGTACTTTCTACTTCTCACATGTTGAACTCAAATACCTGTACTTTCTACTTCTTACATGTTGAACTCAAATACCTGTACTTTCTACTTCTTACATGTTGAACTCAAATACCTGTACTTTCTACTTCTCACATGTTGAACTCAAATACCTGTACTTTCTACTTCTCACATGTTGAACTCAAATACCTGTACTTTCTACTTCTTACATGTTGAACACAAATACCTGTACTTTCTACTTCTCTCATGTTGAACTACAATACCTGTACTTTCTACTTCTTACATGTTGAACTCAAATACCTGTACTTTCTACTTCTCACATGTTGAACTCAAATACCTGTACTTTCTACTTCTTACATGTTGAACTCAAATACCTGTACTTTCTACTTCTTACATGTTGAACACAAATACCTGTACTTTCTACTTCTCTCATGTTGAACTCAAATACCTGTACTTTCTACTTCTTACATGTTGAACTCAAATACCTGTACTTTCTACTTCTTACATGTTGAACTCAAATACCTGTACTTTCTACTTCTTACATGTTGAACTCAAATACCTGTACTTTCTACTTCTCACATGTTGAACTCAAATACCTGTACTTTCTACTTCTTACATGTTGAACTCAAATACCTGTACTTTCTACTTCTTACATGTTGAACTCAAATACCTGTACTTTCTACTTCTTACATGTTGAACTCAAATACCTGTACTTTCTACTTCTCACATGTTGAACTCAAATACCTGTACTTTCTACTTCTCTCATGTTGAACTCAAATACCTGTACTTTCTACTTCTCTCATTTCCAAACAGCTGGTTCCTTTAGTCTGAATGTGTGTTGGTGCGTGATCATTATTCTTTAGAGTCATTGCGTGCCTATTGGTTGGAACACGATCCGTGTATCCATCACTTCCTGGTCTTCTCTAAAGAAGAGGGACCAATGGAAACGTTGTCATGTTGCCGTTGGTCACCATGGAAACATTCGTTAGCTAACAATGACATTATTGTTCTATTGATATAAAGGGAGGTCAGGTACTCTTTAAAGCAGCTGCTAGCTATGGGTACTTTTTACTGAAGCACACTTCAAAGCCTCTTTACTTTGACTTGAGTAAACAAGTTTAGTCAGTACTTCTACTTTCACCAGAGTATTTTTAAACACGAGTATCTGTACTTCTACTCGAGTAAAGGATGTGTGTACTTTTGCCATCTCTAATCAGAACTCACATCTCGTATGAAGACAAAAGGATATTTTGAAGCATAAAGGGAGTAAACGGTATGTCGACTACCAATATACAACGATACAGAGTGCAAAAATGTGCAATAATTGTCTAAATACAACTTTACAACACTTTTTTAAATGTATAAATGTTATAACTGGCTTTTTCTTTTTTAACACATTATTTATTGGTTTGTCCCACACATAACACAATAACTGGAGAAAATACAGAGTACAAATGCAGGATGACAAAACAATAATGATAATAACATAAAAATACCATTCCAGTAATAGCAATGAAACAAATAAACCAAAATACACAATGACATGATAAGACAGAAACAGAAAACCCCTCTCTTTCGATATGTATGTTCGCTTACTTTTGGATTTTAGTTTTATTAAGATTTTTTGTTTATGTCACCGCTGTTTGACCAATAAAGGTTTTTCTGATTTGGCTAATATCTAGCTTTCGTTAATACTGTTCAGTATAAAAGTACCACTGGCCGTCACTGACGATACATTATTTATATGATTACAACTCCACCTACTGGCTGTTCAGGAAAACGCCTCAAACTCTCACTGTGCAATTAAACATCCTAAACTCTGTCATAATGACTCGTCTTATTCTGGAAATCTTACATTGTTTTTCGAACAGGAAGTGTCTCCCGGTGATGTCATTGTCCTCTCGAGCTGAGTGAGGGGACCTAGAGGAGGAAGAGACATAATAAATATCAGCACACATGGAGAAGTGTAAATCCCACCCAGAATAATTACACACACAGTTCACAATGTGTGTCTGTTATCAAGTGTATCGCAATAAAGGGGGCGGGGCCTCCAAGCGTGCGTTTAAAGGAGACCGACGAGAAGGAGACTCAGACTGACTAAGAGACAGATATAGACTTAAGGGCTACATGAAATGCACACAATGACGATACAGAGATGCAGAAGGACTACACAAAGAAGAGAAAACCATCACAGACAAAGGGTAGTCTTGACAAATTACTCAAATGTAATAAAAAGACCAAATACAACTTTAAGGGACATAGAAACGGTGTGTCTGCTGTTTACAGACTAGCATTCATTTGTGAAAGGGATTAGAAATATGAACATATGTGTAGGTGTGTTGAGTTACCCTGAAAGCGTAATTACTCTACTTAGTAACTACTCTCAATCAATGCTTAGTGTTAGCTTTGACCTCAGGACACAAGGTTAGAAACTCACCCTCCGACCATGAAGCCCCCGCTCCAGGTTTTCCAGTCCCGGGGCCCTGCAACCAGGAGTACAGGTTAATATATCACAAAGTGGAAGAAGTACTCAGATATTTACTTAAGAAAAAGTAGCAAAACTACGGGGTATAAATACTCAATTACAAGTAAAAGTCCTGCATTGAAAAGTATATGTGTTCATTACTTCAATGTTGCACTGGTTAAGTGGGTTTGATTTGAATTGCTTTATACACTACCGGGTAACTTAACCTATAATAATATATAATAATGGGTGTAGATTTATATTTTGTGTTAATAACCGTAATCTGATAAGTAAATATGTAAAATACATGTGGTGCAGTAAAAGTACAACATAGCATAATGTGAAACTAAGTAAGTAAACTAGTAGTAAACTAACTAAGTAAATGACAAATACTGCAATACTCAGATCTTGTACTTCAGTAAAAGTAGGACTACTAAGTCAGATATTGTACTTGAGTAAAAGTAGAAGTACTCAGATCTTGTAATGGAGTAAAAGTAGAAGTACTCAGATCTTGTATTTAGTAAAAGTACTCAGATCTTGTACTTGAGTAAAAGTAGAAGTACTCAGATCTTGTACTTGAATAAAAGTACCCAGATCTTGTACTTGAGTAAAAGTAGAAGTACTCAGATCTTGTAATTGAGTACAAGTACTCAGATCTTGTACTTAGTAAAAGTACTCAGATCTTGAACTTGAGTAAAAGTAGAAGTACTCAGATCTTGTACTTGAGTAAAAGTACCCAGATCTTGTACTTGAGTAAAAGTAGAAGTACTCAGATCTTGTAATTGAGTACAAGTAGAAGTACTCAGATCTTGTACTTAGTAAAAGTACTCAGATCTTGAACTTGAGTAAAAGTAGAAGTACCCAGATCTTGTAAATGAGTACAAGTAGAAGTACCCAGATCTTGTAATTGAGTAAGAGTAGAACTATACTCAGATCTTGTACTTGAGTAAAAGTAGAAGTACCAGAGTGTAGGAATACTCGAATTAAGTGGAGTACTTGAGTAAATGTACTTACGGTAACATTACCCGCCCTGATGTCCCACATTAAGCTAGCGTCATGGATTGAAACACAGCATTACTCACTGCTCAGAGGCTGGATGAGAGGCAGTTTCGTCCGGATGTTTCCTACCCTCCTCCCGGAGCTCCTGTATGCCGAACATGGAGCCTCAAGGCCGGGGTGGCTGCAGCTCGAACCCCGGTCCGATGTCAGAGCCTTATTAGCAGTGGGTAGTAGCGACGCGTTTACCTGGAAGGTCATCATGCTGCAGCGGCCGGCTCGCATCACCTGTATTATCACCGGTTACGGATGAACACACACACGCACCTGCTGGAGGGCATTTTTTTTTAATTCATAAAAAGGACCGTTAGCTGGGGCTTAGCATCCCGAGCTGCGATGCTAGCTGTAACCGAGTCACTGCGTCACCATGACAACAGGCTGCAGGAAGACCGTTACTCATCATATATTAACGGTTTTTATTTATTTGCTTCTTAATTAAATAACGGTTTCCATTGATCAATTCTTACATTAACGGTTAAAATGTTAAACTTAATCGCAATGTATTTACGTTTATTTATCTAATTTTCGCATACAGTTCAGGTTATACAAATATCTTCCATTACATATCTTGTTTATTATTTCTATTTGAATTGCTTTCTTACCATGTTGTTTATACACACTTATTTATCCTTTATTTCATTAGACAGTGGAAAAAGGTCATAAACTCATGAATAGTAGCAGAAAATGGAATCTAATAAGTATAACTTGTACTTTAGTTATAAAAACGGCACATATTTACTGTAAGTACTTCACCCTTTAGTCGTGAGGCATTCCCTCAATACTGGAGGACAATCTTATATTTAACTCTTGTAAGGTTGTGGGATGTTAAAGTACTAAGAAAACAATTTAAAATCTAAAGATGTATATCTAACCATACAAGGATAACCTTCCAGTGAGTCCTCAGTCCTAACGTTTTCGATAAGGGTCCTTAGTTTCCCCAGACAGTCTTATTGCTTTACAAAAGTGAAGCGCTCAATTTCTAACTGACCTTGTCATTTTATGTCAAAATGGGTGACGACTGAATCTAACATCACTGCTAAAACAACTATATGAACACAGTGGATGTGGAAAAAGATACCTTATCCTTAAATATAGTAGATCACACACATTTCTGAATCAAAGTGCACATCAGATATTAACGACAGAAACGAGACTTTTTTTCCCTCCAAGATTTTTTATTGTACATTTTGAGTCCTTTGCAAACCTGAAACAGACAAAAGGAGAAAGTGTTATCGATGTGATTTCTTACCAGATGCAAAACACTTACAGATAAGGTTAAGTATCTTCAATATTAAATCAATCTAAAGCGATGTCATATTAACGAAACTTAAAATATTTAATGGATCTATTTCTGCAGACTAAAGCACACGTGGCGGAGGATTCCAACACGGAGGGCTTGGGTGTGGTTTCAGACATATTGGCTTAAATACAACTGGTTTTCACCACGGTCGATAAGATGGGGAAAAAAGATTGTGCATCATTAACCACGCCCATGAGCCAGGTATCCTCTGCAGGTCTCTAGAGGTAAAAGTCGCTGCCACTCACCACGAGTCGAGGTCACCCCCCGGATCTGAAAGAGACGGAGAGAAACTGTTATTGACGGGACCAAGGGATTTCTTACCAGATGCAAAACACTCGTAAAGTATCTTCAATATTAAGCGTGCATTCACACCTAAAAGTCCGTTTGCTACATCGTTTCATTTTCTAGAAGGTTCGGTTCACAAAACTCAAACGGACTATAAACACAAGTCATGTGCACGGAAATGCTGTTCACCCATTGGTCAGACATGAAGGGGTAAAAATGCAAATCCCGGCAATTTCTCCCGGAGCCTCCGCCATGGAGCATCGGCAGGTTATTCTCATGCTGCTGTTAATCTGGAGATCAACGGACTCTAGCGGCCCGCGCATATTATATAATCAGACGTTCTGCAGTCAGGAGGGCGTTGCCCCGACGACAGCTGTTCTTACTGTGATGTAGCCGACGGAGAATTCTTACTTTACACGACGCTGTTCAACCCTTCATTCTGCTTCACTCTTTAACGAAACAACCGCGGATGTCTTGAAAGACTCTTCCGCTAAAGATTTTGAAGACATCTGCGTTCTTGCGACACGTAAATACTACGCTTCGGTGCGGACTGCGTTCACACCAGCGATGAACCGCTCCAGAGTCCGGTTGTTTAGTTCACTTCAGAGGTCTCGGACTGTGTTCACACCGACCCAAACGAACCGCACCAGGGTTCGATTCGACCGGACGATACAAGGCAGGTGTGAACGCGCCCTAAATCTATGCTTCTTCTAAAGAACTAGTTTTTCACACTCGTATTGTTTTGTCAAAGCAAGCAATGCAATCTAAAGCGATGTCATATTAACTAGGGTTGCCAGAAACTGACCATGATCAAAATCGATTATTCGGCAGCCCTGGCGAATAAAATAGATTATTCCTCCAAGTTTACAGTAAAACAAACTGGTGGTGTGACCAATGACCATTTACAATTATTAATACTATTATTAGCATATATATATTTTGGTTGGAACTAAGCCAAATAAATATATACATTTAATCGATTTCTATAAATAATATTCGATGATGGAGACTGTAGCGAATATTCGAATAATCGCTGGCATCCCTAATATTAACAAAACTTAATATTTAATGGATCTATTTCTGCAGACTAAAGCACACGTAGCGGAGGATTCCAACACGGAGGGCTTGGGTGTGGTTTCAGACATATTGGCTTAAATACAACTGGGTTTCACCACGGTCGATAAGATGGGGAAAAAAGATTGTGCATCATTAACCACGCCCATGAGCCACGTATCCTCTGCAGAGCTTTCGAGTTAAAAGTCGCTGCCACTCACCACGAGTCGAGGTCACCCCCCGGATCTGAAAGAGACGGAGAGAAACTGTTATTGACGGACCAAGGGATTTCTTACCAGATGCAAAACACTCGTAAAGTATCTTCAATATTAAGCGTGCATTCACACCTAAAAGTCCGTTTGCTACATCGTTTCATTTTCTAGAAGGTTCGGTTCACAAAACTCAAACGGACTATAAACACAAGTCATGTGCACGGAAATGCTGTTCACCCATTGGTCAGACATGAAGGGGTAAAAATGCAAATCCCGGCAATTTCTCCCGGAGCCTCCGCCATGGAGCATCGGCAGGTTATTCTCATGCTGCTGTTAATCTGGAGATCAACGGACTCTAGCGGCCCGCGCATATGATTACATAATCAGACAGCGTTCGTTAAAAACATTATAACACATAATGAGACGTTCTGCAGTCAGGAGGGCGTTGCCCCGACGACAGCTGTTCTTACTGTGATGTAGCCGACGGAGAATTCTTACTTTACACGACGCTGTTCAACCCTTCATTCTGCTTCACTCTTTAACGAAACAACCGCGGATGTCTTGAAAGACTCTTCCGCTAAAGATTTTGAAGACATCTGCGTTCTTGTGACACGTAAATACTACGCGTCGGTGCGGACTGCGTTCACACCAGCGATGAACCGCTCCAGAGTCCGGTTGTTTAGTTCACTTCAGAGGTCTCGGACTGTGTTCACACCGACCCAAACGAACCGCACCAGGGTTCGATTCGACCGGACGATACAAGGCAGGTGTGAACGCGCCCTAAATCTATGCTTCTTCTAAAGAACTCGTTTTTCACACTCGTATTGTTTTGTCAAAGCAAGCAATGCAATCTAAAGCGATGTCATATTAACTAGGGTTGCCAGAAACTGACCATGATCAAAATCGATTATTCGGCAGCCCTGGCGAATAAAATAGATTCCTCCAAGTTTACAGTAAAACAAACTGGTGGTGTGACCAATGACCATTTACAATTATTAATACTATTATTAGCATATATATATATTCTGGTTGAAACTAAGCCAAATAAATATATACATTTAATCGATTTCTATAAATAATATTCGATGATGGAGACTGTAGCGAATAATCGCTGGCATCCCTAATATTAACAAAACTTAAAATATTTAATGGATCTATTTCTGCAGACTAAAGCACACGTGGCGGAGGATTCCAACACGGAGGGCTTAGGTGTGGTTTCAGACATATTGGCTTAAATACAACTGGGTTTCACCACGGTCGATAAGATGGGGAAAAAAGATTGTGCATCATTAACCACGCCCATGAGCCACGTATCCTCTGCAGGTCTCTAGAGTCGCTGCCACTCACCACGAGTCTAGTTCATCCTCCGGATCATTCTGTTGATCTGGTCCTCCCTGTTGCCGGCGTCTCCTCCCTCCACAAAGTGAGTGGTCTTCTTGTTCATGCCGCCGCGGGGAGACGACAGTTTGAAGGGCCACAGGAAGTTGTTGGCGGGCTTGAAGTTCTTGCCAACTGTGTAAATCTCGTGGATGAGATCCTCCACGCAGATGATGCCGTATTTGCCTGGAGAGCAAAAAATAAAGTGTTTAGGAAACCATACAACTGTTGCTACCACTTTATAGAACACGTCGTATATCAGTAAAGGAAGAAGGGATCGAAATCAGTTTAGGAAATAGTTGATGTGTCAAATGTTAATTGAGACGAGTGCAAAATGGTATATCTCAGAACTTTGACTTCGCTGGTCAGAATAGTTACAAACTGGATTTCCTTTCTAACATCTACCAAGTAATTTTCCAAGTTCAACGTCTCACTTAAAGCTCAACATGCATTTTAGCTTTTAAAGTTACATTAGTACACGTTTCTTGGATGTGTAAAAAGTCGGCTACCAACGAAAATATATTCTAGAGGTACAAAAGAAATCGCTGTTCGACTGACATGTGGTTTCAGACAAACTGGCTTAGTCTCAGTTTCTCTCACCATGGTCGATAAGACGGGGAAAAAATTGTACATCATTAACCACATGTTGCAGAAGACCTCGAGGAAACAGACAGACAGAATAACACTACCTCGTTCAACGCGTAATACATCAAAAAGGCGTAGAGAAGCACAACGTGATCCCAATTAATACGTTTTGCATACCGAGAGCCTTCTCCACCAGAGCGTTGTCGGTGAGGGCGATGCGCTGCTTCCTCATCCTGCCATGACCACGTTTGTAGATGAGCTCACGCACAGACTTCAGGTTGGGGTATCTGAGGGGAACAACGGGTCATAAGTTATTAAATGAACTGGTTAAATCTGAACAATGTTGACAGAGTGGAGACGATCTCTTGCAATACAAAAAAATATTGTTTTGTATTCATACCGTGGAAAACAAGTACAGAAGCGCCTCTGACTATCAAAGTACACGATAGTGGCTCTGATCAGCATCAGTTACAACAGCTTTACACAGAAATCCGATGAACTCTAAAACAGCAGAACATCTGCAGTCGAGTGTTTCATCAGAATATGTCATAGTTTGGATACAACCGTTCAAATCTACAGCGAGTAAAGCCAAGAGGGTACTTCGGGTTGTCTGTAATCGGCCAATAATATCCATCGTCTATTTCCCACCCAACACGTAAATTACTGTAACCCAAATCTAGCACAAAGGAGTACATATTATTATCGTGGAATGTGGTTTCAGACAAACTGGCTTAGTTTCAGTACGTGATCAGCATAGTCGATAAGATGGGGAAAAAAGTTGAGCATCATTAACCACATTCCAGATATCCACCATCGCAGACGGAGAGTTAACATCGGGACACATTTCCACGAAGTTCTCACCCCCAGGAGATGTAGGGCTCGGCGATCCTCAGCATGTTGATGGAGGCTTTGTTCAGCCTGACGAAGACGCCGTTGAAGATCTGGCGAAGGCGCATCAGCTGCAGAACCTTGCGGACCTTGGGGGCGACACCGTTGATACTGGGGGACGGACGAGGATAACGATTAGCTTATAGCTTAGCGTGAAGATACAGCTTTCGTTTTTGAGATGTGTGGTTTCAGACAAACTGGCTTAATATACAAAGCTTTATCAGCATAGTCGATAAGTCGGGGAAAGAGTGGTCATCACTAAACACAGCAGACGGTACACTTGCATGGATTACTACATTTAGAGAATGGAAAGGCCTTCAATATTTACGTGTGCCGTCTCGAGGCTCAAACGTTTATCCAGAGGCTATAATAACTGATTATATGAAGGCTTAGCATTTGCTGTACCCTACAGTAGTTTCAGTTGGTGTACCAAAGTTACTTTACAATCAGCCTTCTCACTCCTTAATTGGGAAATGCCAATATTCTGGCAGCAGCTTGAGCTTCGTAGGAAACCTAGTAATCCATGTAAATGCTACCGATAGTTTCGGACACGACTCACCCTCTGATCCTCATGACGAAGGCGAGCTTGGGCTCCGCCGGCACGTAGAAGTTTCCCACTTTGCGAGCGGTGCGGCCCAGACGTACCTCGCGCCTGTACATCGTCTTGTACTCCTTGTGGTACTTCTCGGCCCTCTTGTAGATCAAAGTCCTGGTCACTTTGCGGGCCTGAGAACGCATGAGGAAACGACATGCTCTTTTAGGGACACTGTTCAGCTACAAGTCAACATATACACGGTGACGGTTGTTAGATCAGTGCACGTGGTTTCAGATAAACTGGCTTAGTTCTCAGTTTCTCTCACCATGGTCGATAAGACGGGGAAAAAATTGTACATCATTAACCACATGTAGCACTAGTCCTTAATCTAACAGCAACTTCAAACGTAGGGATTCAGTCATCAATTAACACCTCGGAGAAAGCATACTTGTAACTTAAATACTTCTCAGTAAACTTCTAGCATCACAGCAGGTCACTGAATTCAGGCCTTCAACATGTATACAAGTTATAACCATCACTTTAGGTGTTTGACGGTATATAAGAGGAGGCTATGAATGCAGGTACAGTACAGGTGGGAACTTTAAAAACGATCCATTGAAACTAAGTATGTACTAGTTTGTAAGTGCATTGAAAAGGAAATACACATCTAGTCATAGCCTTAATGTTGAGTATGCTGACTAAGTCATTTTGAATCTTGTCGGCCTACATCTGTTAGCATTCACCTGGTGGAGCTTCTTTGACTTCAAGGTAGATGGAAACATGTGCCATAATGAACACTAAAACCGTAAGGATAATTTGTCTACTTGCCCCTGAGAACTCCTACATGTACACTCCTCAATACAAGTACTTTTAAAGACTTATTCAATGCTCTCATTGGCTATTTTAACAGTACACACACACACACAAGATGTAACCGCGTTGAAGGTGTGGAGGAGGAATGCTATGCTAACAGTTAATGTGGGAACTTGTGCCGTTGCATTGCTTGTAATGATTAGACTTGTAAAAAATAAATAGGTAGATGTTTTAGTGCGCGTGCATTAAAGAGGGTTGCAAGAATACATAACCGTAATATTTTAAAGCCCAGGTGTATATTCCCAAAAGGGGTTTCACCGGTTTGAGCTTTCTTTAGTGACTTTAAACCGCAGATGAGCAGACACGTGTTAAAAATACTGAACACTTAATAGTGAGAGCTAAAGCCACGAGGAGAATTGTTATACTGGAGACAGCACACATTACAATGACTGTTGCAGACGAATTCAATGCTAACATTGGCTCTCAGACAAACGGTTATACACCGGCATGCGTCTTACCTTCTTCTCAGAAAGCATCTTCTTGATGCGAATGGCCTTCATGGTTGCAAAGGCCTTTCGCCTTTTCAAAAGGCTCTCAGGGACCGCCTGAACTTGTTTGCTGTTAAAGGAGATGCGACACGTAAGAACAAAGCTCGAAACATGTTGACAAGAAGCAGGTAGTCTCAAACAAAGCGGAACTACTACGAAATAACAGCGTGTATATACCACCGCTAGCTGCTAGCATGCTAACCGGGCAGTATTTACCGGCTCCCTGAAAACTAGCCGATGTGTAATGAAAACATTACAAGAGAGTTCAAGTCTACAACTCATTCCAGCAGTTACACATTTAATTTGTTTTGTCCATTTTAGCACAAAAACGAGCTACTTCTTGAGTCTTCACGTCCAGCCATGTTGGATTACTACCGCTGAACACAAGACTCAAAGAAGTCCTTTTAAAAACGTATAAAACCAACAATCCCAAACAATAATACACGGAGTACGTTGTGTGCTAACTAAACAAACTATATAATGTGTAAAATGTATAACGATGGTTATTTAAAGACAGGATTCGGGTAGATTGTAAGACGGCGGAAGACACTCACACTGAGTCCGCCATTGCGTCCACCAAGAAAAAGGAAAAATCTTCTGCGCATGTCCGCGTTAAAGGATTGAGGACCCCTGCGGTCTGTCCTTCCAGCTGCCTGACTAATATATTTATATCGCACACCATTTTTTATTTATAAATCATTTAAACTAATCTATTTCTTAAATAATTAATATGACCATTCTTATGGTTAAAGGTGATATACATCTTAACAGATAGACAAACGGAAAGCTCTCCTTAGTTTAGTTTATACATACAAACATGATTTTTCTCACGGCTCAATTATAACTGTTCGTTTATATATTTAATTCAATATTTCGAAATGCATTATTTTATTTGTTGTGTACGTGTTTCCTGCAAGATCGTGTATATTAAATTCAAAATATAAACAACAAGGTTAGATTCACGTCTAACAAGTGACATGTAATGTAAAATGAGCTGTATTTGCACCTCTCCATGCCCCAAGTGAGTGCTTTGGTCATAACACGGGTTAAATATATTTAAAATATACAATAAGGTGCAAATATGAGAACATAAAAATGAACAGCAAGTATATACAAATACATACATTTATGACTACAGTTATATTGAAACACATATTGCATGCATTTTATTTATTTGTTTCCATAATCTACTTCTGGCAACAATAATATGGCTAAAAGTAATATTCGTTGTAACAGATAAGGAACCGGAAAGCTCTCCTTAGTTTAGTTTATAAATTATACATTTAAATAATATTTATACTACAACTAATATATTCTAGTAAATTAGTAGATTTGTCTATTTTTTAAATGTTGTTAACCTTTTTAACGGTCAGCTATAATGCTATTTTAGGTAATAGCTTAGGTCTCAGATATATAAGAATATATATATAACGTGTTTATGAGTGTTTTGCTCAAAATACCAAACAGATCCACGCCTCACATCCCTCGACTTCACTTCCTGTTCCTACCGAAACTAAAATAAATGCTGAGATCAAGATACCATTGAAACAAATCAGACAAGGCAACGAAAATATAACACTACCATGACAATTCCAGATAATACACTTATCTCCATCAAGACTAGAAACGTTAGCATATCCAGAGCATAGAGCACAGGACACGGAGCATGGCATTGATCCGGTAACAGCTCACTGAACAATATCAACATCAATCAGTCAATGTTTATTTAGAGCCCACTATCACACGTGTTACATCTGTCTCAGTGGACTTCACAGTGTGTACAGAATATCAGTTTGACCATACGACACCCTCTGTCCTTAGACCCTCTGTCCTCAGACCCTCTGTCCTCAGACCCTCTGTCCTCAGATCCTCTGTCCTTAGACCCTCTGTCCTCAGATCCTCTGTCCTTAGACCCTCTGTCCTCAGACCCTCTGTCCTCAGATCCTCTGTCCTTAGACCCTCTGTCCTCAGACCCTCTGTCCTCAGACCCTCTGTCCTCAGACCCTCTGTCCTTAGACCCTCTGTCATCAGACCCTCTGTCCTTAGACCCTCTGTCCTCAGATCCTCTGTCCTTAGACCCTCTGTCCTCAGATCCTCTGTCCTTAGACCCTCTGTCCTCAGACCCTCTGTCCTCAGATCCTCTGTCCTTAGACCCTCTGTCCTCAGACCCTCTGTCCTCAGACCCTCTGTCCTCAGACCCTCTGTCCTCAGACCCTCTGTCCTTAGACCCTCTGTCATCAGACCCTCTGTCCTTAGACCCTCTGTCATCAGACCCGCTGTCCTTAGACCCTCTGTCCTCAGACCCTCTGTCCTCAGACCCTCTGTCCTCAGACCCTCTGTCCTCAGACCCTCTGTCCTTAGACCCTCTGTCCTCAGACCCTCTGTCCCTAGACCCTCTGTCCTTAGGCCCTCTGTCTTCAGACCCTCTGTCCTCAGACCCTCTGTCCTTAGACCCTCTGTCCTTAGACCCTCTGTCCTCAGATCCTCTATCCTCAGACCCTCTATCCTTAGACCCTCTGTCCTTAGACCCTCTGTCCTTAGACCCTCTGTCCCTAGACCCTCTGTCGTCAGACCCTCTGTCCTTAGACCCTCTGTCCTTAGACCCTCTGTCCTCAGACCCTCTGTCCTTAGACCCTCTGTCCTCAGACCCTCTGTCCTCAGACCCTCTGTCCTTAGACCCTCTGTCCTCACACCCTCTGTCCTTAGACCCTCTGTCCTCAGACCCTCTGTCCTCAGACCCTCTGTCCTTAGACCCTCTGTCCTCACACCCTCTGTCCTTAGACCCTCTGTCCTCAGACCCTCTGTCCTCAGACCCTCTGTCCTTAGACCCTCTGTCCTCAGAGCCTCTGTCCCTAGACCCTCTGTCCTCAAACCCTCTGTCCTTAGACCCTCTGTCCTTAGACCCTCTGTCCTTAGACCCTCACATCGTACAAGGAAACACTTCCAGAGAAACCCCACAGTTTAAGGGAACATGGAGAAACCTCAGGGAGAGCAGCAGAGGAGGGATCCCTCTCCAGGACGGACAGACGTGCAATAGATGCCGTGTGGAAATTGAAAAGATAATACATTTGCAGCATAGGTAGTCCAACAGCCGCAACTATTTCACAGAAGAGCAATTCAATGTAACGTGTCAATCAGAAGAGAACATATCAATGATCCACTTCAATAGCAGAAGCCTAGATGCCAACTTCCTCAACATTAAAGAATATCGAAGTCAGTTTAAGAACCCATTCAACATCATAGCAATATCAGAGACCTGGATCGGTGCTGAGAAAGATGTGGACTTTGAGATGGAGGGCTACGAACTGAATTATACCAACAGAAGGAATCAGAGTGGAGGGGGTGTGGCGACCTATGTGGATAAAGGAAATGGCGGACAGCATGACAACAGCTGTTGACGATTTGTTGTTTACAGTAGAAATGTGTATGGAAAATGTTATTGTGAGTTGTATATACAGAGCTCCTGGAACCTGGATTGATACATTCACAGTTAGGGTAGAAAACATGTTTGCTAAATCATTACAAAAAATTATATTTATCTGTGGGGGTTACAATATTGACCTGTTGAATCCAAATAAGCATAGCATGACAGAACACTTAATCAATACATTGTTCAGTATGGGTTTGCATCATGGATGTATAATAAGAACTGGATACAGCGTGGGTTAGATGCGCGTTCATAATGCCGAGGGAAATAACTCTCAGAATAACGTTATTAGCAAATGTTTTACAACTTGAGGAACGAATGTTTTTAATAAGCGCTATACAAGTGTTCATACTGGATAGTTTATTTAGTTTAAAAAAAAATTATCCAACGAGTTACAGACCACTCTTTCCCCGTGTAAGTCAATGGGAAAAAGTGTTTCCGGGCCTGGCAACCAAACGGAAGTGCAGTACCGCCGTTTGGCCACCACGAATATTTCCATCTGAGTCCGGCGCACTTCCTGGGGGCTTGGGTTTGTATCCTAAAATCACCAGACCTAGTCGAATCACTTCTCATTCTGCTACATTAATAGACAACATATTCACAAACATTATGGAGAACAATACGGTAGAGCAGGCGGACTACTATATAGTGACATAAGCGATCATTTACCTGTTTTTATTGTCTATCACTGCAGTTCTAAGAAACCGAAAGTCGCCAGCCTTTTCAAATACAAAAGATTGAGAACTGAAGATAACATAATTGCATTTAAGAATGATTTACTAAAGCAGAATTGGAGGGTAGTATATAATTGCATTTAAGAATGATTTACTAAAGCAGAATTGGAGGGTAGTATATATAATTGCATTTAAGAATGATTTACTAAAGCAGAATTGGAGGGTAGTAGATGAGAGAGACGATATTGACAAGGCCTATGATGAATTTCTAAACATCTTTAAAGCACTTTATGACAAAAAGTGTCCTGTGAGGGCATTGCGTTCCAAGAATGCAGGGTTGTTGGTTGTTCCTAGAGTCTCTAAAAGTACAATGGGAGCCAGAGCCTTTTCTTATCGAGCTCCACATTTGTGGAATCAGCTTCCAGTTTGTGTTCGGGCGGCAGACACCCTATCCGTTTCTAAGAGTGCGCTTAAGACCTTCCTTTTTGATAAAGCTTATAGTTAGGGCTGATCAGATTCAGCCCCTAGTTTTGCTGATATAGGCTTAGTTTGTCGGGGGACATCTTCCTTCTTCCTTCTCTCTGTCTATACCTGTGTCCTCTCATGTTCCGATTAACCCAGCTTCCCCACATGTCTTTCCTTTTGGTGTCTATATACGCCGGGATCCGGAGTCATGGATGATCCGTCGCGAGCCCTGGATCTTGAGTCGTGGCTGTGGTCCTGGATCATCGGTCCTGGATGGATATCCTCGTGGATTCATCTTCCTATATTACACACATGCATTTCCAAACATTTGGACTACCTATGTTGCAAATGTATTATCTTTTCAATTTCCACACGGCATCTATTGCAGTCTGTCCGTCCTGGAGAGGATCCCTCCTCTGTTGCTCTCCCTGAGGTTTCTCCATGTTCCCTTAAACTGTGGGTTTTCTCTGGGAGTGTTTCCTTGTACGATGTGAGGGTCTAAGGACAGAGGGTCTGAGGACAGAGGGTCTGAGGACAGAGGGTCTGAGGACAGAGGGTCTAAGGACAGAGGGTCTAAGGACAGAGGGTCTGAGGACAGAGGGTCTGAGGACAGAGGGTCTGAGGACAGAGGGTGTCGTATTGTCATACTGATATTCTGTACACACTGTGAAGTCCACTGAGACGAATGTAACATTTGTGATATTGGGCTATAAATAAACATTGATTGATTGATTGATTGATTGTGAAACAAAGCAGAGAGAGACACAAACAAAGTCAAAGTGCATGGATCACTGATGGCCTAAAAAATGCCTGCAAAAAGAAAAATACACTTTATAGACAATTCATAAAATATAGAACTTCAGAAGCAGAAAATAAATATACGAATAAATTAACCCATATTCTGAGGATATGTAAAAAAGAATACTATAATAAAATATTAGAGAATAATAAGAATAATATGAAAGGTTTATGGAAAGTATTAAATAGTTTCATTAGAAATGCAGCAAAAAGCTCTGGTTAGTTTTCTGTGGACAAAAATAATGTTATTAATAATACAGAAGATGTGGTTAATGGTTTTAATGAATTCTTTGTAGATGTGGGGCCAGATCTGGCAGAAAACCGTAGAAACAACCAAAGGGGAAGATACGGACCTCTGGAATGAAAACAATAGCTCTTTCTTCCTCACACCAGTCGAAGAAAAATAAATCATCGATACTGTGCGGAAATGTAAAAGCAAATCCTCGACCGATTGGAATAATATTGATACGATTATAGTAAAAAACCATTATTGAAGAAATTACAGAACCATTGACTCATCTCTTTAACTTGTCTTTTCAATCTGGTAAATTCCCAAATATAATGAAAATAGCAAAAGTTATACCGTTATATAAAACTGGGGATAAACATCACACAAGTTACAGACCGGTTTCATGGCTCTCTCAGTTTCCCAAGATCCTTGAAAAGCTTTTTACAAAAAGACTTGACAGTTTCATGGAAACACATCAGCTTTTGCACGACAGTCAATATGGATTCAGGACAGATAGATCAACGTCTATGGCACTAATGGAATTAAGTGAGGAAATAGCAAACTGCATGGACAATAAAAAACTCGCAGTGGGAATATTTATAGACTTACAAAAAGCATTTGCCATAGATCACAATATGTTCCTGATAAAACCGGAACAGTATGGCATCAGAGGGGTGAGACTGGGTGAGAGATTATTTAAGCAACAGACAACAATTTGTTGAAATTGGTGAACATAAATCAGAATACATGAACATAACTTGTGGAGTACCTCAGGGGTCCGTGTTGGGTCCTGAGCTGTTCAACATCATCAACGACATTTGCAGAATATATTGAAATGTATTTTATTTGCAGATGACACTAATATTTGTTGTTCCGGTGACAATTTGAAAGAGCTAATGGAAGTGATAACAGCAGAAATGATTAAAGTAAAACATTGGTTTGACACAAACAAATTATCATTAAATATAAGCAAAGCAAAGATTATGTTATTTGGAAAACATAAAACAAATCCACAGATACAATTAATACTAGATAACATACACATAGAAAGAGTATATTAAATGAAGGTCCTTGGTGTGGTTTGAGAGCACAACATCAGCTGGAAACCTCATATCACTCATGTAAAAGCAAAACTGGGGCGAAGCCTGCGAGCTAGTTCAGGCAGTCAACTCGAGCACTTATGCTGCATTCATACATAACGCCCCCTTGTCGCTCTAGAACCAACCAATCAGAGTCTCCTTAATACGCCGCTCTATTTAACCTGCCAGATCTCTCTCCATGCAATGCTTGCTGCTGCTATTGCTGCAGCTACCTCTACGTCGCTGCTGCTTGCTGCCCCACCACCACCCCAGCTTCCACCCAGCTTCCACCCAGCTTCCACCCCACCACCACCCCAGCTTCCACCCCAGCTTCCACCCAGCTTCCACCCCAGCTTCCACCCCAGCTTCCACCCCAGCTTCCACCCAGCTTCCACCCCAGCTTCCACCCAGCTTCCACCCAGCTTCCTCCCCAGCTTCACCCAGCTTCCACCCCAGCTTCCACCCCAGCTTCCACCCAGCTTCCACCCAGCTTCCACCCCAGCTTCCACCCAGCTTCACCCCACCACCACCCCAGCTTCCACCCCAGCTTCCACCCCAGCTTCCACCCAGCTTCCACCCCAGCTTCCACCCAGCTTCCACCCAGCTTCCACCCCAGCTTCCACCCAGCTTCCACCCAGCTTCCACCCCAGCTTCCACCCCAGCTTCCACCCAGCTTCCACCCAGCTTCCACCCAGCTTCACCCCAGCTTCACCCCAGCTTCCACCCAGCTTCCACCCAGCTTCCACCCCAGCTTCCACCCAGCTTCCACCCAGCTTCCACCCCAGCTTCCACCCAGCTTCCACCCAGCTTCCACCCCAGCTTCCACCCAGCTTCCATCCAGCTTCCACCCAGCTTCACCCCAGCTTCCACCCCAGCTTCCACCCAGCTTCCACCCCAGCTTCCACCCAGCTTCCACCCAGCTTCCACCCCAGCTTCCACCCAGCTTCCACCCAGCTTCCTCCCCAGCTTCACCCAGCTTCCACCCCAGCTTCCACCCCAGCTTCCACCCAGCTTCCACCCCAGCTTCCACCCCAGCTTCCACCCAGCTTCACCCCACCACCACCCCAGCTTCCACCCCAGCTTCCACCCCAGCTTCCACCCAGCTTCCACCCCAGCTTCCACCCAGCTTCCACCCAGCTTCCACCCCAGCTTCCACCCCAGCTTCCACCCAGCTTCCACCCAGCTTCCACCCCAGCTTCCACCCAGCTTCCACCCAGCTTCCACCCAGCTTCCACCCAGCTTCACCCCAGCTTCCACCCCAGCTTCCACCCAGCTTCCACCCAGCTTCCACCCAGCTTCCACCCAGCTTCCACCCAGCTTCCACCCCAGCTTCCACCCAGCTTCCACCCAGCTTCCACCCCAGCTTCCACCCAGCTTCCATCCAGCTTCCACCCAGCTTCACCCCAGCTTCCACCCCAGCTTCCACCCAGCTTCCACCCCAGCTTCCACCCAGCTTCCACCCCAGCTTCCACCCCAGCTTCCACCCAGCTTCCACCTGTAGGCTCGGGGGTTAGTTATTTAATCATCACTCATCGTGCTATGTGTATCTGTGGAGTGATGAAGCCCGAGCCTAGTCGCCAAATTCAACTATATGCTGCTTCTAATAAACATGTTAAAGGAACACGTGAGTTGTCTGACTGAACTGGCTAAAATCGGAATATTGGGAAAAGCCAGATTCATTCTGGACCACAACTCATTGTATACTCTATATAACACACTAATATTGCCATATCTGATTTACTGTGTGGAGATTTGGGGAAACACGTACAAAACCAACCTATGCACATTACAAAAAAGGGCTGTAAGAGTTATCAATAATGTTGGATATCTTGAACACACTAATGTATTATTTTTGAAGTCACACATATTAAAGTTCACTGATCTGGTTAAATTTAAAACGGCACAAATCATGTACAGATCCAGACATAATCTACTTCCTAGGACATTAAAAATGTACTCAAGGTCAGAACAACTCTGAGAAGTATGAGTTTAACAATCTGTGGGGTGATTTCATGGAATGGTTTGGAGCAGGAGTTAAAACAAAGCATAGTTCAGTTTAAAAGGATGTACAGAAACACTTTTTTGAGAATGAAGAGAGGTGATTGAAGATGAGAAATGATTGTATATGTATGTATAAATGTAAATGTATGTTATAACTTGCATAATGATTTAAAGGACAATCATTAATCAAGTAAGGGGTGGGAATTAATTAGCATTTGCTTCCTCCTACTCCCTTTCGGACACACACGATTTATTATTATTATTAATATGAAGACTTTTTTAGTTTTTTTGTTGAATATACAAAATATTACCATGAATGTGGATAAATACTGTATTATAACAATACGGTATTCTGTTTTTCACATTTGTTATTTTTATTTGTTATTCTTTAATCTGTTCGAAATAAAGACTGAAAATGAAAAAATACTGCGGTGATGAAACTCCATATCATGGATTATCAAGGATCTGAAACAGTCTGGAGCTCAAAGGCTTTCTCTCTTGCCGGTTACACCACAAGGTGAGTTCCTTTTTACTTCCTGCTTCTTCACACACATGCTCTACAGCACAGGTTAGCTCTGAGTGTTAGCGATGCTTTCTACTTCATATAGTAAACACGTCTCTTCACTCAGGTGTTTTTCCACAGGCCCTGAAACTGCAGTCATTAAACCGCTCTTAAAAAAGAATAATCTAGATGCTTCAGTAATGAACGATTACAGGCCCATATCAAACCTGCCATTTCTAGGTAAGATCATTGAAAAAGTAGTTTTTAAACAGTTGAGTAATTTCTTGCATTTAAATAGTTGTTTCGATGTGTTCCAGTCAGGCTTCGTCCAAACCACAACACTGAGACTGCTCTTGTAAAGGTCTTCAATGACATCCACTTAAACACAGACAGTGGCAGAACTTCAGTGTTAGTATTATTAGATCTCAGTGCTGCGTTTGACACTGTTGACCACAGCATATTACTAGACCGACTGGAAAACTGGGTGGGACTTTCGGAAACAGTTCTAAATTGGTTTGAATCCTACTTAAAGGACAGAAACAACTTTGTTTCTATCGGTAAATACACATCTGAGTTTACAAATATGACATGTGGGGTTCCTCAAGGCTCCATCTTGGGGCTTCTTCTCTTTAACATCTACATGCTACCACTGGCTCAGATAATGAAGAACAACTAAATAAGTTACCATAGCTATGCGGATGACACACAAATGTACGTAACAATTTCACCAGGAGACTATGCTCCAATTCAAACACTGAGTCAGTGCATTGAACAAATCAATGACTGGATGTGTCAGAACTTTCTCCAATTAAACAAAGATAAAACTGAGGTGATGGTTTTTGGAGCCAAGCAGTATAAAAGTTAGCGCTGAGCTTCAGTCTGCAATGTTCAAACCAACAGATAAAGCCATAAATCTAGGTGTAGTCATGGACTCTGACCTGAGTTTCAACAGTCACATTCAAACAGTTACTAAATCAGCCTACTATCACCTAAAGAACATATCTAGGATTAAAGACTAATGTCACAGCAGGATCTGGAGACACGTGTCCATGCCTTTATCTTCAGTAGACTGGACTACTGCAATGGTGTCTTCACAGGTCTCACTAAAACATCTATTAGGAAGCTGCAGCTGATTCAGAACGCCGCTGCTCGAGTCCTCACTGACACTAAGAAAGTGGATCACATCACTCCTGCTCTGAAGTCTTCACTCTGGCTTCTTGTGTGTCAAAGGATAGATTTCTAAATACTGCTGCTGGGTTATAAAGCACTGAATGGTTTAGGCCCAGAATACATGTCTGACCTCCTGCTAAACTGATGAACCATCCAGATCTCTCAGGTCTTCCTGAAACTTCAGGTCTAAAAAAAATAATCATATAAGTGAAAACGTTTCCACTAAAGGTTTTTTGTGTGAAATACATCAGAAATAAAGAATACAAATATAAAACACAGCCTGAGGTGTGCTCACTGCTGCTCTCTGATTGGTGTGTTGCTTGACCAATGACCCCCGACCTTTGTTTTGTTATCATTACGTGGCTGTGTGTTTAGATGAGATCCCGGTGGCGATCTGTTCATCTGTTACCCTGATTATACAGTAAAGCCATCGGAAATAATATGATATACAGTACAGTACAAGTAGCCTACTTCTGGGTCTCTGTGTTTCGCTCTGTGTGTGTGGCACGAGCGCATTTTGTGAGTGCGCGAGTGGTAACGTGGAATGTTGTTGTTAGCATCTGGTTAGCTAGCTATGCTAACGGATATAAAGGGCTGTTTCTACACCAAGGTGGAAGAGAGTCCTCTCCTGTAGACTGAGAGGACCGTATAACCTCAGCTCAGTGGGGTAAGGACTCTCTCAGTGTTTAGAATAGATAGTTAACTTTAGTGTAAGTTATCTCTCTGGGTCTCAAACGGTTTGGTCACCATTTATGTAAACAAGTATTTGCGAGGAACACATGTATATGATCATTAGCCTATAGTTATTAAAAAAATAAGAGAATAAATGAAAAACGGGTATGAAATACTATAGGACAGTAACACAAGAATACAGTTTAAAAGGGGAGTGATTAGTAAAATATCCATAAAGAAAAAGTAAATCTGTTTCCAGTTCTGTTTCATCTGGATGCTGAGAGATAGGCTATCCATAGATCTCTTCAAAGTGCACCAGATTGATGCTTCAATATTTTAAAGATAATCTTCCCGGGGGAGCTTGCCCCCATAGCCTCCTGAGGTTAGGTCCCCCCCACCTAAAACATGTTCACATGGATAGGATACTAAATACATTTGCACACTTTTATATGGTGGCCTATGTCCATATATTTCTGTTTTGGTGGTCGTGCCACAACCGTGTATGTATGCACAAGTCATAGTACGCTATACAATGGCACTACACCCTGCAATGTGTGTGAAATACACTTTTTAAATTGAAGTTGCGTTGGTATTTGTGTGTTGGTTGTTGACGGCAGTGTGTGCCCCCCGTGGTAAATGATTGCCCCCCCATTCGATTTGTTCTGGAGCCGACCCTGGTTGACTCTAATCTTGAGCAGGAACAAATGTATTTACTTAGTACATATCTGACATTAACGATTAAACACGTTTGTGCATTCTTTATAAATGCAAACCGACTCCGGAGGTGGCGGTATGCAGCTTCAAGTTGTTTGCAATCCGCCAGAAAACCGAGAGAAGAAGAAGAAGAAGAAGAAGAAGAGAAGAAGAAGAAGAAGAAGAGAAGAAGAAGAAGAGAAGAAGAAGAAGAAGAAGATTGCACAGTATAAATCTATTCTAGTAGAGCTCAACAACGGAACTATGATCAGTAGAAATGGCCACGGGACCTTTAATACTTGCTCCTCGTGTTTTATTTTTGACGCCTGGTAAACAAATTCCAACTGTTTGTTTATATATTATATATTTTATTATGTAAGTGTTTCCTGCAAGATCTTGTTTATGAAATGAAAAAAAATAAACAACAACAAGGTTAGCCTCACGACTTTTGTATCTTTTGTGAAAACATGTGGCACCAAGTTGACGCGGTGTTCTGTAAACCGGTCCGGAAATGCAATGTGTTTGATTTGCATAGTTATATATATCTCCCCCTCTCCAGACGCCACAGGTGAGTGTAGCGGTCGTCTCTCCGGCAGAGGGAGCCCCCGTCCCACTCCGCAGAGCCGGGGATCACAGCTCGTCTCTGGGGAACTTTCATTCACTGATCCTCCGATCATCCGCTTCAGATGGCACCGTGATGCGCAGCTCGGTTATGCAAAGAGAAACGTGGTGGATTGAAGTTGAAGGACAGAAGACACGAGGAACAATGCATTGGTCACAAAAGCACACTACATTTGATTACAAAGTACAGTTGTAGTGGTAAAATACTACTACAGTAATCATATATTTTTCCATTTTAGGCTTCCTTTATCTTCTGCACACATGTTAATATGCTCAATCAAATATCTTACAGTCATATTTTATGAGCTTTTACACTAGAGAGTATATTAAAACAATTTAACTAACAATGCTTGCTCTTTATTATAAATAGGCATACTTTGCTTCTAATTGTGCACGAGGGAGGCTGTAATTATACACATGTAATACATTGGGACCCCCTCCCCCTAAGACACTCCCACCAAACATCTCAAAGGCTGCAAGACGTTGCACAGAAAGGGACACGCAACACATGTTTACATTAAATGCAGCTTATGTAATGCCCTTAGGCCACCAGCTGTTATAATATTCATAATTGTGTTTGTATTGTGAATAAAAATACCTTTCTGCAGCCGGCTGTTCCACATAGAAACACATGGTACTATTGTCCAGCCTTTTTCTTTTTTACGTGTCTGGTTACGTAGCCTGTTATCGATCTGCTTTCACTTTCCGCATTGAGCAGATCGCATCAGTGTCAGCTAACAGCTTTGATATGTGTTAATAGACTTCTCTAAGTGTGGCATTGCGGGGAGGAAAAGGTGCTACAATGACCAAAAAGTGCGGTTATTCTTTAAAGAACAACGACGGCTTTGATTGGACGGACATTGACCTGCACGGTGGTGTGGCCTGCATTTGTGTCACGGTGGAAAAACTCGGTATGAGAATATACAATGTTCTTAAAATCCAAATTTTGATAATATAACTAATTAAAACAATTAAATAAAAATAGCTTAAAAAAAGGTATGCAATTGTCGTCTAAAGCCATATTTGAGCATTTTAATGTATGATAGGCTAAATGACTTGTTTCATAATAAAAGTCAAATGATAATTATGGCTTAATCTCTAATCTTCCTCTGGGATGTTTCATGGGGGGGGGCTCGCATCAGATGAGTGTAAAAGCTGCTGGGTTACATCACCTCTCAGTGTAATGTATGGAGCTTCGCTGTGACTCTGAGTCTGCCTCCTATTGGGTGCTCGGTGATGGGAGGACTGGATAAATAGCAGGGGAGATGCTGGAGAGGATGAGATGAGGAGCAGCCGAGGAAGTGGGAGGATCGTGGCTCAGAAGTCAGTGCAACTGGACTGCATCTCAACTCTCTCTCTCTCTCTCGCTCCACACTTTCTACCTGTGCTGCAAGTTTTCAACCCGGCGTCTGCTGCACTCAGGTTTAAAAGAAGAAGGACCCTCCATTCTCCGCCGCTTCGTTGACTGCTTGCGACCAAGATGATGATCCTTCTCGCGGAGTTCTTCGTGGTGATTCTCAAGGTGCTGTGGGCTTTTGTAACAGCCGGCTGTAAATGGGTGGTGCGACCGAAGGAGAAGAGCGTGGCCGGACAGGTGTGCGTAATCACCGGGGCTGGAAGTGGCCTCGGACGGCTCTTCGCCAAAGAGTTTGCCCGGAGAAGAGCCGTCCTGGTGCTTTGGGACATTAACAGCCAGAGCAATGAGGAAACAGCCGAGATGGTGAGGCAGATTTACCACGAGCTGGACACTCCCACCGCCAAGGACGGTAAGGAATTAGGATGTTATCGGTGTTTTAAAGCATGTTCTGAGAGGTCGATTTGTGTTTGCAGTGTGGGAAATCATGGGAGTTGTGTAACATATGACTGTGTGTGTGTGTGTGTGTCTAGTCTACAGATATACCACACGTCTTAAACACTGTTAAAATCAGCTTTTTTTGTATTGCTCAAAATTCCTGAAAATCTTAATCCCTCTCACACTCAAACATGTTCAGGGAAACTAGGTCAAATTCCTTTTGGTTATGCAGTGTGGAAAACATATTTCAAGGATAGAAGTATTTCTGTATTTCTGTCAGATTAAGGCTAAACAAACTGTTAAGATTAGCTTTTATGTTGCTGAAAAGTGACTTCCTAATCCCTCTGAGATGCAATCATACGCACTCAGAAATCACCTACCCCCCTCCTCTTAAACCCATGTCCCTAAAGTAAATCACAAAATCAGTTGGAAGCAGCCTGTTGACACTGTCTCCCCCTCTCCCCCCTCAGGACCGGTTGGAGGGGTCGAGGAGGTCCCCCCTTTCCAGCCGCAGGTCTACACCTATGTGTGCGACGTGGGGAAGCGCGAGCATGTGTACGCCACAGCTGACAAGGTGCGGCGAGACGTGGGGAACGTGGACATACTGATCAACAACGCCGGCGTGGTCTCCGGACACCACCTCCTGGAGTGCCCCGATGAACTGATCGAGCGCACCATGGTGGTCAACTGCCACGCGCACTTCTGGGTGAGCGAGATCAAGCCTTTCTGTTCAAGATGCAAGGCTTTTATGGTCATGTGTTCGAAGTCTGAGGTCACGGGCTCCGCCAACACAACACAATACAGATGATAGAAATCTAGTTGATATACAAGTAATTGGAATATTGATATAAGTTGCAAACCGATGTTCAGGTGTGTAACCGTCTTATGGCCTTGGGATGAAGCTGTCCCTGGTGCATGCACACTTCACTGAAGAGAGGCAACAACAGCATGTGAAGTGTGGATCTAGAGTGCGAGGGTTGATCAAGCTGCAGTTTTCAGAGCTTCATCAAATGAGATGCCACCCTGATGTTTCCATTCATAAAACTGAAGACTCTAAGGCAGGGGTGTCAAACTCAAGGCCCGGGGGCCAAATCCGGCCCGCGACCTAATTTTATGTGGCCCGCAAAGAGCTCGCTAAGAATATAATATACAATACAATCGGTGTAATTGTTGAATATTTGCTTTCAATTATCTGCCCTAGACTTTCAGACGTAGTTCTTCAGGAAGATATTACCAGAACTGATAATGATCCAATGCAGGGCCAACAATGTAATATAATACATTATTTAATATATATTATATTAAAATGTAAAACCGGCCCTTTGAGTGCCACTATAATGCTGATGTGGCCCGGGATGAAATTGAGTTTGACACCCCTGCGTGCTACAGACGGTATTAAGAAGCCTTCCCTGGCAGACCCCGAGGTATGTCAGCCCGCGGAGACGTGCACAGATCCGACCTGCGTGATGGAGGCTGTGTGCGTGGGACGGGATCGGGTTCTGCTCTCTGGCTCTGGTTCGGTGTGAATACTTCTCTGAGAGGCTTCGTGCACTTGATGGAGTGACTGCGTTGCGCTTAAGATAAGCATGCTGTGTTAGTGCATGTATTTTTAAAGGGGGTGGGAGACTCTCAGCTCCAAGGACTCCATCGAGAAGCCTTACCGATGGGACTTGATTGCTTAGCATTGAAGCGCCTCACACCATCGATTGCTTTCCTCTGATTGGGCACAAATTGGAAATGTGGGTCTGTCCAGTCCATCTTTGTATCCGTGACGATTTGAGCTGCGTGTGTCCTCTGATGTGAAGCCCCCTAGTTGAAGCTCTCGAGTGCCGTCAGTCAGGCAGGTTGCTTTCAGCGCCTCTCTGCTCTCCGTCTCCTCGTTCTTCCACAGCCACCACTGGGAGTCAGGATCCAGTGGCAGATTGTGAGTTTTTTAATGGGGGGTTCTCCCATATTCTGTGGAGACCAGAGCGTGGTTTCTTTAAGGGGCCGGGGGGGGGGATTAGATGAAAGGAGCACTTAATGAATGGCGACAGGCAGAAGAGAGGATGTGGTTCATTAAAGACACAAGTGGGATGAATGGAGCTTAGACTAACAGGGACCTGTCCACTTTCCACACACGCACGCACACACACACACACACACACACACACACACACACACACACACACAGTCCCTCAGAGCATTCAGGTGGCACGTTACACAAACCTTTGATTCAGCGCCTCAACAAGAGGCTTTTAAAAAGGGCTTAATTGCGGTTTATGACTCAACTCATACCCTCCGTTTAGAGCCATACAAGTTTGAAGTGTTTATTTAGCTGCTCGCTGACATGAAGGGAGATGATGGGAGTCTTTCTACTTCCTTTGTCTTCTTCTCAGTTATCTCGTCATGCTTCAGCGTCATAGAAGAGGTCTTTTCGTATTGAACGAGACATCAGAGCGGCGATCTCAGCCGTCAAGACTGCTCGGCTTTCCGTAGAGACAATTATTAAAGTTTCCAGTGGATAGTGTAGCATAGATAGGTGTGTGTGTGGGCATGCTAGCTCAACACACACACACACACACACACACACACACACAGAGACACACACAGACACACACACAGACACACACACAGACACACACACACACACACACACACACACACACACACACACACAGACACACACACCTCTTCGTTTAGCTTGTAATGAGACGGGGTCATAACATTTAATTAGTTTGATGATGCTATGATTGGTCCAGCTGGTGTTGTTTTGTTTCTACGACGGGGAATGTGCCTCAGCGAGTGTCACCACAGTTTGAGGATTAGAGTGTGTGTGTGTGTGTGTGTGTGTGTGTGTGTGTAGGGCAATGAAAGGGAATCATCCCGTGCATCTTGAGCCGGTTACCCAACAGGTGGCTTTTGGCCACGACGAGCAGCCGCATCCTCTCTCTGGGTTACACGAGAGCGGCGAGCGCTCCGCGGTGACATGGCGGGAAAAGAGCAGAGGAAACGAGGAAGGAAGGCAGGCAGTGGCTTCCTATCCACAGAGAGGCGAGAGGGTAATCGTAAGCTGCTGCTGACCCACTTTATTTGACAATTGCTTTCTTGTCTGCGGATCAGTTTGACAAGATGCCAGGCGACAGGAGCCAAGTTCTGCAGGCGCATTCCTGCTGGAGCCGGAGAAAGGAGGCAGCCAGGCAGAAGGGTCCTACTTCACTGGTTTTATATGCCCCCCCCCCTCCTTAGATTGGTGCACCTGTAGCCCTCGATACAGCGGGGACATGTTGGGTTTCTCCTGTACCTGCTCACATCTCAGGGAGGGGGTAAAGGGGTAAAGGGAAGTCGGTTATTCCATCGCTTAGACGTGGATATCTTGGCATTTAGGAGCAAGATTTTAATTGGTTTAATCATTCTGAACTTCTAGTACATTCTCACGTGGCTTTTATATCCTCGGAGATGTTGTTTCAAAAACATATCTTAACCGTGTGCGTTCGAACCAGAGAAAGACTTAATTTGTGTTAAAAACCTAAAGAGAATTCTGACCGTAGCCTTTAAAGTTTAGTTTAGTTTCATATTAAAGTGAAAATATTTGAGTTTGGGGACAAAATCCAGAGACTTTTAAAGACATATCGTGGACTTTGAGCATCGAGGTGAACATTATTCACTATTTTCAGATGTTTTACCACTCGAGTCGTTGGGTGCAGACACTTCCCCCGCTGTGGGTGCCCTCAGGTAAACCAGTTGTCTCACCATCCGGGGTCTGAGGCCCAGCATGGCCACCACAACAGGCCCGCTCGGCGTCCATCCCCCTGTCGACGCAACCCACTCAAATTCCTCTCTGTTTTCGGATCAGACGAGCTCAGGCGTTGTCTCCCTCTCGTCCGGGGAGAAGTCAGCCCAATTAAACGGCCATCTGGTGCTACGAAAAGGCCAATATTTTGTTCATATTCCTGTTGGTCAGGCGCTCGCACTAATGCAGCCTGACACCCCAGCTGCAAGAAGCTTTGTGTGGCTTAAATGCTCCTGGGGGCACGCACCAATTAGGGGTTGCAGCGGGCAGAAGCGCCCGCACATAGGGCAAGGAGGCCCGGCTGTGTCAGCGGGTAATTTAGCGGAACAAGGGAGCGTTGAGACCCAATTACGGCCGCTCTGATGTAAGACACGAGCGCCTGGTTGCCTTCACACATTTTGTGTCTGAGAGGTCAGCGCGGGTCATACCCACATGCCAGAGCTGCCATGAGAAGCGGGACATCAGAGGAGGGTGGGAGCGCCTCACCACCGTCCTTCCCTCCCGGTTATTTTTAGCCCCAAATCAGCAGAATTGTCCAGTTGTATCTGGACTGCTGGCTCTGGCCGTGCAGCGCTGTGCCAGATCGGGTCATGAGTGTCTGTGGGAGTGGGAAACTTTGGCTGCAGTCATTTATATTTCTAAATATACGAAGTCATATCTGAGGTCAAGGCTTCGATTGCACGCAACATCCACAGAACCTTCCTCAGCTTCTGCCCCGGTTCTCCTCTCGTCGGGCCTCTCAGCCTTGAGTACGTTTTACAAAATGTATTTCCTGAAAAAGTACAGATGTCTGGAGCCGAGTCAGATCAGTGATTCTGGAGCTCGCTGTAGAGAAGCGGTGAAGTCATCGTGCTCAGCTTCTCCGCGTAGATCTGACGTACTCCGGTTCAAATCCGATGCAGGGAGGAAGGAGTCAGCCGGTCCGATGCCGTTAATCTCTGGTTGCAGTTTTAATGAGGCCGTTCCTCCCTGCCAGTGGCTGTACTACCTGGTACCACGCTCCACATGTTTACTGAATCATTTCTCTGGCCGGCTGCACCCTGCACAACCAATGAAGCCGTTATACGACCACGCCATTATTGGAAACTAGGAATAAAACTGTCAAAGGGAATAAGAAATGTTCACCTCAATTTTCCAAAACCCAAAGTGATAAAAACTCACAATCTGTAGACGTTTACTTGTTGGTATTAAGTAGAGCTGTCATGGCTCAGCGGATGATATTAAGGCCACAGTGTCTAGCATCCACGTCCTCCTGTCTTCAGTGACATGAGAAAGGGTGTTGCCAGCTCCACGCATTGTTCGTCACCACGGCAGCACACATCTGACCTGGATAGATGTCGCAGTGCGAGCAACAAAAGGCCTGCTGTTTGTTTGTGGACCTCCTGCGGGGAGAGTGATTGGTCAGTTCCTGTCGTTGCCGTCACATGTCGCACCTGCTGATTGGCTCACGCGGAGTCCAAAGTCAGCAGCGTGAGGAATGGATCTGTAAGTTAACGGAGCGATAAGGCTCTGCTGGGCGGCTGCTCTCACCTCTCACGTGGACGAAGCCCTTTCATCTCTCGGCGCTCACCTGGCTGCCGATTGGTCCGCTGCCGATTGTGCCGAGAGACCAGAGGCTGGGCTTTGTTGTTGTCGAGTGAACGGAGGCCTGTGATCGGCGTTGTCACCAAGTCTTTAGAGCCGGGCTCACCAGATCTGTGTGGGAAAAGAACAGATTGTACAGCAGCGAACACACACACACACACACACACACACACACACACACGTTTGTTCAGTGGATACCTGCAGAAAGGAAAACCCTCACACTTCCTTCAACATCCAATTCACACCTAGCACAAAGGAGAAAAGCTTTCGCCTCCTCCCTCCGCCGACAGGTTTCGGTTCAGGTCGTCGGCAGGATTACAGGAACAATGTCGGCTTGATATTCTTTAAAGTTTGTGGAAGAGATTTGGAGCTTATCTGAATTACAGGGCGGATACACGCATTCGTTTTACGTTGGCTGGAACGGGCACGTGTGCTGCATTCAGGGGGTTAGGGCGTACGCAACATTTAGAGGATCTATCAATGGAACACGAGGATCCAATCAGATGACGCGAAAGTAAAATGCCGATGCGTAACAGTTTTAAGATGTGCCTTTAATTTGTAATTCTCAGTTTCCTCGATTCAATCCAAATGTACCTCCTCAACGCAGATGTGTTATTCCACTTGTCAAAGCGAATTGCCGTTGTGTTGATACAAACCTAAGTGAGTTACGTTGATTGCCTGACTTTCGATCGGCAAGTGTTCTAACGTTGTCCGAAAACCCCGGCTGTAAAATAATATTGCGATGAAAGCTTTTACGACCCCGCAGCTCCGTCGGATTATATTCTGTTGTGCGTGTTATGAATTCTCATTCAGACGCGTCTCCGTGCATCACCATGGAGAAGAGGGGGGGATACGAGGGGATCAAAGGGCTTTGGCACAGACGGACTAACCTTCCTCTCCCTTCTGTCTCCCTCAGACCACCAAGGCCTTCCTCCCCAAGATGCTGGAGCTGAATCACGGCCACATTGTGACGGTTGCCAGCTCCCTGGGTTTATTCAGCACAGCTGGAGTGGAGGTTAGTGTCACACACACACACACACACACACACACACACACACACACACACACACACACACACATCCCGGCGTTCCCACCATCCAAAAACCAGAGCTTTTTCTGCAGAGCGAGGTCAGGCCCCCTTTCTCTAAGTCGTCCCCCCACCCGTTAAATTAAGGGACACAGATGAGCATTGGGGAGCCTCTTATAGATTTCAATCTGCAGCAGTGGGGGGGGCGGGGGGGGCCCTATTGGGCTCCGACAGCTCCCGAGGCAGCGAGACATCTTCATCACGGCTTTGTGAACAGCGCTCAGTATTCAGCTCACAGCAGCGCCCGGAGGACAGTGTCCCCCCTCCTATAGTGTCCCCCGCCTGCTTGTTATTGTAATGCATATTGAAATATTAGGTGGAGTCATTCGTCTCCGTAAGCGCCGTAACTTGCGGTTCTTATTTGGAGATTTCAGTGTCACTTTCAGACGGCCTACGGGGACCGCGTCTGTTTTCATAGCTGCGCCTTCCGCTTTGCTTTCCGAACCATTCCTCCACGATGATTAAGTCCGCCGCCTTCAAAGGACTTAGTCAGTTTCTCTGCAGCTATTATACTTCCTGGAAAAGCCTCGGCTGTGTTTTCAGACGTTAATTCCAGGGAACTAAAGCCTCGTGTGTCATGCGGGCACAGTCGAGTCTCTTTATCCTCCCCGCGTTTATCGACATGCATCTGTGTTTGCCTTGGAAGAAAGATTATGTCCACGCCGGCGGACCACATCAAAACCTCCCAGCGGTCTCCTGATGCAGCGCGGAGGAATGCTAATGAAACTGTAGCCCGCTGTATCGTTAACAGCACAGAAAGGCCCGGGGCATGTCTGCTAATGTTCTGCCTGGCCTAACCTGTTCTCTCTCCTCCCTCAGGATTACTGCGCCAGTAAGTTCGGTGCCATCGGGTTCCACGAGTCGCTCAGCCACGAGATAAAAGCCTCCGAGAAGGAGGGCATCAACATGACGCTGGTGTGTCCCTACCTGGTGGACACGGGGATGTTCAAAGGCTGCCGGATAAGGTCAGCCTCCTCACACACTTTAGAAGCTCTCTGCATCTGGCTTCTCTGGCCTCCTCGCAAGCAGCTTCTTCAGAGTTTAAAGCAGCACAGGATTTTGTACAAGTCTGCTTAAACGGAGACTTTCCCAGGAGATACTTTACTAACAGGTGCACCCCTCGTTCTGCTGTAATAGTCCCCACTTTGTTTAATGGTTACAGTCAGCAGGTGGCTTCACCGTGCCTGAACGTTTCAGCCTTTCTAACCGGTATCACTTTATTTAAGGATAACGACACGAAGCCAAAGCGCTTTGCACTCCAGGTTCTGAATCATCTAACTTTCTTTCCTACAAAAATGCAACTGTTTGTCAGCTTCACGATAAGAAAGTGAAAACATTCGCTAAGGCAAGATGTTACTGGATAAGGGCATCTCCTTCCTTTATCCAGATCGACCTCAAAATGCATTATGTTATTCTTTGGCTTGTGCTACACGCTCTCTTTAAGTTTCATGACTATCCATCAAGCCGAAGACGTCCCTTGTGCGACTGTGGCTGCGAGGGAGTGCGGTCGTCTTTCAACCGGAAGGTCGTGGGTTCGATCCCAGCCCATGCAGCCAACATGTCGATGTATCCTTGGGCGAGATACTGAACCCCGAGTTGCTCCCGATGGCCAACGGTGTGTGAATGTTAGGCCCTAGAGCAGGGGTGTCAAACTCAAGGCCCGGGGGCCAAATCCGGCCCGCCACTTCATTTTATGTGGCCCACAAGAGCTTGCAAAGAATATAATAAGTTTATTATAATGTTACGTGCCGCTTTACAGGAGAATGTTGCCCATAAACTACATGTCCCACAATGCATCTCATTGTGTGACATGCGCACTGAAGAGACTTGCAATTATTTTCCCTAGACTTCTGCTTTCAGATGTAGTTAATTATGAATTAATAATCCAATGCAGAGGAAATATTGTAAAATAAATAATACATTATTTTATATTTATTATGTATATTTAGCTATGTATATTTATATAGTCTTAAAGTTACAACCGGCCCTTTGAGTGCAACCATAATTCTAATGTGGCCCACGATGAAATTGAGTTTGACACCCCTGCCGTAGAGCAACATGCACTGCTCTGACGGGTGTGAACGACATGCAAAGCGCTTTGAGGGGTCTTGGACTGGATGAAGCGCTATATAAGTATAGACCGTTGACCGTTTGCTTTGTGACGGACGCAACTAAAAGGACAAACCACTAGAACAACAGACGCACCACATGTTGAGTTTCGTGACTTTTTGACTGACGGACGTTCTGCCCACAGGAAGGAGTTCGAGCCCTTCCTCCCCCCCCTGAAGCCAGAGTTCTGTGTGAAGCAGTCGATGAGGGCCATCCTCACCGACCAGCCCATGATCTGCACGCCTCGCATCGTCTATATGGTCAACTTCATGAAAAGGTGAGCTTCGGTACTCTATAAGGTTCATGAGCAGTGAGAGGGTTTCAACGTCCTGTTCTCTTGTCGCAAAGCGTTCCTCTGTAACCGGTGAAATGTTCTCAACTAAACGAAGCGTTGTAATAAAACGGTACGCTTCCTCCGACACTGGAATTGATGTAGTATAGCACCTTTCACAGAAATAGAATTCACAAGAAGGAGCAAAAGTGAAAACCACAGAATACAATAAGGCAGACGTTAGCTCCGTAAGAAGTTCTGCTCACTCTGATATAGAGAGGCATTATGGTTTGATTCAATTATGTTTCAAACACAAAAGGATTGCAAGAAGTATAAAGGGGGATGACATGCAAGGACGACGTACGATCATTTCCTGAGCCTGAAACTAAGCCTCCTACAAGTGGGGACCCTTCAAAATCAAAGGCCAAATAATAAATCAATTGAGAGCCTAATGAGATGGGATGTGTAGAATTAAGATAATATTAAACACACAGTTGACTATATTAAAAGAAAATACATGGGTAACTATAATAGATTTAGTTTCATGGACAAAGAAATGCGTTAAATAAAGCCAGCTAAGTGGAGACTACCGCATGACACTTGGTGGAAAATGAAGATTAAGGGATAACTATTTCAATTTGAATTATAAGTGGCTTTTTTCACATGACATAAAAGCGTTGGACTGGAGCTGTAATGTAATCTTCAGTTTGTTAAATGTTTAGAAGAATATCACCGCCGCTCAGCTCACGATTTTAAGCCACAACACTCACACTTATAGCTTTTGTTAAGATTAATCTGAGTGTTGAGATAAGTGGATTTATACATTAAGGTTAACATGAAGACACAGACCAGGTAGAGGCGAGAAAGGACTTGTTGGAGTACCACCTGGAAAGTAGTCCCTTTCAGAACCCCCCCCTATGCGCACCATTCAATTCAGATGTATTCATAGAGCCCGATATCAACAACACATATCTGAGAATATACAGAACATGACGAGATACGTGTGAAACTACCGCTGAACGGGTTCGAAGCACAACGACACGAATACGGTTCGTACGATAATGAATAAAACGAAGGGTCAACGAGGACGTTTAAAACCATACGCTGTCTGTCTGCGAATCTGACCTCTGACCTTTTCTCTGCAGCATCCTCCCCTTCGAGGCCATCGTCTGCATGTACCGGTTTTTGGGCGCCGACAAGTGCATGTACCCGTTTCTGGCTCAGAGGAAGGAGGCGATGAACAACAACGAGGCGAAGAACGGGATCTAAGGAGGCGCCGTTTGCCACGCGACCAGAGGCACATAAACCTGCATGAGGAAACAACCACTGAGGATGAAGAAGGGGAAAGGAGGAAGAGGAGGAGGGACTGAATTAGACTGGTGCACTTGCATTGAGCAGATGCAAAGGTTTACCATATCGTTCTTCGGGAACAACGAAAGCTGTGTTCGACACAAAGGATTTATTTGACATTGTTTTGTCTTTTTTTTGTAAGTTTAAAGAAACCTGTATACCGTGTCACTAGTCTTTTGAAATCATACAGAAAAAGCTTTCCTATAATTAACTATTTACGTAATGTAGTCACCAGCCTTACTAGTGTCCTTGTGGAAATATACAGTATGTTACTGTACAGACAGTAAAACATGTTTTTCACTTTCGTTTTATTTTTGTAGACATGCACTGTAATTCAGATCGCCCCCCACACGGCGCGCGCTGTGTGGGGGGCGGGGACGCAGCATTTCAACGTCTCGCGGGGCTCTTTCAGGACATGCAGCTTAACGACGGTTTAAAGATAAAGACGTCGCCGTAACTCCGTGTTGTTAAATCACCGACACGCGTGTTGAAGTCTACGCGTTCCCGACGGGACGTTTAACGGCCAGATTGTGGCTGAAATCTCCATTTTATTTCAGGTGTGTGAGAAAGCATGCGAGGTTGAACGAGCAGTCGCTCCCGCGTCGGGGGAGGAACCGAGAGATGTGTTTATTTTCCAGATCTGTGGTGTTTATATTGTACATTTATCTGTTACCAATATTATTTGTTAAAAAAATAAAAAAGGCTGTCCCAGTAACTCTAACTGTCCCGTTAAATGTCTAAATGTTGTCGAGGTGGCTGTCTCACCATATTTGATGTATGAATATTTTATATACCTTTTGGGACGACGAGTTTTTGAATTTCAACGACATTCCAGTAGGTCCCCTGTCCCCTGTCCCCCGTCCCCTGTCCCCCGTCCCCCGTCCCAGCGATGAGCCTAAATTCTCTACCTCTTAATTTTTGCCATTTATTTTTTTTGACAGTATGACATACGCCTCTTTTTTGTAATTTTGTTCTGAAGACCGCTCCATAGCCGAGCAAAGTGTGGTTCCAATGTTCAGTGTCTCTACCTAACTTAAATTAATAAAAGTGATTTAGATTATTACATGGTGTGTGGTTTTTGACAGAAATGCTGTACACTCATTTAAAGGACTGTTTTCATCAGTGTATCACAGGTCTCAGAGCCTCTCTCTGATTGGCTGAAACACCAGATCATTGCAGCATTACCCATAATCCCCTCTGTTTCAGCCCTGTTTCCAAAGTGCTGATTCTCTGTCTGTGACTTTAGATGAAAATAAGGAGCCCCTCCCCAAGACACATGTTGATGTAGAAGACACATGAAGAAGAGGGGACACATGTTGATGTAGAAGACACATGAAGAAGAGGGGACACATGTTGATGTAGAAGACACATGAAGAAGAGGGGACACATGTTGATGTAGGAGAGGCATGAAGAAGAGGGGACACATGTTGATGTAGAAGAGACATGAAGAAGAGGGGACACATGTTGATGTAGAAGAGACATGAAGAAGAGGGGACACATGTTGATGTAGAAGACACATGGAGAAGAGGGGACACATGTTGATGTAGAAGAGACACGGAGAAGAGGGGACACGTGTTGATGTAGAAGAGACACGGAGAAGAGGGGACACATGTTGATGTAGAAGAGACACGGAGAAGAGGGGACACATGTTGATGTAGAAGAGACACGGAGAAGAGGGGACACATGTTGATGTAGAAGAGACACGGAGAAGAGGGGACACATGTTGATGTAGAAGAGACACGGAGAAGAGGGGACACATGTTGATGTAGAAGAGACACGAAGAAGAGGGGACACATGTTGATGTAGAAGAGACACGAAGAAGAGGGGACACATGTTGATGTAGGAGAGACACGAAGAAGAGGGGACACATGTTGATGTAGACGAGACACGAAGAAGAGGGGACACATGTTGATGTAGACGAGACATGAAGAAGAGGGGACACGAAGAAGAGGGGACACATGTTGTTGTAGAAGAGACATGAAGAAGAGGGGACACATGTTGATGTAGAAGAGACATGAAGAAGAGGGGACACATGTTGATGTAGAAGAGACACGAAGAAGAGGGGACACATGTTGATGTAGAAGAGACACGGAGAAGAGGGGATACATGTTGATGTAGGAGAGACACGAAGAAGATGGGGACACATGTTGATGTAGAAGACACATGAAGAAGAGGGGACACATGTTGATGTAGAGGGGACATGAAGAAGAGGGGACACATGTTGTTGTAGAAGAGACATGAAGAAGAGGGGACACATGTTGATGTAGACGAGACATGAAGAAGAGGGGACACGAAGAAGAGGGGACACATGTTGTTGTAGAAGAGACATGAAGAAGAGGGGACACATGTTGATGTAGAAGAGACATGAAGAAGAGGGGACACATGTTGATGTAGAAGAGACACGGAGAAGAGGGGATACATGTTGATGTAGGAGAGACACGAAGAAGATGGGGACACATGTTGATGTAGAAGACACATGAAGAAGAGGGGACACATGTTGATGTAGAGGGGACATGAAGAAGAGGGGACACATGTTGTTGTAGAAGAGACATGAAGAAGAGGGGACACATGTTGATGTAGAAGAGACATGAAGAAGAGGGGACACATGTTGATGTAGAAGAGACATGAAGAAGAGGGGACACGTGTTGATGTAGAAGAGACACGAAGAAGAGGGGACACGTGTTGATGTAGAAGAGACACGGAGAAGAGGGGACACGTGTTGATGTAGAAGAGACACGGAGAAGAGGGGACACGTGTTGATGTAGAAGAGACACGAAGAAGAGGGGACACGTGTTGATGTAGGAGAGACACGAAGAAGAGGGGACACGTGTTGATGTAGACGAGACACGAAGAAGAGGGGACACGTGTTGATGTAGAAGAGACACGAAGAAGAGGGGACACATGTTGATGTAGAGAGACACGAAGAAGAGGGGACACATGTTGATGTAGAGAGACAGAGAAGAGGGGACACATGTTGATGTAGACGAGACACGAAGAAGAGGGGACACATGTTGATGTAGAGGGGACACGAAGAAGAGGGGACACATGTTGTTGTAGAAGAGACATGAAGAAGAGGGGACACATGTTGATGTAGAAGAGACATGAAGAAGAAGGGACACATGTTGATGTAGAAGAGACACGGAGAAGAGGGGACACATGTTGATGTAGAAGAGACACGGAGAAGAGGGGACACATGTTGATGTAGAAGAGACACGGAGAAGAGGGGACACATGTTGATGTAGAAGAGACACGAAGAAGAGGGGACACATGTTGATGTAGAAGACAGGAAAGCTGGTGTCGGTATCGGCGTATCGTCCTCGTCTCATTGTGACTCAGGCAGCCTTCAGATACGGGCGTCGGCTGAACGGGGCGTTGTAGTAGATATGCAGCCGACTGAGTCGAGCACGAGATACGAAAATAAAAAAGGACAATAGAACAAGCGTCGATCACCGAAGACGAGAGGGGACACGGTGCATGTGTTTTCAGGGGGCGTTGCTACGGTGTAGGAACGTTCCTGAAAAGAGTTCAATATGGGAAAATAAATCAATTTTGAAGATTACGTACAAAATTCAATTAAATTCAAAACCTTTATTTATCCAGGTAAGATCCCATTGAGGTCAACGATCTCTTTTTCACGGGAGACCTAAAAGTAAATACAGTTTAAGACACAGACGTCGTGTTTAATTGAATGGCTAATATTAAGTTAAGAAACTGCACTCGGGCGGTGGCGAAGTCGATAGGGACTCGGCTCGGCAACTGGAAATCAAATATTAGCGTGAGCACATGTCCAAAATAAACTTATCTTGAAACTGCCCCTTATGTACACACTAAAACAAAAGACGAAGTAATGTAAATATTGAGCTTGCCTAACTTAACGATACAGTAAAATACACTTCTTATTGATTTGATGGCTGATAAAGTCAATAAAAGTTCCTTATTTGAGTGAAATATGGCTCAACCAAAACAAGGTTTGAATTGATTCACGATGGGCCGATTCAACGACAGAGGGGACATGGGCTGAAGTAAGAAACTAGTCTCTCTGTGTGTTCATTTCGTACAGAATTTAAATAAATAAACAATTTATTAGCAAAACAATTGTACATCCTGTGGTCAAAGGGATTTATCAACTTTCCAAATGACCGACATTTATCCACATCAAGCTCTTTGCCCATCGAACCAAATAGAAACATTGCATCATTGGTACTTCTGTGTTTGAACTCAGTTTATTTTACTGTCTGAGAGAACAACAACAACAACAACAACCCTATCATTGCTCTCCTTGCAGCTGACCGGATTTGAAGTCCTACTTGTTCCCATTCACACGTCATGAGATGCTTTGGACTCGCATGCTTCAGATGCTTCTTCGCGTTGCCTGCAGGTCGCGGCCGTGGGACTTTTCGGGCGACTTTACTGTCCGAGAAGAAACAGACTCAACGCATTATGGAAACATTTCACAGGCTCCTTCAAAGACCGTGCAATCAAAGTGATTTTAAAGTACTACACTTTTAGACCGGCTTATCTGTCGCGTCACACGGTCAGAGTCTGTCCCCGGTGTCCAGGCGGCTCCGCGGCCTCTACATCAGCAATAAAAGCACAAAGTAAACACATTGAGGGGTCAGACGGCGTTTATGGGTCAGTCAGCAGCTGATGCTGTCTGCATGAGTCGCTGCAGCGGACTCTGACACTGCAGAAACACTAAAACCACGAACAGACTGAGGCTTGTCTTCATGTCGTCTCGTGGCTTTAAAGACGGCATAGGTAAAGGCCTCTTATAAGAAGGGTTGGTTGACAGCAAGATAAAGACGTGGACATATTCTAGCGTATTGATGAGCTGATATGGATGTTTTACTCCCAGGCTTCAAACTGAATCTATAACTGCAGGTTATACACTGACTATGGAACAGTTACTGAGACAAGTGCACGCATACAAATACCCAGAAATGTCTATAAGCCTATCAGAAGCTTTGATTATCTGTCCACCAAAGGGACAATGCATTAGCTATTAAAATGTCTTCATGCCGCTTTACAGAAGCACGTTGCCCATAAACTACATGTCCCACAATGCATCTCTTTTTTGACTTTTTCTCAGAATTCCACTTTTTTAAATTTGTATTATTTGGCTTTTCTTTTTAAATCATTTTGTGCCATGACTATCTGAGTTTAGGTGCTACATCGTTTAAGTTTCTCCTTTCTTATAAAATACCTGTAGTATTTTGGACCCTGTTGTATTTTTACTTTCTATTTTAATTATCCAGAATATTGTATATATGTTAATTCTCGTTTCCACTTTTTATGTGGGCCATCAAGAGCTTGCAAAGAATAAAATAAGTTTATTATACGATTACATGTCGCTTTACAGAAGCACGTTGCCCATAAACTACATGTCCCACAATGCATCTCTTTTGTGACATTCTAACTGAAGAGACTTGAAATATTCGCCCCAGACTTCTGCTTTCAGACGTAGTTAATTATGAAGGTATTACCCTATCTGATGATAATCCAATGCAGAGGCAATGATGTAATATATTACATTATTTTATATATATTAAATATTTATATATGTATTTTTATATAGTCTTAAAGTTACACCCGGCCCTTTGAGTGCAACCATAATGCTGATGTGCCCGATGAAACTGAGTTTGAGCTCCTGATTTAGACACCAGCCCTGAAAGTAGGTTCCTTCTCTTATCTCCTGATTCTTAACGTATTCACTGATGAGTCTAAAGGAGTGGAAAGGGCTGACAACGCGAACAGATTGAGGAATTGTCTTCATGTCGTTTCGTGCCTTAAAGACAGAATGTGTAAAGGCTTCAGTTCGCTTATAACAAGGGTTGGTTGACAGCGAGATAAAGACGTGAACATATTCTAAATATAGCGTATTAACGAGCTGGAGGTTTTACTCCCAGGCTTCAAACCGCAGGTTCAAGGTTCTTTATTTTGTCACACGGACATAGCAGCCAGGCCCGCCTTAACCTGCCATCAGGCCCTGGGGCTGATGGTTTTGTAGGCCCCCTATTTAAACAACAAATCAAAGTCATGTATAGCCTCGGCAGGCTCTGTGACCGCACTTCTCCACTCTGCTCTGCGCGCCTGGTCCTCTCCTCCAGATGAGTGACGTCTCGGGCCTCCCTCGTGTATCTGTCCGGTTGCCGTTGGCTCCCCTCCACGTAGCAAGTCCTCGTCGTCCTCTCCATCTCCTCCAACAGATAATGTCCCTCCTGTCTGTTTTTCCTCTCCCGCTACTCCATCGCTATCAGAACCAGACGGCCTACTTGGCTCCGCGGCCCCGCGTCCGGCACTGCCGCCGCTCGGTACAGAACTCCTCTGTCTTCCCTCCTCATCCGGCCTACAGGTTTAAAATAACCTGTAAGCTTCTCTCACTCAACTTATTCACCGAACGAAAGAGTCTGTAATCTGTTGAATCCAAAGAAGAGTAAACAGCAAGGTAAACACGTGAACATATTCTAAATATAACGTACAATTTGACTTTGTCCATGTGTTAATATTGACATTTTCTAGTGTCCACTTTTTGCATGAAACTTACGGCTTTACTGTCAGCCGTATTTCTCCCTGTCTTTGCGGCAGACACTTCTTTGGTGAGTAATTAGCAAAGACTTCAAAGTGTCCGCACTGCTCTTCGGAGACAGACGCTATTAGTATTTTGGCTTACCTCGAGCAGACCCATCAGCATCTCGCCTCCTGCTCATACAGCTGTACTTTAGAGGACGTCAGGGGGTCGATCGCACATCATCCTGACGGAAGAATCAATAACTCTGGCGTGGAAAAGCTGCACGGCTCCATTGATTCTGGTCTATTTTGGGCGGCAAGGTTCACTCCACATACCGTCAGGTCAGACACTCACCTGGGGTCAGACTGAGCAGACGACTGGTGCTTTGTCTCGATTGCTTTTTATCGTAACACCAACAGCCAATGACCTCAAACTGGAAGGAGTTGAACCAGCAATGATACCATTTTTACAATATCGTAATTTAAATACTTGGTTCAGAATGTAAATATTAACAACCAGAAAAGCTGCTGGAAAATATAGATTACATCTTTTTATTAGCAACCCCCCACTTTAGATGTTCTTTTAGTCTTTCTTATTGTGGCGGTGGTGGTGAAGTCGATAGGGACTTGGCTTGGCAACTGGAAGGGTCACCGGTTCAAGTCCCGGAAAGACCAAGTGCTACCGAGGTGTCCGTGAGCAAGGCACCGCTCCCCGGGCTCCTAACACTAGGTTGGGTGAAATGCAGAGAAACCGTTTCGTTACATAGTACCTGTACTACGTAACAACAATAGTTCAATCTTATTTACCCATTTTATAGTCTTAATCTTTTTATTTCTGTCGTACCGATATGTTCACTTTGTTTTAAGGGGTTTGATATTGTTGCATCGACTCAGTTGTCTTGTGTCTGTCGGAGAGAAACCATTATTTATTGTATTGTTATTATCATACCTCTGACCCTCCCGGTGTCTCAACCTGATCACATGTTATATTTTGCTGCACGTACCTTTTAAAGTTCTTAACAAATAATCTGAGAGGAGTTTCTTGTTGTGTGTTTTTAACGATATAAATAAAGCTTTGTTGTTATCATTATTACAAAACTACTTAAAGTAAATGAAGTTCAGAAATCTACACTGAAGACACAGCACAGATCCTGGATCAGAGATCTGATCATGTGTGTGAACAGCCGTGGTGTTTCTCAATGGCTCACAGAGAGTTAGACGCTCATTCATCTCACTGATGACCAGAGGTGGAAGTAGTGGAGTACAAATACTTCATTACGGTACTTAAGTACATGTTTCTGGTATCAGTACTTTACTCCACTACTTATTACTTTGACTTCTTACATGTTGAACTCAAATACCTGTACTTTCTACTTCTCACATGTTGAACCCAAATACCTGTACTTTCTACTTCTCACATGTTGAACTCAAATACCTGTACTTTCTACTTCTTACATGTTGAACCCAAATACCTGTACTTTCTACTTCTCACATGTTGAACTCAAATACCTGTACTTTCTACTTCTCTCATGTTGAACTCAAATACCTGTACTTTCTACTTCTCACATGTTGAACTCAAATACCTGTACTTTCTACTTCTTACATGTTGAACCCAAATACCTGTACTTTCTACTTCTTACATGTTGAACTCAAATACCTGTACTTTCTACTTCTCACATGTTGAACCCAAATACCTGTACTTTCTACTTCTTACATGTTGAACTCAAATACCTGTACTTTCTACTTCTTACATGTTGAACTCAAATACCTGTACTTTCTACTTCTTACATGTTGAACTCAAATACCTGTACTTTCTACTTCTTACATGTTGAACTCAAATACCTGTACTTTCTACCTCTTACATGTTGAACTCAAATACCTGTACTTTCTACTTCTTACATGTTGAACCCAAATACCTGTACTTTCTACTTCTCTCATGTTGAACTCAAATACCTGTACTTTCTACTTCTCACATGTTGAACTCAAATACCTGTACTTTCTACTTCTTACATGTTGAACCCAAATACCTGTACTTTCTACTTCTCACATGTTGAACTCAAATACCTGTACTTTCTACTTCTTCCATGTTGAACTCAAATACCTGTACTTTCTACTTCTTCCATGTTGAACTCAAATACCTGTACTTTCTACTTCTTACATGTTGAACTCAAATACCTGTACTTTCTACTTCTCACATGTTGAACTCAAATACTTGTACTTTCTACTTCTCTCATGTTGAACTCAAATACCTGTACTTTCTACTTATTACATGTTGAACCCAAATACCTGTACTTTCTACTTCTTCCATGTTGAACACAAATACCTGTACTTTCTACTTCTTACATGTTGAACTCAAATACCTGTACTTTCTACTTCTTACATGTTGAACTCAAATACCTGTACTTTCTACTTCTTACATGTTGAACTCAAATACCTGTACTTTCTACTTCTTACATGTTGAACTCAAATACCTGTACTTTCTACTTCTCACATGTTGAACCCAAATACCTGTACTTTCTACTTCTTACATGTTGAACTCAAATACCTGTACTTTCTACTTCTTACATGTTGAACTCAAATACCTGTACTTTCTACTTCTTACATGTTGAACTCAAATACCTGTACTTTCTACTTCTTACATGTTGAACTCAAATACCTGTACTTTCTACTTCTCTCATGTTGAACTCAAATACCTGTACTTTCTACTTCTTACATGTTGAACTCAAATACCTGTACTTTCTACTTCTTACATGTTGAACCCAAATACCTGTACTTTCTACTTCTCACATGTTGAACTCAAATACCTGTACTTTCTACTTCTTACATGTTGAACTCAAATACCTGTACTTTCTACTTCTTACATGTTGAACTCAAATACCTGTACTTTCTACTTCTTACATGTTGAACTCAAATACCTGTACTTTCTACTTCTCTCATGTTGAACTCAAATACCTGTACTTTCTACTTCTCACATGTTGAACTCAAATACCTGTACTTTCTACTTCTTACATGTTGAACTCAAATACCTGTACTTTCTACTTCTCTCATGTTGAACTCAAATACCTGTACTTTCTACTTCTTACATGTTGAACTCAAATACCTGTACTTTCTACTTCTTACATGTTGAACTCAAATACCTGTACTTTCTACTTCTTACATGTTGAACACAAATACCTGTACTTTCTACTTCTTACATGTTGAACTCAAATAACTGTACTTTATATTTCTTACATGTTGAACTCAAATACCTGTACTTTCTACTTCTTACATGTTGAACTCAAATACCTGTACTTTCTACTTCTTACATGTTGAACTCAAATACCTGTACTTTCTACTTCTCTCATGTTGAACTCAAATACCTGTACTTTCTACTTCTCACATGTTGAACTCAAATACCTGTACTTTCTACTTCTTACATGTTGAACTCAAATACCTGTACTTTCTACTTCTCTCATGTTGAACTCAAATACCTGTACTTTCTACTTATTACATGTTGAACCCAAATACCTGTACTTTCTACTTCTTCCATGTTGAACTCAAATACCTGTACTTTCTACTTCTTACATGTTGAACTCAAATACCTGTACTTTCTACTTCTTACATGTTGAACTCAAATACCTGTACTTTCTACTTCTTACATGTTGAACTCAAATACCTGTACTTTCTACTTCTTACATGTTGAACTCAAATACCTGTACTTTCTACTTCTCACATGTTGAACCCAAATACCTGTACTTTCTACTTCTCACATGTTGAACTCAAATACCTGTACTTTCTACTTCTTACATGTTGAACTCAAATACCTGTACTTTCTACTTCTTACATGTTGAACTCAAATACCTGTACTTTCTACTTCTTACATGTTGAACTCAAATACCTGTACTTTCTACTTCTCTCATGTTGAACTCAAATACCTGTACTTTCTACTTCTTACATGTTGAACTCAAATACCTGTACTTTCTACTTCTTACATGTTGAACCCAAATACCTGTACTTTCTACTTCTCACATGTTGAACTCAAATACCTGTACTTTCTACTTCTCACATGTTGAACTCAAATACCTGTACTTTCTACTTCTCACATGTTGAACTCAAATACCTGTACTTTCTACTTCTCTCATGTTGAACTCAAATACCTGTACTTTCTACTTATTACATGTTGAACCCAAATACCTGTACTTTCTACTTCTTCCATGTTGAACACAAATACCTGTACTTTCTACTTCTTACATGCTGAACTCAAATACCTGTACTTTCTACTTCTTACATGCTGAACTCAAATACCTGTACTTTCTACTTCTCACATGTTGAACACAAATACCGGTACTTTCTACTTCTTACATGTTGAACACAAATACCTGTACTTTCTACTTCTCACATGTTGAACTCAAATACCTGTACTTTCTACTTCTTACATGTTGAACTCAAATACCTGTATTTTCTACTTCTCTCCATGTTGAACTCAAATACCTGTACTTTCTACTTCTCTCCATGTTGAACTCAAATACCTGTACTTTCTACTTCTCACATGTTGAACTCAAATACCTGTACTTTCTACTTCTCTCATGTTGAACTCAAATACCTGTACTTTCTACTTCTTACATGTTGAACCCAAATACCTGTACTTTCTACTTCTCACATGTTGAACTCAAATACCTGTACTTTCTACTTCTCTCATGTTGAACTCAAATACCTGTACTTTCTACTTCTCTCATGTTGAACTCAAATACCTGTACTTTCTACTTCTCTCATGTTGAACTCAAATACCTGTACTTTCTACTTCTCACATGTTGAACTCAAATACCTGTACTTTCTACTTCTCACATGTTGAACTCAAATACCTGTACTTTCTACTTCTCTCATGTTGAACTCAAATACCTGTACTTTCTACTTCTCACATGTTGAACTCAAATACCTGTACTTTCTACTTCTCTCATGTTGAACTCAAATACCTGTACTTTCTACTTCTCTCATGTTGAACTCAAATACCTGTACTTTCTACTTCTCACATGTTGAACTCAAATACCTGTACTTTCTACTTCTCACATGTTGAACTCAAATACCTGTACTTTCTACTTCTTACATGTTGAACTCAAATACCTGTACTTTCTACTTCTTACATGTTGAACTCAAATACCTGTACTTTCTACTTCTCTCATTTCCTTTCGTTGAATGTGTGTTTGGTGGCGTGATCATTATTCTTTAGAGTCTTTTAGTTGAGTCAAGAAGTTTAGGCAAGGCAGGTTTATTTAGACAGCACCTTTCAACACGAGGCAATTCAACGTGCTTTACAAACATGAAAGCCATTCAGACAAAGGCATTTAAAAACAGTAACGGATAATAAAATAAACATTAAAAGGAAAAATACATGAATAAAAAGTTACAGTTTAAGATGTGAATAGTTCACACAGAAGTTCCACTTTACTGACGAACACAACGGCTCAGTTTCAATTAGAAGCAGCGACAAAAGGAAAAGTCTTCTTGCTGGATCTGAAAGCAGTCTGAGTCGCAGCGGACCGGCCGGTCTCTGGGAGTTTGTTCCAGATGTTTGGAGCATCGTAACTGAACGCTGCTTCTCCATGTTCAGTTCTGACTCTGGGGACAGGAAGTTTAGTCAGTACTTCTACTTCTACCAGAGTATTTTTAAACACGAGTATCTGTACTTCTACTTGAGGAAAGGATGTGTGTACAGTGATGTGGCAGATAAAGGAATACAGAATGCATCTTTGTCCGCAGAAAGTCAGAGTTTTTGGGCTGCATGGAGGCATATTTAAGGACTACTTTATCCCAACAAGGACCATTTCTACATGAATCACTCAGGCCAGGGCTGAAGTGGAATAGTCCATTTAGCTTAGGAACCTTCCTAAAGGAGTGAAATGACCCGGAAGTCCCTCAGTGGCAGCCATGATAAGTGCCGTTCGAATTCTCTAGAATGATGAGAATGAAAGGAAAGGAGGTTTCAAGCTTCCTTTATAACCTCCTTTAGCTTAGGAACCACTGGACCGCCCTAACTGACAGGAGACGCGGAAATGCTGCCCCACAATGCATTGCAGCCGAAGCATGTGCCGTCACTCAACAGTCGGCCGTTCACGGAAACAATCGATTATGACGGAGAAATGATATCATGAAAGTTACGGTGCTTATTAAGCATTTTAAAACGTAGGTGGTAAGTTACAAAGTGCTTTGTTTTGAACGTTCATCAGTATTATAATCAAAGAGAGAAATATGAACGTTAGTTTTCACTGAAATGATCAAATAAAGTCAACATCTCAGTCTTCACTGAGCTGTGTGGGGTTTGTTCAGCTTCTAAAGATGTTTGAATGGTGATACACACAGAGATAGATGTTAAGGACTAACGTTTATAATAAATACATCTGTATTGATTTAAGATCCATAGTTCATCAAGTCATACGTGTTGGGATCATTTGTATTAATGTGGACCGGAGCGAGAGGGGGACGAGCAGAAGTTTCACTTTCCTTTTTTATTTCAATTCCAGCTTTGGTCCTGAAGAATCTGTTTCTCTGTTGTCTCGTTCATAAAGCAGAGCAGCAGCATCAGAGCACGGAGCAGAGTCTCTAGATGAGTTCACAGTAGTCCCTCGTTCTTATTGAACATCCATGTTGTAGTCCGTGGTACAGAAAACTGTAGTTTCCATGGTTTCCCCACAGCAGCAGACGCACACAATGACGTCCGCTGGCGCATCATAAACACGTCAGATAGTGAACGTGCATTCGGATTCTCTAAAGCACCGCAGTCTCTTCTCCTAAGTCCTTTTGAATTCTCCTATCCACTATCCCTTGACCCCGTGACCTTTCACTCAGAGGTCAAGGAATAGGAGATGGGTGAGAACTTAGGAGCTGATTCTTAAACTATCCGACTGCAGCCCATGTTCACGTTTGAGGAAGAATCCAAAAAGGAGGCAATTTAGGAGATAAAGTATTCCTCTAAGCTGTGAAACTGACAGAATGAATGAGTAAACTTGAGCAGGAAATGCAAAATTCACTCAATTAGCTAAAGCTCTATCTTGTGAACAGCAACACAGCACCACGTATTTCTTCTTGGAAAGTCTGGAGTTGTTGAAACATATTTAAGGAACACTCACCCCCCAAAGAAAAGACCATTTCATACCAATTACTCACCTCTTGTTCCCTTAAGCTCTTGGATAAATCCTCAACTGGAAACATGTGGTTTGTTCTGCTGCCTCGTGTTCTTCACTTCACCTCCACTTTTCTGCGCCTTCGAGGTATAACTGATGAATTCACCTTGCTTATTGTGTTGCCACACGGACCCTTTAGTGGGGAACACCTGTAGCTATCATTGCTGCTAGCTCATCAGGCAGAGCAGTTCATGTGTGAACCTCTCTGATAGTAATGGATAATAAAGATTGGAACTCCATTCTTAATACCCTTTTCACGGCACTACAGTACACACGATCACTTTAAAGCCGCGGAACTGTTCTGTCGTGATTTACTAAACCTAAATAGTCAAATGCGTCAACACACGGTTTCAAAACGTCCGCAGGAAATGTAAGGTCTACTCCGAATTGAATGACATTTGCTAAAAATCACGGAAGAAATGGCCGTATCCCTTTAACAATATGTCTTAGAGGGTTTCTGCAGGAAGCCGGTAGAACAGACGGAGGGATTCATGTCAGTGTTTCGCAGTCTTCACAGGATCTGGCGGAGGAAACAATATCGTAAATCCTTTAAGACGCGGGATACTTTCTGAGAGCTCGGGTTTCCACACGCCACACGTCATCGTTGGCGAAAGCAAGGAATGAAACCGTGTTTTAAAGAGAGCTGGAATAACAACACGCTATAAAAATCTTTAGTGCATGTTCTTTTTTGGAGCACACCTTCGCAATTTGTTTTAATGCGCAAATTAACTTTTATTAGTCACGATGTTCTCATGCAGTAGCACACATTCAACAGTGTTAGTTCAAACCTCCCGGTGCTGCAGGCTTCGAGTCAGGTGCAGAAGCCTTCCTGATTCTGGATGAAAACGATCTGAACTCAAGTTCCCCTTTTCCCAGAGCCTTTGAATGCACCACCCAATGAACGTCCCAAACTGTATTAAAAGCTTGCGTGAGCGCTAAAGGCCTTTCGATGTGGGTGAAAGAACCAGAAAAGATATTCTAAATGTTGGTTGGAGTTGCTTCTTGCCGAGCAAATTTAAATCGGGCTTTTATTTTGAGTTTAGTTTTTATTTTACAGAGTTTTTAAGTTCAGTAACATATTTGTAATTCAATGCAGAAACTACATTTTACGCAATTTGTTTGTTTGTCTGTCTGGAGTGCAATGCATTCTGGTACTTGTAGGCTCCAACAGTTTCAAAAGATAGTCGGGGCCGGGGGCAGGCATCACTTTCACTGAGTTAAATGTTACTTTAGTTCAAGCTATGCAGTTAGCAAACGGTGCGAATGGCCCGTTTCTTCAGACACAAAGAAACAGATTTTTTGTAGTTGCTTCTTCGTGAATTTAAATTTTAAAACTTTTATTATGAAAGGTGTGGAAAATAATAATAATAATAATAATAAAGCTTGTACCGTTTTGTTCACGCTGGTTCATGAAGTGCTTCCATCTTATAATTTCATTACCTGCAAAAGTGAAGGAGCAATTTGGCTTTACCATTTTCTGTCTTGGCGCCAGTATCAGGATTGCAATGCATCATGGTACATGTAGTCTTTCACGGTTTTATCACAAGTTTTCAACAGAATGGAATGTTATTTTGGTTTCAGAACACGTGTTGAATTAGCACCTGCGGGAGGAGGAAGTAAGAAGACACGGACACATCGTTTTTTTCCACATGAACCGAGGTGTTTTTACTGCATTTCAGTAACACACAGCCGTATTACACGTTGCACTCACAGCGAAGAAGAAGACACATCCTCAAAGTCAGTGAACAAAGTGACGGAGTGGCCTTCAGTCCGCTCAGAAGACTCACTCCAGACTAATGCGGGCTTTAAAAGCACCCAGTTGATGCCTCGGCGGGTCAATACAGCACACACGATGGGTGTAGATGTGATCGACAAAACAGTGGGAGGGGGTTTCCGACACAGAATCACTGGATGGATGCAGGGCGTGTTTAGTCTCCTCTCCAGTGATAGTATGCAGGGCTTTGGGGGCTGTTAACGGGAAAGTAGACCCTTCAGGAGGCGAAGGGTCGTCCAACACTTCTACCGATTACTGCTAACGCCAGCTCTGTCCACATGAAAACCTGTTCTGCGTTATTCGTGGGGATATGATTCTCTCGCAGGTCCGTATCGATGGATGAACTGGTTTTTTTTTAATCTTAATGTCAGCGTACAAAGGTAAGCTGGGTGACTATATATGAAGACAACAACTACAACTTTCACAGCACTGGCATTGGTTAATTTTAAATACAGTACTCAAGCATTGTTAGATTAATAAAAATAATTAAAAAAAACGGAAACGTAAAACCCCCGGAAAATAAGCTACTGTTGGTTTCTCCTCGTAGGTTCCTCGGTGTCTCCATGGCATGACGTACATATCTGTGTTTAACCACACCACAATACAGTAGTCCAAAGGCTCTCCGCAGGGCCTCCCTCTGGACTTCATACAGTACCATGCATCTCTCGCATGAGTTTCATCTTTTGAATTTAGAAATCATCGATAAACGTGTTAACATAGCGTTGTCTTCACATAGACTCTGTAATTATGTGTTTTAGTCGTCGTCTCGTCTCGGTGCGCGTCCACCCGATTGCATGTTGAAAGGTTTTTGCAGGATACAGTGGCGATCGTGGGGGAAGAGGGGGGGGTCGTGGGTTATGGGGTTTCAGCTCCTAGACGACAGCCTGTGAATCCGTGCAGACCTGAGTGGTGGTGCCTGAGTTAGTCTGTTTAATGTCCGTCCTCCCGCACACACACCTCGCCGCTCTGAAACACACACAACAACAACAACATCAATAATAAGTATAATAAATACACAAAGGACCGCAGAATGTCTGAGAAGGGCAGCCATGATGTGGATAAATTGTACTTGTACTTACTATATTATATGTCTATTTATTTATACAATCTTCCATATGTATTAATTGATTAAAAAGGTGTTGACCGCATAGTGCAATGACGAGACGGTCGGGAGAAGTTCACAGCTCGGGTTAAAGTGGAATTGCTGCCGTATCATCGTGACTTAAATGAAGTCATTATAGCGTTCGTCTCTCCGAAGAGAACGCCGAAGGAAATACCGCCTCCACGTTTTTCCCAGGACACGATGAAGATACTCCAGAAATGTTTGACAGCGATTTCCTCCTCAGTTTCCAAAAGAAACCGCAGCCTTTCCTCCTTCCTTCCCGATGTGTGTGTGTGTGTGTGTGTGTGTGTGTGTGTGTGTGTGTGTCATGGAGAAAGCCCTCTCTCCGATAGCCATCATGCAAAGAACTGACACCGAGGGGAGAGCAGAGCATGTAAATATGAACGCCTACTGGGAGGGGAAATGTCGAGCGGAAATGTCGGACGTGTGTGTGTGTGTGTGTGTGTGTGTGTGTGTGTGTGTGGGTGTTGATGGGGCAGCCTGTAGCGCTGAGGATTTGCAAAATGCCAAATTGGCACACACACATCTGTCCTCAGGGATTGGCTGTGTTTTCCGTGAGAAGTGTACTTAAGGTTTTAAGTGTCAAAATGCTAAGGAAAGGAGCTTCAATGCTTCCTTTCCTAGCTCCTTAAGCATAGGGAACACTGGAAAGGTTCCTCGTGGCAGCAGCACGATTTGATTAATTAAACACATCCTTCTTAATTGGTTTGATACATGTCATGTGTTGTGGTTTTTCAGTGTGTGTGTGTGTGTGTGTGTGTTGACGCGGTGCTCCTACCGTACCTTGATGGCTCCGTCCACCGGGTCCAACCCCTGCTCCGACAGCTGTTTCAAGGCACTTAGAGCCGCCTGAGAAGAGAGGGAGCAACAGATGGCGGAGGGAGGAGAGTGAGTGTCACCCTTCAGCTGCTTTTCAAATAACACTTACTCTGGGAAACCCGATGCCAGCGGGACGCCCTCCCTCGCCCCGTGTTGTCTTTGGCTCCTCGGCGCCGACTGTTTATCTTTCGTTATTGGGTTAACATTTCCACTTTATGTTTCTCCTGCGTTTCCCTGCCCTCAGCCCGTGAGTGACATCTGTGAATATCCCAGCTAAGCAAATAGCAGCAGGTCCATAAATCATACAGGTAACACGACACGCAGAATCGTCCGGGTAACCCGCTGGGCGAGCGAAGATAAACAAGGGAAGTGTTAATGGCGTAATGAGGCTTCTCGTAGGAGTGCCGACTGGCTGACCATCATCTCAAGGCACGTTCGCACGTATCCAAAATATAGCATGACACCATATGGCAAAACCTGTTTTACATATCACACGTATGTCAGAATATGCCGTCATTGTTACTAGGCAGCCGGTAGAACAATATCTTATCTGCACAAGATGTAGTGAATGATAGAAATGCCACGAAAGTATGTGCAAGCGGTCTTTAAGACCCCTCACAGCGCTTTACAGGCACACACACAGGCACACACACACACACAGGCACACACACACACACACACACACACACACACACACAGGCACACAACACAGGCCCCCCCACACACACACACACACAACGCAGGCATACACACACACACACACACACACACAAAGCAGGTACACACACACACAACGCAGGCACACACACACACACACAATGCAGGCACACACACACACACAACACAGGCGCACACACACACAACGCAGGTACACACACACACACACAGGCACAGACACACAACGCAGGCACACACACAACGCAGGCCCCCCCTTACTTACATACACACACACACACACACACACAAAATGCAGGTACACACACAGCGCAGGTACACACACACACACACACAACGCAGGCCCCCCCCACACACACACAACGCAGGCATACACACACACACACACACACACACACAACGCAGGTACACACACACACACACACAACGCAGGCACACACACAAACAACACAGGCACAGGCACACACACAACGCAGGTACACACACACACAACGCAGGCACACACACACAGGCACAGACACACAACGCAGGCACACACACAACGCAGGCCCCCCCTTACTTACATACACACACAACGCAGGTACACACACAGCGCAGGTACACACACACACACAACGCAGGCCCCACACACACACACACACACACACACACACACACACACACACACACACACACACACACACACACACACACACACACACACACACACACACACACACACACACACACACACACACACACACACACACACACACACACACACACACACACACACACACACACACACACACACACCGTTGGCCATGCCATCGGGAGCAACTCAGGGTTCAGTATCTCGCCCAAGGATACATCGACATGTTGGCTGCGCGGGCTGGGATCGAACCCACAGCCTTCTGGTGGACTGACGACGCACGCCCTCGCTGCCGCAGTCAGCAATGTCACCGAATGCACATTTCATTCCCATTGCACTCCATGTGTGGATCAGACGTGAAGCTTTCCGAGCGGAAGTCCCACCTTCAGCCTCAAAGTATCCGGACATTTGGATTTGCGCCACATTCAGTTCCGAACCCCAACGAGCCATGACATTTCAAACCTCAAACACATCCATTAAGAAGCAACGTAAAGCGTATTTGCCTTTATTTCACTCGCTATCAGGAAGGAAAAGCTGTTCTGCGAGGACGCTGAAGTCAACATATGACGGCAATGTTATTATGAAGTGAATAGCAGCAAATACGTGTCTAAGTTGCATGTGGTCATAAAATGGATGCAAGCAGCTACAAAGACATTAGGAATATTCTCGGTCCATTACTTTCGTTTTGTGTTAAGTGTGTAAGGTCTACATCTGGTCCAAAGTGTGGCGCCGGTTGGCCCGAATGATATGTACTTAAAACTCTAAATGAAATGATAACGTACATTTATTTAGTATTATACTGAACGTGTGGATGAGAAGTGAAGCTCTCAACTATTCACTCCAGCTTTGAGCCAGCTCTCCTTCAGAGTCGCCATGATGTCACTTCCTTCCTGCTATCATAATAACGCTGCATGAGTGTGTGAGGCCTCCACGCACACACACACACAGAGAGAGACACAGAGAGAGAGAGAGAGAGACAGACAGAGACAGAGACACACACACACACAGAGAGACACACAGAGAGAGAGAGACAGACGAGACAGAGACAGAGACACACACACACACACACAGAGAGACACACAGAGAGAGAGAGACAGAGACAGAGACAGAAACGAGACACACACACACACACACACACACACACACACACACACACACACACAGAGAGAGAGAGAGACACACACACAGACACACACGCAACACACAGAGAGAGAGAGAGAGACACACACACACAGACACACACAGAGAGACAGAGAGAGAGACACACACACACACACACAGAGAGAGAGAGAGAGACACACACGCACAGAGAGACAGAGACAGAAACACAGACACACACACACACACACACACAGAGAGAGAGAGAGAGACACACACACAGACACACACGCACACACAGAGAGAGAGAGAGAGACAGAGACAGACACACCACACACACACACACACACACACACACACACACACAGAGAGAGAGAGAGAGAGAGACACACACACAGACACACACGCACACGCACACACACACACACACACACACGCCGAGGTGTTCCTCTGAGACCTTCCTGACGCTTTGTGATTGTACCGCTGTCGCTGCAGAGTGTCGGTGGAGTCGTGCGGTGAGGAGAACCATCGCCACCAGACACACGATCCAACAATTCATGTCAGGAGCAGAAACACTCGAGGGCTCCTTCAAGAGCAGAGGGGCAGCACGGACGGAGCTGATCCTCTCCAGGCTGCACACATCGGAGATTAGCTCCAGATGTTCGCCCTGTCACTGTTTAAACCGTCACGAGCGGCCATTTGCATCGAGTGTCTGCTCAGCATCTGGTATCGAGCGACGATCAGGGCCAACACTAATCATGGTCTCCATTTCAGATTCACTGCTCGCCGTCAGAACGTCACTAAACGGTGAAAAGCTCTGCCTCGTTTTCTTAATTTGAACAAAATAAATGTTTCTTCCAACTTGTCACTCACTCACGATTCACGAATGACCTCTATTGTGATATACAAATTACTAAATCTGATTGTGTGAAGGCTGCACACGCTGGTCATCCTCGGTGTGGAGATTAGCTCCAGATGTTCACCCTGTTAAACCGTCACGAGCGTCCATTTGCATTCAGTGTCTGCTCCGTGTGATAATCAGGGCCACAACTAATCCCTTCTTCCATTTTAGATTCAGCTTTGACCTTAACAATAATGTGGTTAAATAATTAAAAGTGTGAGAAACATCCATGAGGGATCATTGTTGTGATATAGCAGGAACTACATTTTTACATGTACACACACATACACGTACCTACCTACATGTATACAAAGACAGAACAAATAATAATCCCTATTGTAATATACAAATGACTAAATCTAGTATTGTGTTCAAATCAGGGCGGCAACCAAAACAAATCTCCGTTATCGATTGATTATTTGCGAATAAAAATGTAGTCAAAAATCAGTTTAATATCCATTGTTTAAATAATATAACAATGAATAAAAGGGTTTCCTACTTGGACGACTTTGAATTGGTTTTCTGTGTGAAGTAAGAAGTCATGTTTGATATCTTATACACTAATAATTGATTGATTTAAACGTCTCTCAACATCCATTTCGATATTTGATCGAATCCTGCCGGACGAAACCCTCAGACGGAGACGTCTCCGTGTGACTAACGGCGTGTGTTCAGATGAATGTGCAGGAAAAACATCCATCAGGCTTTAATGCTGAGAAAATATGAATCCCTCCGCATGGCGTCTCGATGTGTCTCCGAGGAATGCACCATCACCTGCGTGCTAACGTCCGAAAATCATTTTCAAAGTGTTTAACTTCAGATTATGAGTAACATAAACCAGGAGTCGTAATTTACGAGCGACAGGTGCAAGGGTCGAAGTCTGGTTTGTATCCATCAAATGTAGAAAAACAAAGCGCACAGGTAGTGAGAAATGTGCAACAATATGGAGCGACCGGTTTGAAAAACGAGGATAATGTCGAGTTAAAACCCAAAACGCCTTTCTCCAGAGACTCCGAAATCACCCCGTAAGCCCCGCGCAGACAATTTATGACGCAATGAGCTTCTTCTTCCCGTGAAGATGTGACAGTTCGGAGATTTAGAGCCCGGATATACTCACGGAGCTTTAAGGCGACATCCCTTTACAACATGTTCATAACCACAAGTCATATGAGGGGACTGTCGAGAATGTTTTATACGTCTGCATCTGACCACACGGCGGAAAAAAGTAATTAAGATACGAACGGGAAACCTCAGATCAATCTCCATTTCCCCCCCGTGACCAATACATTGTAACCACGACGACCTCCCGCGTGAGTACCTTTTGTTTGTTGTATTTATTCGGTTGGGGATCCTTTCTCTCCCTGAGTAAATAGCTCCAGCCCATCTGTTGGAGGGGTGTTGGGGGTACTGGCCGGAGATAAACAGCCATAAATCTCCACGGTGATATACGACAGGCAGCTCGCCGAAGAGCTCAAGACAAATACTGAGGCTATCTGTGGGAATGGCAGCCAGCGAAATCATTATTTTTCTAATGAGATAAGTCGGGTATCGTTAGAGGCCGCCGATACACCGTCAACACCAGGGGAGTGTGTTTAGTCTGAGGGCCGAGACACGCGAGGTGGAGGTGTTCAATCTCTGTCAGGGAGAAGGAGAGGAAGGAGGCGAGGTGTGGAGACAGAGGACGCTGAGCCGCAGGGTTATGAAACCAACGCTTAGGTCTTATACACATGGACCACACATAATCATTTCTTCCATTTTAGATTCATCTTTCGGCTTCAATATGTTTTAAAATAGTGAAAACTGTGAGTGAGTGACCATTGTTGTGATGTCGTAAGAACTAAATCTGGTATCGAGTGATTATCAATATTCTTTTTGAAATGTTCGATCAATTTTTTTCGCCTTCAAATTTGCTTGATTTTCTTAATTTGGAGAAACATCGTTTAAATAAAGTCTTTATTGCAGCCTAGTCAGTTATGAAATCAACGCTAAGATCTTATAGAAAAGGACACCAAGAGCTCTACCTAATCTCAGGGTTGGGTTTAAGCTAAAAACGTGATTTCTTTCCACATCTCAAAGCTCGTAATCCAATTAGAAATGTAGCCGTGAGCACCGCTAACCGTTTAAATATCGCCGTAGTAAAACTCAACAGTCTTTACTGCAAGGTAGTCAAGCACTTCAGACCGAGCTTAAAGGCAGCTTAATTAGCACCAAAGAAACGGTGCCTCATTCACTTCAATGAGACGAATGCATTGGCACAGCAGGGGGCTCCACAGGGGGGCTCCACGAACAAAATGCAAGCTTGTTTGAGCACACGAACCCCACATTTTGCCCCGAAACAAATCATCGGGAAGTGCGATTACGAAACGCCGTGTTCTCTAGCAATCCGAGCAGTATCATCTTCCTCATCACTCCCTCCTCACCTTCATCCTTTCCTCGCCTCCTCTTCAGATAACAACCCGGCGCTCTCCATCAATCCAGGGGCAACCTGAAGCCCCACGGACTCTCGACAGATCCATCCATCCATCTGTCTCGAGTTCAAAGACCTCGGACGGACGGACGCTCCGAGTTTCTGACGCGGAGTGACACGAGCGGATCATTTCTCTGCGCCTGCTGCGGGCTTAATGGCTTCGGCAACAGAAGGTTCACTTCCATCAGCGTCTTGACCAAACAAAGAGTCCCCCAGGAGTCCTGATGGATCGCATGGACCAAGGGAAGCACAGGTTTTGGGAATGGTGACAGTAGAGGAAAAATGAAAGGAAGCAGAAGGAGAAGCTTCAATCCCGTCTCCATCACTTCAAAGACACCCGGGAGGTCCTCCATGATGTGGAGACCACCAGCTCATCGTCCACCCTCTTTCTTAGATTAGCACCCCCCACTTCAAATGTTCTTATAGTCTTTATTTTGTTTTATTTATTTTATAGGTCTTACTGATATGTTTTCGTAGTTTTATAGGTTTTTACATTTTATATTTAAGCAATAGACGACAGGCCGTGGTATACGCCCGGGGTTGTGGGTCGACAACCCCCTTAGCTGCATGCATGCATGTGGTTTGCTTTTCAGCCCAACTGTATACGGTTAAATCGACCGGACTTCTTTCTGCACATGTGAGCGTCCTTAGCAACGGTCAACAAGTCCTCGCTGCACATTATCCCTTACATCAGGGGTGTCAAACTAAATGTATTCGCGGGCCACATCACAATTATGGTTGCACTCAAAGGGCCGGTTGTGACTTTAGGACTATATAAATATATAATATATATAAAATAATGTATTATAATACATAACTTCCTGTGCATTGAATTATTATCGGATAGGGTAATAACTTCATAATTAACTGAAAGCAGAAGTCTAGGGAAAATAATTGTAAGTCTCTTCAGTGCGCATGTCACAAAACAAGATGCATTGTGGGACATGTAGGCAACTTTATGGGCACGTAAAGTGGCATGTAACCATATAATAAACGTATTATATTCTTTGCATGCGGGCCACATTAAATGAAGTCGCGGCGATTTGGCCCCCGGGCCTTGGTTTGACACCCCTGCCTTACATGCTTCCATCTTAAGCTTTGTTAGTCAGTTAGTTTCGTAACGGACGTGATGTAACAGCTGTAGCTTTTTCTCAGACGCGGAGGGATACTGACTTGTTGTGAAAAATAACTACACTTCTACCCGTGGTATACGCTCATTATATCACGGCTAAGAACCAATCAGATTGCTTGATTTGATTTGTCCGCTTTATATTGTTGCCTTGTGTCTTATCTGTCAGAGAGAAACCATTATTTATTTGTGTTATCATACCTTTGACCTCCTTGTGTCTCTCACCCTGATCACATGTTATATTTTGCTGCATGGACCCTTTAAAGTTCTTAACGAATAATCTGAGTGGAGTTTCTTGTTAGTTGTTATTTTTAGCTTGTGTCATTCTGTAAAGCGCTTTGAGCTGCACGTGTTGAATGAAAGGTGCTATATAAATAAAGCTTTATTGTTATTATTATCAGACCTCCACTTCTCCATTGTTTACATCACTGAATAGTCTTAATAGTCTTTTCATATGGCCTTAAAAATGTAATAAAAAAGTTGAAATGTGCTTCATTTTGACAATTTTCCTCCTTCGTACCATTTAAACATCAAATAAATATATATATATATAATTTAATAAAAAGCGTATGTCACTTGCTTGAAGAAAGAGAGAAGCCTAGTTTGTTCTCTGTTCTCCGCGCTTAAACACACAAAAGCACGGACAACAGATCAGGGAGTACAGTGGGGTGTTTCCATCTTTAAAAAGCAGAGCCAGACTCTCCTTCCTCCAGCTCGAGAGTCCAGAAGAACTCCTTCCCATTCCAAAGCTCCAGCTCGAGAGTCCAGAAGAACTCCTTCCTCCACTCGAGAGTCCAGAAGAACTCCTTCCTCCAGCTTGAGAGTCCAGAAGAACTCCTTCCTCCATTTTGAGAGTCCAAAGAACTCCTCCGCAGAGTCCAGAAGAACTCCTTCCTCCAGCTCGAGAGTCCAGAAGAACTCCTTTCCTCCATTTTGAGAGTCCAGAAGAACTCCTTCCTCCATTTTCGAGAGTCCAGAAGAACTCCTTTCTCCATTTTGAGAGTCCAGAAGAACTCCTTCCTCCAGCTCGAGAGTCCAGAAGAACTCCTTCCTCCAGCTTGAGAGTCCAGAAGAACTCCTTCCTCCAGCTTGAGAGTCCAGAAGAACTCTTCCTCCATTTGAGAGTCCAGAAGAACTCCTTCCTCTAGCTCGAGAGTCCAGAAGAACTCCTTCCTCCATTTTGAGAGTCCAGAAGAACTCCTTCCTCCAGCTCGAGAGTCCAGAAGAACTCCTTCCTCAGCTCGAGAGTCCAGAAGAACTCCTTCCTCCAGCTCGAGAGTCCAGAAGAACTCCTTCCTCCAGCTTCAGAGTCCAGAAGAACTCCTTCCTCCAGCTCGAGAGTCCAGAAGAACTCCTTCCTCATTTGAGAGTCCAGAAGAACTCCTTCCTCCAGCTTCAGAGTCCAGAAGAACTCCTTCCTCCAGCTCGAGAGTCCAGAAGAACTCCTTCCTCCAGCTTCAGAGTCCAGAAGAACTCCTTCCTCCAGCTCGAGAGTCCAGAAGAACTCCTTCCTCCATTTGAGAGTCCAGAAGAACTCCTTCCTCCAGCTCGAGAGTCCAGAAGAACTCCTTCCTCCAGCTTGAGAGTCCAGAAGAACTCCTTCCTCCAGTTCAGAGTCCAGAAGAACTCCTTCCTCCAGCTCGAGAGTCCAGAAGAACTCCTTCCTCCATTTGAGAGTCCAGAAGAACTCCTTCCTCCAGCTCGAGAGTCCAGAAGAACTCCTTCCTCCATTTTGAGAGTCCAGAAGAACTCCTTCCTCCAGCTCGAGAGTCCAGAAGAACTCCTTCCTCCAGCTCGAGAGTCCAGAAGAACTCCTTCCTCCAGCTTGAGAGTCCAGAAGAACTCCTTTCTCCATTTTGAGAGTCCAGAAGAACTCCTTCCTCCAGCTTGAGAGTCCAGAAGAACTCCTTTCTCCATTTTGAGAGTCCAGAAGAACTCCTTCCTCCAGCTTGAGAGTCCAGAAGAACTCCTTTCTCCATTTTGAGAGTCCAGAAGAACTCCTTTCTCCAGCTCGAGAGTCCAGAAGAACTCCTTCCTCCAGCTCGAGAGTCCAGAAGAACTCCTTCCTCCAGCTCGAGAGTCCAGAAGAACTCCTTTCTCCATTTTGAGAGTCCAGAAGAACTCCTTCCTCCAGCTTGAGAGTCCAGAAGAACTCCTTTCTCCATTTTGAGAGTCCAGAAGAACTCCTTTCTCCAGCTCGAGAGTCCAGAAGAACTCCTTCCTCCAGCTTGAGAGTCCAGAAGAACTCCTTTCTCCAGCTCGAGAGTCCAGAAGAACTCCTTCCTCCAGCTCGAGAGTCCAGAAGAACTCCTTCCTCCAGTTTCAGAGTCCAGAAGAACTCCTTCCTCCAGCTTGAGAGTCCAGAAGAACTCCTTTCTCCATTTTGAGAGTCCAGAAGAACTCCTTCCTCCAGCTCGAGAGTCCAGAAGAACTCCTTCCTCCATTTTGAGAGTCCTGAAGAACTCCTTCCTCCAGCTTCAGAGTCCAGAAGAACTCCTTCCTCCAGCTTGAGAGTCCAGAAGAACTCCTTCCTCCAGCTCGAGAGTCCAGAAGAACTCCTTCCTCCATTTTGAGAGTCCAGAAGAACTCCTTCCTCCATTTTGAGAGTCCTGAAGAACTCCTTCCTCCAGCTTCAGAGTCCAGAAGAACTCCTTCCTCCAGCTTCAGAGTCCAGAAGAACTCCTTCCTCCAGCTCGAGAGTCCAGAAGAACTCCTTCCTCCAGCTCGAGAGTCCAGAAGAACTCCTTCCTCCATTTTGAGAGTCCAGAAGAACTCCTTCCTCCATTTTGAGAGTCCAGAAGAACTCCTTCCTCCATTTCGAGAGTCCAGAAGAACTCCTTCCTCCAGCTTGAGAGTCCAGAAGAACTCCTTTCTCCATTTTGAGAGTCCAGAAGAACTCCTTTCTCCAGCTCGAGAGTCCAGAAGAACTCCTTCCTCCAGCTCGAGAGTCCAGAAGAACTCCTTCCTCCAGCTCGAGAGTCCAGAAGAACTCCTTTCTCCATTTTGAGAGTCCAGAAGAACTCCTTCCTCCAGCTTGAGAGTCCAGAAGAACTCCTTTCTCCATTTTGAGAGTCCAGAAGAACTCCTTTCTCCAGCTCGAGAGTCCAGAAGAACTCCTTCCTCCAGCTTGAGAGTCCAGAAGAACTCCTTTCTCCAGCTCGAGAGTCCAGAAGAACTCCTTCCTCCAGCTCGAGAGTCCAGAAGAACTCCTTCCTCCAGTTTCAGAGTCCAGAAGAACTCCTTCCTCCAGCTTTAGAGTCCAGAAGAACTCCTTCCTCCAGCTCGAGAGTCCAGAAGAACTCCTTCCTCCAGCTCGAGAGTCCAGAAGAACTCCTTCCTCCAGCTCGAGAGTCCAGAAGAACTCCTTCCTCCAGCTTGAGAGTCCAGAAGAACTCCTTCCTCCAGCTTGAGAGTCCAGAAGAACTCCTTCCTCCAGCTCGAGAGTCCAGAAGAACTCCTTCCTCCATTTTGAGAGTCCTGAAGAACTCCTTCCTCCAGCTTCAGAGTCCAGAAGAACTCCTTCCTCCAGCTTGAGAGTCCAGAAGAACTCCTTCCTCCAGCTCGAGAGTCCAGAAGAACTCCTTCCTCCATTTTGAGAGTCCAGAAGAACTCCTTCCTCCATTTTGAGAGTCCTGAAGAACTCCTTCCTCCAGCTTCAGAGTCCAGAAGAACTCCTTCCTCCAGCTTCAGAGTCCAGAAGAACTCCTTCCTCCAGCTCGAGAGTCCAGAAGAACTCCTTCCTCCAGCTCGAGAGTCCAGAAGAACTCCTTCCTCCATTTTGAGAGTCCAGAAGAACTCCTTCCTCCATTTTGAGAGTCCAGAAGAACTCCTTCCTCCATTTTGAGAGTCCAGAAGAACTCCTTCCTCCAGCTTGAGAGTCCAGAAGAACTCCTTCCTCCATTTTGAGAGTCCAGAAGAACTCCTTCCTCCAGCTCGAGAGTCCAGAAGAACTCCTTCCTCCAGCTTGAGAGTCCAGAAGAACTCCTTCCTCCAGCTCGAGAGTCCAGAAGAACTCCTTCCTCCATTTTGAGAGTCCAGAAGAACTCCTTCCTCCAGCTCGAGAGTCCAGAAGAACTCCTTCCTCCATTTTGAGAGTCCAGAAGAACTCCTTCCTCCAGCTCGAGAGTCCAGAAGAACTCCTTCCTCCATTTTGAGAGTCCAGAAGAACTCCTTCCTCCAGCTCGAGAGTCCAGAAGAACTCCTTCCTCTATTTTGAGAGTCCAGAAGAACTCCTTCCTCCAGCTTGAGAGTCCTGAAGAACTCCTTCCTCCAGCTTGAGAGTCCAGAAGAACTCCTTCCTCCAGCTCGAGAGTCCAGAAGAACTCCTTCCTCCAGCTCGAGAGTCCAGAAGAACTCCTTCCTCCAGCTCGAGAGTCCAGAAGAACTCCTTCCTCCAGCTTGAGAGTCCAGAAGAACTCCTTCCTCCAGCTTTAGAGTCCAGAAGAACTCCTTCCTCCATTTGAGAGTCCAGAAGAACTCCTTCCTCCAGCTTCAGAGTCCAGAAGAACTCCTTCCTCCAGTTCGAGAGTCCAGAAGAACTCCTTCCTCCAGCTCGACAGTCCAGAAGAACTCCTTTCTCCATTTTGAGAGTCCAGAAGAACTCCTTCCTCCAGCTCGAGAGTCCAGAAGAACTCTTTCCTCCAGTTTCAGAGTCCTGAAGAACTCCTTTCTCCAGCTTGAGAGTCCAGAAGAACTCCTTCCTCCAGCTCGAGAGTCCAGAAGAACTCCTTCCTCCAGCTCGAGAGTCCAGAAGAACTCCTTCCTCCAGCTCGAGAGTCCAGAAGAACTCCTTTCTAATCTTAAATCCAGGCCAAGGGCATCAGCAGGAGATTCCACATCTTCCCTTTGATCCTGATGCATGTGTTTGGACGTCTGCATTATCTACGAGAGGCTGGTTTCTTCTCCATTTGACAACTTTATCTTGTTGGCTCTGGCAGGAAACGTCTCGAGAACTCTGCAGGTGCACTCACGAAAATGCAAAGAAATAAAGTTGTCGAGATAAAGATTTAAAAGCACATGTTCCTGCGTTTGGAGCATGGATTTAAAAAGCTGCAGACAAATCAACTTGCTGAGTGTCAGGCTGTGGAAGAAGTGGATTTCTAAAGGCCCGGACACACCAAGCCGATCTTGGCCGACGATGAGTGTCGACGCGCCCTACTCAGATCGGTGTGTCCCGCACCGTCGTGTCTTTTCACCCGTGCAGACACCTTTTCGCCCGAAAACCCACCGATTCAAAATGTCGAATCGTGGGCAGGCTGTCGGCAAAATAAATCACTCTGATTGGCTGTTCAGCTAGCGAATCAGTGCCTGAGAAGCGAAACGGAAGTGAGGGACCCAAACAAACGATTAAGAAGGCAAATGTGAGATTTCATTTAACTCCAGCTCTCGAAACTCAGGTTCGGGAAAGCCTCGTGAGCTTCTCGCTGTAGAGGGAACATGGAACGCTATTTGTTGTTTGTTTATATCACAGTCTGTTCTTCTTCTCTCGGTTATCACGCAGTCTGTCTTCCGGTTGCCTCTTTTGAATGACGAATACACACTACCGCCACCTGCTGGTAAGGAGAGGTATTGCCACTCACGCATGCGCAGTTCGTGCGTGCTTCTTGGCCGTCGGCTGAAGTCTTTGCGGTGTGTTCCAGTGCGACACGTGGCCAAGACGCAGAGACGCGAGGCGATGCAACGGTCGGGGTCCGTCTGTGTCAGTTCTTTGGTGTCAGCTTGGTGTGTCCGGGCCTTAACCCTGAACACATCCCCACTTCTTCTCTGATTAACACCTATCATTGTTTAACCAACACTTCCACAACAGTTTCTTCTCAGAACTCGAGACAAAGACGCTGGGTTTGGATTGGCACGTGTGGCGGAAGTTCTTGATATTAACTATAGTCAAAGAGATGTCTTTCTGGTTCTTTAATCTTTTACAACATGAAGAGCAATGTCTCCACAGCCGAGTGCAACTACTCAAATTGAAGTTACAGGGTATATACAGGAATCCTGAAGTCGCATGTACGACCTTTTAAGACCCTTTCCATACATTTTAAGACCTCATCGCCACTTCGAGTTCTAACCGGTTACCTTGGCGACACACTTCACCTCACATTGACTATATACAGCATTGATTGTCCTTCCTCCTTATCTTCCAACCATGTGGACGCAGACTTGCATTTCCCCATAACGATGCTGTTTAACAACCGGCGTAAACGGGCCTTCGCGCGCTATCGAGCAGTGAGCGGGCGACGTCCTGTTCAGATGACGTCAAACCCAACGGGATGCCATCGATAAACTACACAGAATCACACGACACACCGTCGCCATGACTACATTCAGGCAGACTGTAGAACACAACTTCTCTGGACCCTTCAGATACTTATTGGAAACAAGCTACAAAATGTAATACTTTAATTTTCGCTAAATTGATTTATCAACTTTGAATGCTTTTTAAGACCCCGCGGACCCCCTTGAGTTATGATGAATACATGCTTATCACGAGACAACTGACCCTATCAGAGTACAATACACCCCTTACTCTATCAACCAGAACCTCTCCCTTTTGTACCCTCCCGGATTGAACAATTCCCATTCATCCTCTTCTCATCCTGCACCGGCTGTCCGGTCTTACTCATGCTCCGAAGAGTCCGATTAACGTCTGTTTGGGAGGACGATGCAGGACGGCTGCTGGAGAGGATGATCTAAGGGCCTTCCAGCAGACTAAACAATGAGCAGAGTGGATTTCAAACGGGGAGTTTTACAGTCCTGGGAAGTGGGGGGGGGAATGAGCGCGCCGTTGTCGGAGATATATTGTTCTGCAGAGGTTCTGTTTTCAAAAGGCCCGAAACACGAGACGGCCGGGAGGAGAAAGCCCTGCCGTCTTTTGTCCGGTTAACCCCGTCACTATCACGTCTTCTGAACGTTATCTATTGCAGGTCGTCTCTCCTCCCTTTATCCTTCTGTCGTCTCCTCTCGAGCTCCTTCTCTTCCCCTTGGCTTTCATTTCCTCTAAATTCTTTTTATTTCCCTCCTGTCCACATCAAAACTCTGGCAGCGGATCACTTGAATACTCCCTTGCACACCTGTGTGTGCACAGAGCTGGCACTGTATTTGTTAATGCCGTGCGATATGTACATGGATTCTTGAGTAACGACAGAGAAAGATGTATTGAGATCCTCTCACTAAATCTCTTCCTCACTCTCTCTCCAGATTTCACATCCTCTTCCACATCAGAGGCGTTGATAAAAGAGTCAGTGTCTCCTGACATGTCGTTAATTCTTTTGAAGTCCGGCTTCATACGCAGCAACTGTGAGTGTTGTACGGCTAAATAGACGTTTCTAGGAGCGACGATCCAGCAGCTTACGGGAAGATTCGAGGCTTTTTAAATCCCACTTTCAATTCGACGTAAGGCTTTTTTTTAACGCAGTATCCACATCTGGGAAATGCAAGACGTGTTGGTGATCCATTACAAGTGTTACCAGCTTTTATTTGACCATGAACAGCTTTGCATTTTTTAAACTTCTGTAAAACATTAATTTTAATGCAATTACCTGCTTTTTTATTTAACTCTATCAAATGAACAATATACAGTACGAGTTATTGTTCCCTGTATCCCCGTAAGGGTGAGTAATGCAAGAGGTATCTGCTAATATAAAACACGTACAAGATACATTTTAATAACCCCTAGTTTACAATTTGGAAAACTAATTGACATTATTCTCATAATCATTGAGACATATATTAAAGTGAACATGATGGGATACTATCAGATGTTTAGTGAGGTTTGTAGAACACAATTTGTCGGCTAAGATATTCCTGAAGCTTTATTCAAATGTTATTCTAAAAGTACGTTTTAATATTCAATTTGATTATTCGTGCAGCAATAACTCGATGTATGATCTTTCAAAGAATTGCAAAGTTCATCTATTTAATTTCTCCATGCGGCTTCACTATGACGATCTGAATTCCTGTGTGTGTGTGTGTGTGTGTGAGATGAGGGGCTCCCCGGGGGGGCCTTCGCTGACATGGGAAGCCATAAATAAGAGCGCCATGTCATGCGTCATTTGGGGGTCTGCTTCACCCCCCCTCCCCCTCCCCACCGTTGAGCCGCCGAGCATGGCACCTCCTAGGGCGTAAATCCAAAACATCTGGGCAGAGGGCGAGGGCAGAAGGAACCTCCAGAACACCAGACGGACTGTCAGAAAACACTCGGGAGGAAAAGCAGATCCCGCCCGAAGGCCTCTAAGATAACACGGAGCTGCAATCACACTCAGACAGAAACACGCAGTTATTTCAGAGGCATAACGTCACCATCGTGGGACTAACGCAAAGGAGAGCAAGATGTCGGCTCCATCGTCTGGGTGTAAGCGATACAGAACGGGTTTCGCTCAAATGAAGACGTGAGGACTGGAATAAGAACATTTTAGGTGTCAAAGACTTATGGTTATTCATTCGTATTTTTTCATTTTCGTATTTCTTCTGCCCGCCTGATCACCACGGGGTCACGAGGCTTCAGCCGCTCTGCCCCCCGTCTCTCGCCCACAAGACGTCCGCAATATGGACTCGCTCCCAACCTTCAGATCCAGCCTGAAAACACGCCTTTTCAAACGGGCGTACTCCATTTCCTAATCTCTGCTCAACTGATTTGAAGTCTCTGTTTTTTAAGTATTTTTTAAGTCTTGTATTGCCGTGTGCTCTTCTTTGATTATGCTCTGTACGGTGTCCTTGAGAGCTTTGAAGGCGCCCATAAATAAAATGCATTATTATTATTATTATTTATTTTATTGCAAACTTTTCCTTTAAATGTTTATATAATTATTTATTACATTTTTATTTGATTTCGGTTTAAAATAGAGCAACCCATAAATATTCTTCAACATATGAGGTGAAAACGTGCATTATTATTAACTTTGAATGCATATATGAACAGTTTTTAATATGTGTATTAACATTTATGATATGTATACAACTGGAAGATATTTGAACCAAGGATAAGGATATTATGAATAAAGAAAGAAAGGGGTTTAAATGTATTTTTAAAGATAAGTCGAGCAAAGTTGAAACTGGTGCAACATGCATCGAGTAAGAGGAGAAAGCATGGCACTTCCAACTTTCAATGTTTATATTTAAAAGGAATTTCTGTTGGGTGTGCCGATGACAAAATAATTTGCTTCATCTTCATCACTGTGATGCTGCGTTTCCATTGGTTACTCAGCCAGTAACTTGATTATAATTGGCACGTCTTTTGGAAGCATTCTGCAGAAGTTTAAGACTTTCAAAATACTTTTTTCTTTTAACACAATGTACAATTTAATACCCGTTTTTACTTTGTGTCGATACTGGCCGAAGTGCGACGGAAAATCTGTGTCCTATGAATAAAAATAAGTCCATGGATTCATAGACTTTCGTAAACTACACATTCAAAATATAACAGCAATGTTAATCGAGACAAATAGAAGGATGCAATATCATACCCATTTCGTACGTCTATAATAAAACAAAAGGGAAATCCCGGCTCTACTCGACTCTATTTTGGTTTTATATTATGAAAAGTCGTAACTGGTACTTTTTCAAGTTGAACACTTCTTTAGGACCACGATGTTCAATTTAATACCGTTTTTAATGTTGTGGTCGCACTGGCAGAAGCACAAAGGAACACGAAGTCAATAGTCCTAAGCTAGACCGATTAAATATCTAAACCCTCTGAAGCTGGAAGGATAGCACCACACGGAATACAATACCCATTATTACATCTATAAGACGAAATAAAACTCGGCCCCGATGTGCTCTATTTTGGTTCATAGTATTCGGTACTTTTTTAGGAAGCATTCCACAGGTTTAAGACTTTTAAAAAGGACCACAATGTACACTTTAATACCCGTTTTAAAGTTGCGGTCACACGGGCAGACGTACAAAGGAAAAATGAACAGCCTACGAATGAATATAAGTCATAAATGTAATATCTAACTCCTATGAAGCTTGAAGGGTCGCACGACAGTTATGTGCAAACTTCATTTCCTATCTTGGTTGGAAAACCATTACGTTGTGAATCCGTCCGTACTAGTGAGGTAGTCAAACAGGTACTGAAAGTGAGAGGAAATGATAAGTCAATCAAAATAAGGAGGATGTTTCACAAATAGATGGATGAAAGTGTCAAACGTCGTCGAGCAGAATCCCCCATGTGACTGCGCTTTGTTTCCATGAGGTTCCCCCCCGTGACTCAAATCCCCGCCTCTCCGTAATCCCCAACAATTGGACTAAAGTTTCTCCAGAGCGCTTCGGGAAGAGGAGCCGGCCTTCAGGCGCTCGCTCTCTTATCTGCGGCGAGATACTCATCGCTCCCGAGGGGCGGGTCTCTTCTCTGCCTCCTGATCTCACTCGGCTTTCCACTCTTCTCTCGGTGTCAGAGATCGACCACATGATCCTTTTAACTGCTCTCTCCCTGCCAATCCTCATTGTGCCGGGTCCAAAGAGGAGGCTGGTGCTCTGGCTGCGTCCCAAACTAAAGGGAATACTGTGTGTGTGTGTGTGTGAGGATCCAATCTTAATCACTTTCCTTCTTTTGCATGGCTAACACACTCGTATCAATCCCTAATGAGGACATCAGCGCGATGTCAAAAAGCTTTTTTGGCTGTTATCCGCACTTTCGTTTAAAATTGAAATCCAATTATTTCCACGTCGCTGAGGAAGAGACGGGACTGAAATATCACCGTTTTAAAAATGGTCCGGACTGATGAAGCCCCGATGAGTCATCAGAGAAGTCCAACTTTAGTTTGAGTCATATTACCTTTTATATATGTGTGTAGTCATCTGTTTTGTTTAAGAATTAGGAGACTAAATATCATAAACTCTGTCTCAATACTTTCTCAGGAATAGTCATTGATTTCTGATTCTCCGCTGGTTCCATCTTTGTTTCGACGAACTTCCTTCCAATGCAGCAAACTTAACCATCCGTCTAAAAGTCCTCGAAACAATCTCCTCTCCCCAATTCTTACACCGAAAAAGGGTACTGGGGTTCAGACACCGCACGGTTATCCGATAAGCAGTTGGTTTGAAGCGCACTGACCCCTTTGGCCCAGCAACAAGAGGGCGGTCAGGTCCACAGAGGACTCTTTACAGGTGGGGAGACGCAGAGAGGAAGACCTCTACATGAAAGCGTTAAGACACAGGGTTATGGGAGAGAGGGGCTAAGTGTCTGACTGTGACAGCCGCCAGCTGCATGCAATAATCCCCCTCACACACACTCACACACACACACACACAGTCAGCAGTGTGTGTGTGAGAGAGACTTCCGGTAACAGGAGAGCAGTCAGACGGCGTTTTACGCCTCCTTCCTCCCTGAACTCCTCTCCGTTTAATCACCTCGTCCACGACACGCCTGTAAAACCTCCTGCGCTGTTTTATAATTTCCCCACAAGGCCCGTGACTGTTTCTCATTACCCAGCATGCTCGCTGGGCCTATAAGATGTGCACGGACATTGTACCTTAAAATCTGCAGGAGTGTGTGACGGCAGAGGCGGGAAGTAGCGGAGTACAAATACTTTGTTACTGCAAGTACATTTTTCTGGTATCAGTACTTTACTCCACGACGACTTTTTACTTTCTACTTCTTACATGTTGAACTCAAATACCTGTACTTTCTACTTCTTACATGTTGAACTCAAATACCTGTACTTTCTACTTCTTACATGTTGAACTCAAATACATGTACTTTCTACTTCTTACATGTTGAACACAAATACCTGTACTTTCTACTTATTACATGTTGAACTCAAATACCTGTACTTTCTACTTCTTACATGTTGAACTCAAATACCTGTACTTTCTACTTATTACATGTTGAACTCAAATACCTGTACTTTCTACTTCTTACACGTTGAACACAAATACCTGTACTTTCTACTTCTTACACGTTGAACACAAATACCTGTACTTTCTACTTCTCTCATGTTGAACTCAAATACCTGTACTTTCTACTTCTTACACGTTGAACACAAATACCTGTACTTTCTACTTCTTACATGTTGAACACAAATACCTGTACTTTCTACTTCTCACATGTTGAACTCAAATACCTGTACTTTCTACTTCTTACATGTTGAACTCAAATACCTGTACTTTCTACTTCTTACATGTTGAACTCAAATACATGTACTTTCTACTTCTTACATGTTGAACACAAATACCTGTACTTTCTACTTATTACATGTTGAACCCAAATACCTGTACTTTCTACTTCTTACATGTTGAACTCGAATACCTGTACTTTCTACTTCTTACATGTTGAATACAAATACCTGTACTTTCTACTTCTTACATGTTGAACTCAAATACCTGTACATTCTACTTCTCACATGTTGAACTCAAATACATGTACTTTCTACTTCTTACATGTTGAACACAAATACCTGTACTTTCTACTTCTCTCATGTTGAACTCAAATACATGTACTTTCTACTTCTTACATGTTGAACTCAAATACCTGTACTGTCTACTTCTTACATGTTGAACTCAAATACCTGTACTTTCTACTTCTCTCATGTTGAACTCAAATACCTGTACTTTCTACTTCTCTCATGTTGAACTCAAATACCTGTACTTTCTACTTCTCACATGTTGAACTCAAATACCTGTACTTTCTACTTCTTACATGTTGAACTCAAATACCTGTACTTTCTACTTCTTACATGTTGAACCCAAATACCTGTACTTTCTACTTCTTACATGTTGAACACAAATACCTGTACTTTCTACTTCTTACATGTTGAACTCAAATACCTGTACTGTCTACTTCTTACATGTTGAACTCAAATACCTGTACTTTCTACTTCTCACATGTTGAACACAAATACCTGTACTTTCTACTTTTTACATGTTGAACCCAAATACCTGTACTTTCTACTTCCTACATGTTGAACTCAAATACCTGTACTTTCTACTTCTCTCATGTTGAACTCAAATACATGTACTTTCTACTTCTTACATGTTGAACTCAAATACCTGTACTGTCTACTTCTTACATGTTGAACTCAAATACCTGTACTTTCTACTTCTCACATGTTGAACTCAAATACCTGTACTTTCTACTTCTTACATGTTGAACCCAAATACCTGTACTTTCTACTTCTTACATGTTGAACTCAAATACCTGTACTTTCTACTTCTCTCATGTTGAACTCAAATACATGTACTTTCTACTTGTTACATGTTGAACTCAAATACCTGTACTTTCTTCTTCTTACATGTTGAACTCAAATACCTGTACTTTCTTCTTCTTACATGTTGAACTCAAATACCTGTACTTTCTACTTCTCACATGTTGAACTCAAATACCTGTACTTTCTACTTCATACATGTTGAACTCAAATACCTGTACTTTCTACTTCTTACATGTTGAACTCAAATACCTGTACTTTCTACTTCTTACATGTTGAACACAAATACCTGTACTTTCTACTTCTCTCATGTTGAACTCAAATACCTGTACTTTCTACTTCTTACATGTTGTACTCAAATATCTGTACTTTCTACTTCTTACATGTTGTACTCAAATATCTGTACTTTCTACTTCTTACATGTTGAACACAAATACCTGTACTTTCTACTTCTCTCATGTTGAACTCAAATACCTGTACTTTCTACTTCTCTCATGTTGAACTCAAATACCTGTACTTTCTACTTCTCTCATGTTGAACTCAAATACTTGTACTTTCTACTTCTTACATGTTGAACTCAAATACCTGTACTTTCTACTTCTCTCATGTTGAACTCAAATACCTGTACTTTCTACTTCTTACATGTTGAACTCAAATACCTGTACTTTCTACTTCTTACATGTTGAACTCAAATACCTGTACTTTCTACTTCTCTCATGTTGAACTCAAATACCTGTACTTTCTACTTCTTACATGTTGAACTCAAATACCTGTACTTTCTACTTCTCATTTCCCAAACAGCTGGTTCCTTTAGTCTGAATGTGTGTTGGTGCGTGATCATTATTCTTTAGAGTCACTGCGTGCCTATTGGTTGGAACACGATCCGTGTATCCATCACTTCCTGGTCTTCTCTAAGGAAGAGGGACCAATGGAAACGTTGTCATGTTGCCGTTGGTCACCATGGAAACATTCATTAGCTAACGATGACATTATTGTTCTGTTGATATAAAGGGAGGTCAGGTACTCTTTAAAGCAGCTGCTAGTTATGGGTACTTTCTACTGAAGGACACTTCAAAGCCTCTTTACTTTCACTTGAGTAAAGAAGTTTAGTCAGTACTTCTACTTTCCCCAGAGTATTTTTAAACATGAGTATCTGTACTTCTACTCGAGTAAAGGATGTGTGTACTGAGCCCCTCACTCACTGTTATGAAAACCCTCCTTTACTGCTATGGCAACTGAGAGTGTGTACGACAAAGACAGATTACGTGTACGACATGTTTACTGAAAACAATACATTCCAGCATATGAAGAGAGGGCCTGATGAAGAGAGGGCCTGATGAAGAGAGGGCTGATGAAGGGAGGGCTGATGAAGGGAGGGCCTGGTGAAGGGAGGGCCTGGTGAAGAGAGGGCCTGGTGAAGAGAGGGCCTGGTGAAGAGAGGGCTGATGAAGGGAGGGCTGATGAAGGGAGGGCCTGGTGAAGGGAGGGCCTGGTGAAGGGAGGGCCTGGTGAAGGGAGGGCCTGGTGAAGAGAGGGCCTGGTGAAGGGAGGGCTGATGAAGGGAGGGCCTGGTGAAGGGAGGGCCTGGTGAAGAGAGGGCCTGGTGAAGGGAGGGCCTGGTGAAGGGAGGGCCTGGTGAAGGGAGGGCTGATGAAGGGAGGGCCTGGTGAAGAGAGGGCCTGGTGAAGGGAGGGCCTGATGAAGGGAGGGCCTGGTGAAGGGAGGGCTGGTGAAGGGAGGGCCTGATGAAGGGAGGGCTGGTGAAGGGAGGGCCTGATGAAGGGAGGGCTGATGAAGGGAGGGCCTGGTGAAGGGAGGGCCTGGTGAAGGGAGGGCCTGGTGAAGGGAGGGCCTGGTGAAGGGAGGGCTGGTGAAGGGAGGCCACACTGACTAACCAGCCAAAGATGGGACGAAACGCTGAAAACACATGTCTGTTTTAAAGTGAACAATTCAGAGTGACTTTAAAGCCGCGAGGCCCGACGCCAAGTGTTCATAAACAACAGGAACGCTTTCTGGAGAGGAACAAAAGCCGTGTTATGGATTCAGTCTGCAGACAAAACATGGAGCTGACGGAGGCGCGGTGGACCTCACGTATGCATCAAATAAAAGCAGGACAATGTGATCTGTGAGTTAGGATAGAAAAGGAAGTGTATGAGGTAATGAAGGACACCGTTTGAGCAAGATAAGAAGTTATGGAGTGCAGCCGAACATATGCATTACATCGTATTTTCTACATTATGTTTGGGAATAATTGCGTAGTGTTCCCCCAGAACATCGGATGAAGTCTGGGTCCAAACCCTTGTGGTGGACATGTTAGATACTCTCTGTAAAGCTATCTCCGCAGAGTGCTCAGTGCTCCCGCAGCAGCACGGCGGCCGTAACCCATAATTACTCCGCGATGCAGTGCTTTTATCCACACGAGGCGAGAGACCACTTCATCGTCTGTGGGCGAGTGTTTACGAGCCGCCTCACACACTTTCACAGCACCGCAAACACACAGTAAACACCGGGGCGGCTTTAACACGTGATTAAGACGCAGCTAATGAGATAGCGGACAGTTAAACTGTGAGGAGAATCGTAAAGAGAGGGTTCAGTACGAGCAGCAGGCCGCTGACAAACGAGCCAACGTCTCTCGTTTCGGCGGGGGAATGTAAATAGCAGACTTTGCATGGTAGAAGCCCCCCATGTGCACCATCCGTCCACTCTCCTGCAGTGGTTGGTCCCATGAAACCGGGGTCAGGGTACTAATGGAGGACCCCGTGGCCTCTGGAAACAAACCCCCCTGCTATCTGCGCTCTTATAAATCAAGAAGGCTTCATTGAGAGTGGCAGTGTCCTCTGATGTCTCGGCCACGTCTCATTTCAAAGTCCTCCTGAAGGCTCACACGGTTCCTCACTGTGCATGTGTGTGTGTGTGTGTGTGTGTGTGTGTGAGGGGGGGAGTTAAAGAGAGACAGCGAGAGACAGAAAGAGTTTGGGTTAAAGAGAGGGAATTAGGAATAAAGAGCCAGAGGAAAGTGAGGCCTCTAAAACAAATGTTTGTTCAGTTACTGCCAGAGGTGGGAAGTACACGTACTTTGTAACTGGAGTTAAGTACATTTCTCTGGTATCAGTACTTTACTCCACTACTTATTTTTCTGACGACTTTTTACTTTGACTTCTTACATGTTGAACTCAAATACCTGTACTTTCTACTTCTTACATGTTGAACTCAAATACCTGTACTTTCTACTTCTTACATGTTGAACCCAAATACCTGTACTTTCTACTTCTTACATGTTGAACCCAAATACCTGTACTTTCTACTTCTTACATGTTGAACTCAAATACCTGTACTTTCTACTTCTTACATGTTGAACACAAATACCTGTACTTTCTACTTCTTACATGTTGAACTCAAATACCTGTACTTTCTACTTCTTACATGTTGAACACAAATACCTGTACTTTCTACTTCTTACATGTTGAACCCAAATACCTGTACTTTCTACTTCTTACATATTGAACTCAAATACCTGTACTTTCTACTTCTTACATGTTGAACTCAAATACCTGTACTTTCTACTTCTCTCATGTTGAACTCAAATACCTGTACTTTCTACTTCTCTCATGTTGAACTCAAATACCTGTACTTTCTACTTCTCTCATGTTGAACTCAAATACCTGTACTTTCTACTTCTTACATGTTGAACTCAAATACCTGTACTTTCTACTTCTTACATGTTGAACACAAATACCTGTACTTTTTACTTCTCTCATGTTGAACTCAAATACCTGTACTTTCTACTTCTTACATGTTGAACTCAAATACCTGTACTTTCTACTTCTTACATGTTGAACTCAAATACCTGTACTTTCTACTTCTTACATGTTGAACACACATACCTGTACTTTCTACTTCTTACATGTTGAACTCAAATACCTGTACTTTCTACTTCTTACATGTTGAACTCAAATACCTGTACTTTCTACTTCTCTCATGTTGAACTCAAATACCTGTACTTTCTACTTCTTACATGTTGAACTCAAATACCTGTACTTTCTACTTCTCTCATGTTGAACTCAAATACCTGTACTTTCTCCTTCTCTCATGTTGAACTCAAATACCTGTACTTTCTACTTCTCACATGTTGAACTCAAATACCTGTACTTTCTACTTCTTACATGTTGAACTCAAATACCTGTACTTTCTACTTCTCTCATGTTGAACTCAAATACCTGTACTTTCTCCTTCTCTCATGTTGAACTCAAATACCTGTACTTTCTACTTCTTACATGTTGAACTCAAATACCTGTACTTTCTACTTCTCTCATGTTGAACTCAAATACCTGTACTTTCTACTTCTCTCATGTTGAACTCAAATACCTGTACTTTCTACTTCTCACATGTTGAACTCAAATACCTGTACTTTCTACTTCTTACATGTTGAACTCAAATACCTGTACTTTCTACTTCTCTCATGTTGAACTCAAATACCTGTACTTTCTCCTTCTCTCATGTTGAACTCAAATACCTGTACTTTCTACTTCTCTCATGTTGAACTCAAATACCTGTACTTTCTACTTCTTACATGTTGAACTCAAATACCTGTACTTTCTACTTCTTACATGTTGAACACAAATACCTGTACTTTTTACTTCTCTCATGTTGAACTCAAATACCTGTACTTTCTACTTCTTACATGTTGAACTCAAATACCTGTACTTTCTACTTCTTACATGTTGAACTCAAATACCTGTACTTTCTACTTCTTACATGTTGAACACACATACCTGTACTTTCTACTTCTTACATGTTGAACTCAAATACCTGTACTTTCTACTTCTTACATGTTGAACTCAAATACCTGTACTTTCTACTTCTCTCATGTTGAACTCAAATACCTGTACTTTCTACTTCTTACATGTTGAACTCAAATACCTGTACTTTCTACTTCTCTCATGTTGAACTCAAATACCTGTACTTTCTACTTCTCTCATGTTGAACTCAAATACCTGTACTTTCTACTTCTCTCATGTTGAACTCAAATACCTGTACTTTCTACTTCTCTCATGTTGAACTCAAATACCTGTACTTTCTACTTCTTACATGTTGAACACACATACCTGTACTTTCTACTTCTTACATGTTGAACTCAAATACCTGTACTTTCTACTTCTTACATGTTGAACTCAAATACCTGTACTTTCTACTTCTCTCATGTTGAACTCAAATACCTGTACTTTCTACTTCTTACATGTTGAACTCAAATACCTGTACTTTCTACTTCTTACATGTTGAACTCAAATACCTGTACTTTCTACTTCTTACATGTTGAACTCAAATACCTGTACTTTCTACTTCTCTCATGTTGAACTCAAATACCTGTACTTTCTACTTCTTACATGTTGAACTCAAATACCTGTACTTTCTACTTCTCTCATGTTGAACTCAAATACCTGTACTTTCTACTTCTCTCATGTTGAACTCAAACACCTGTACTTTCTACTTCTTACATGTTGAACTCAAATACTTGTACTTTCTACTTCTCTCATTTTCCAAACAGCTGGTTCCTTTAGTCTGAATGTGTGTTTGGTGCGTGATCATTATTCTTTAGGTCACTGCGTGCCTATTGGTTGGAACACGATCCGTGTATCCATCACTTCCTGGTCTTCTCTAAAGAAGAGGGACCAATGGAAACGTTGTCATGTTGCCGTTGGTCACCATGGAAACATTCATTAGCTAACAATGACATTACTGTTCTATTAATATAAAGGGAGGTCAGGTACTCTTTAAAACAGCTGCTAGCTATGGGTACTTTTTACTGAAGGACACTTCAAAGCCTCTTTACTTTCACTTGAGTAAAGAAGTGTAGTCAGTACTTCTACTTGAGGAAAGGATGTGTGTAATTTTGCCATCTCGGGTTACTATGCTGCATTACAGCGCTCACTTGAAAGCATACTCTATAAATCACACCGTCATTACACTACTAACATGATGTGAAATATAACCAAGTGTTGAATCAGACTTTAGTTCCACCTGGAGTGAATCCACCAGCTACCCTGCAGTCTACAAAGTACTTCAGACTAGCTGCACCTCCACCAGCTACCCTGCAGTCTACAAAGTACTTCAGACTAGCTGCACCTTCACCAGCTACCCTGCAGTCTACAAAGTACTTCAGACTAGCTGCACCTCCACCAGCTACCCTGCAGTCTACAAAGTACTTCAGACTAGCTGCACCTCCACCAGCTACCCTGCAGTCTACAAAGTACTTCAGACTAGCTGCACCTTCACCAGCTACCCTGCAGTCTACAAAGTACTTCAGACTAGCTGCACCTTCACCAGCTACCCTGCAGTCTACAAAGTACTTCAGACTAGCTGCTCCTTCACCAGCTACCCTGCAGTCTACAAAGTACTTCAGACTAGCTGCACCTCCACCAGCTACCCTGCAGTCTACAAAGTACTTCAGACTAGCTGCACCTCCACCAGCTACCCTGCAGTCTACAAAGTACTTCAGACTAGCTGCACCTCCACCAGCTACCCTGCAGTCTACAAAGTACTTCAGACTAGCTGCACCTCCACCAGCTACCCTGCAGTCTACAAAGTACTTCAGACTAGCTGCACCTTCACCAGCTTTGAGAACACTTTCATGATCAATCATTATAAAACATATCATATATATTATTCTGAAATGGACCGATCTGCACAACGACTACTTTCACTGTCTTTACTATATTTAGATGAGATCTGAGTACTTCTACTTTCACTTGATGAACATTTTGAATGCAGGACTTTTACTGTAACAGAGTATTCCTACACTCTGGTACTTCTACTTTTACTCAAGTACAAGACCTGGGTACTTCTACTTTTACTCAAGTACAAGACCTGAGTACTTCTACTTCTAATCAAGTACACGATCTGAGTACTTCTACTTTTACTCAAGTACAAGATCTGGGTACTTCAACTTTTACTCAAGTACAAGACCTGAGTACTTCTACTTTTACTCAAGTACAAGACCTGGGTACTTCTACTTTTACTCAAGTACAAGACCTGAGTACTTCTACTTTTACTCAAGTACAAGATCTGGGTACTTCTACTTTTACTCAAGAACAAGACCTGAGTACTTCTACTTCTAATCAAGTACACGATCTGAGTACTTCTACTTTTACTCAAGTACAAGATCTGGGTACTTCAACTTTTACTCAAGTACAAGACCTGAGTACTTCTACTTTTACTCAAGTACAAGACCTGAGTACTTCTACTTTTACTCAAGACCTGGGTACTTCTACTTTTACTCAAGTACACGATCTTAGTACTTCTACTTTTACTCAAGTACAAGACCTGAGTACTTCTACTTTTACTCAAGACCAAGATCTGGGTACTTCTACGTTTACTCAAGTACAAGACCTGAGTACTTCTACTTTTACTCAAGACCAAGACCTGAGTACTTCTACTTTTACTCAAGTACAAGATCTGAGTACTTCTAATCAAGTCCAAGATCTGAGTACTTCTACTTTTACTCAAGATCTGAGTACTTCTACTTTTACTCAAGACCTGAGTACTTCTACTTTTACTCAAGACCAAGATCTGAGTACTTCTAATCAAGTACACGATCTGAGTACTTCTACTTTTACTCAAGACCAAGATCTGAGTACTTCTACTTTTCCTTTAGTACGTGCGTTCACACCGACGCCAGAGCAGCTGAGAGCAGATCACCAGAAGCTTCTCCCTGCAGACGCTCTGAAGCCTCTGCAGGGAGAAGAACATCAATATCATTCTGAGAAGCACCGAGGGAGATGTTTCAGGAATCCTTTATAAAAAAGGTAATCCCCGCGTTGCTCGGAACTCATGAAGAAACCATGCTTTGCTTTCAGGGGATAAAACTGTCTGGATTAATTAAAGTGAAGGTTTGTCTTTGTGTTATGGAGATATTTATATTCCTAAGTCGTATTCTAACATCTGGTCGGTGTAGCTCCAGCCAAGTCTAGCCGAGCTTCGTTCAAAAAGAAACCGAGCCTCCCTTCCAGCACCTCTGAAGCTTATGAATTTAAACGATATATTTATCTTATTTAATTCCTAAAAACAACAGTACACGTTCTTGGCTTGGAGTGGCCGCACATAACTCCGTGAAACCACAACTACACGTTGCTCCAAACAGGGGTCGATCTATCGGTGGAAAGCAGCAGCTGAGGTGCGTGAGGGGTAATTCGTCTTATCACTAGATCACGTTGCGGATAAATGCTCGCTGAATCCCGCAGGCCTTTGAACACGAGGACATTTGTTAAGACGTGTTTAAGGAACATGCATTTCCTCTCCTGTTTCACTCGCCGCTCAAATGACTTCCCCACAGATTTACACACACACACACACACACACAGGTACACACACACACACACACAACGCAGGCACACAACACAGGCCCCCCCCACACACGCACACGCACACACACACGGCAGGAGTGTGTGACACCTCCGTTGTAACTGGTGTTAACCCCCGACTAACTGTTGTTGTGAGTGTTTCAGAAAGTCTGCAGTTTGAGGCCTGAGAAAGCGTTAACATCCAGATGAGAGGACGGTGCTCATGCTGGGGTGTGTATGTGGTGTGTGTGTGTGTGTGTGTGTGTGTGGTGTGTGTGTGAGGGGTAGACAGGCAGGAAAACATTCCCCAGTCGCTACGCTCATCTCCATAACTCATTACCTGCCACTGGACACTGAGGGTCATTAAGCCCCGATTCACGACTGCAAGGCTCATCTTCTCCCGCCTTATGGTGGTCGTCAGCGTTAAATAAATCACGTGCAGTAACTGTGTGTCAGGCTGCAGGGACCTGTCAATCAAACCTAATCATTTTAGAAGTTAGATTATCAAAATTGTGTACGCAGGAAATCAGGGAATCAACAAGAGTGTAATTGCCACCAACAATACAGGTCATTGTTCAGCGTGTGTGTGGGTGTGTGTGTGTATATAAGTATATGTGTGGTTGTTTTTATGCCCGGGAGGCATCCCTGCAATTACTGTCAGTGTGTGATTTGCTTTTGGAGCCCTCTGCGATGATGCTGTGTCACATATCAAGTTAAAAGGCTTTTTTAATATCCATAACTACACAGGTTGCACAACACACGACCCACGAGAGAACACGATCTGTGCAGCCCCGTATCAGATGTGTGTAAACTTTAAGTAATTGTGTGAAATGTTGTGAGAAAACATAAAGCGATATTTCCACCCAAATATACATCAAGCCTTCGACCCGTGTGACACTTGTTCTTCACGCGCCGGCAAAGACGACGGAAAGACGTTATCAAAATAAATAAAGAGACTGTTGAACATTAGGATCGGAGCAGGTAGTTATGAGTAGAATTACTTTTTAAACTTCAATTTTCTCACCTTTTAGATTCTTTATTCACTTTAAATCTAGTAAAACAAGTAAAAAAAAGTCCCACCTGTTGCGTAATCGATCCACCACTGGTCATTGTGTTAAAATATACAAAGTGAGTGCACAGACGAATATAGTGCCCGTGAAAGAGACTGTTGAGTATTAGGATCGGAGCAAATATGCAGGTTTTTTCATGTAATTATGAGTAAACTGACTTTTAAACTTCAATTTTCTCACTTTTTAGATTCTTTATTCCCTATACATCTAGTAAAACAAGTAAATCGGTGGCGAATACTATGCCCGTGAAAGCGTGAGACGTTCAAATATTAAGATTGGAGCAAATATGCAGGAAGTACTGAGCATATAATAGAAAGACAATATTAAGATATAACATTAAGAAATATGACTTTCTCTCACTTTTAAAATGTTCAACCTGTTGAGTTATCAATCCACAACGGATCATTTTGAGGGTTAAGTGTTCCTTTAAGCTTCCCTTACTGCAGTTTGTATATTAGAGAAATCCCACAGATCGGCAGACAGTACATCTGTTTGCATAATGCTGATTATAAACCAAAGGGTACACATCGTCCTCGGTGGAGTGAGAAGCTAACCGCGTCCGTGTCGGAAAAGGTGTCTCCACAGGTGACATATCTCACATGTTGTCAGACGGAGATGTCAACAAGATAAATAAAACCCGCGAGCCGTTATCTCCGGGACCTTTTCGGCGAGGCGGGCTATCACTCGGTTTCAAAGGACATTAAGATAATGAGCAGCCGACGGTACAAAAGAGCGGTAGGTAGCGGGTTAGCATCGCCTCCCACACGGGGGTGGGTGAGGAGGTGCGATTAGTTTTCAGACCTTTATCTTCCACTGATTTGTGCGTGTGGGAAATCACGGCTGCGGCTAAAACATCTTGCTGCTGTTAGCATGGGGGTGATAATGAAGCTAACACCTCTGCTCGCCTTAAAGCAATTACCCTGCTCTAACGGGGCAGAACACAACCGTTAATACGTGTTTAAATATAAGTTCCTGTCAGCACTTGTGTACAAATAGTTCACATCAAAACAATATCTTATTACGATGATACAAAAACAACCGCATTTAACATCACTTGTGGGTAATGAGGGGTATCGCCTCTCCATTCATCCACACATCAAGGAACGTAATTCAGCAGGTAGAGTAAGCAATCTGTCGAGCTGTTTATTTAAAAGTGGGACTACTTTACACATCTCTGATAACTGAAAAGAGTCGAATGACTTTACGACGAGCAGCCGGAGCCTCAGGCATCTCGCTTTTGGTTTGCAGAACAGAAATGATCATGTGTTATCGTCTGCTGACTTAATGTGAGAGAAGCCTGTTGCTTGATGGATAGATGGATAGATGTAGCATGCGGCCTGGGATAAAGGATAGTAGCAGTTGAATTCATGGATGCCTTACATATAAAACTACACAGCTTTCTGTACAACCAGGGGCGGTTCTAGGGGCGGGGCAGGGGGAGCAGTGCCCCTCTGACCCCCCTGTGGCCCCCCTAAAAATGAAAAGTGAAAAAAATATAATTTATTACACGATTTATTGAATCACGGAATAGACGGAACTAACGTTATTCGTCATTCCAGTCGGACCCATTAGAGCGGTGCACTCAGGACCCATTAGAGCGGTGCACTCACTTTCACTGTCCGGCTGAAGCGCGCGAAAAACCAACACTTTTCATCTCGGATCATCAGAGGCATCCAAGAAAGACTGACTGAAAGCTACGTTTCGAGAGACGACCACGATAATTGAAGGTGGTTTGAACTATTGTATCCGTGTAATTGTAGATGTAAAGTAGAGAAGTAACTGTTCATTGCCTTTATTTTTATATAAATATGGTGTTAGTGCAAAAATGGTACTATAACTTAAGATATATCTGAAATAAATAAGTTTACTGAAACAAATACCAATAAAATAACTGCCCCCCAGTCAAATAGAACCGCCACTGTGTACGACACACATTTTAACAGAAGTTTGAGAGAAAACGGCAAAAGAAAATGTGCTTCCATCCAGTATTCTGATATAAGAAGTGGGCGGGGCAAGTTTTCAAATCAGAAATCCATTACAAGCGTGAATGCATGACGAGGACTGGGTTTCCTGCATACACGCTGCACAGGCGGCTAACACATAGCTAACCCATTCAGAAGGCTATGTGTCATCGCTCTGCACAATCCTTTCGACACGGTATCTTATTTGCACCTGTCCCGCTGCTGATTAGATATAACCCACGCCAAATTCCTTAAAGATAAGATAAGTACTTTATTGATCCTAATTTGGATAATGTTTGCGTTGCAGCAGCAAACAAAGACAAGGCATTGTACATAAGAGAAATGAAAAGACTAGAAATAAGAAGAGAGAAGTCCTGCATCCTCTAAATCAGTGGTTCTCAAACTTTTTTCAATAATGTTCCCCCTTTTAAAAAGAAATGCAGCCACGCACCCTCTGATCAGCGCAGAAACAAATTGTTAGGGAGAAAAAGCCCATGAAGAGGTCCAGCACAGCGCTGCACCATCAGAGTCTGATTCATTACAACAACAGTAACTGAGAAACACTTAAATGTACATTTCAAATGTTCACAATCCGTCACTAAATTCATGGCAACCCAATTTTAACATCATGCGATAACACGGAGACGACATGAGCTGCTTTGAACTGATCTTTCTAATAAGTTGTACTCAACGTAGTGAAACATGGGCTCGAGCTTCACTGAGGATCCTTGTTATTCTGACAGGGAGGCCAACTGCAGCTATTACACTTCGCGTTTTGAAATATGTGAAACTCTGTTAATATAAAACCCACACGGCTCAAACTTCCTTACTTTTACTAACATTGGTATATTTCATTATTTATTTATTTTGGGGCGTGGGGAATGAAGAGATATATGAGCATCTTATGAGCATGGGATTTTGACCCCTCATATACACATATGCATAATGCTATACTTGCGGCCACACGCCGTTGCCAAGCAACGCTTATTGTTTAGGTCCTTTGAAAAGCAGAACATATCATTAGCGAGAACGAGCGAGATCTGATAGATTTGGACATTGACGCGAGTGAAGTCTAACCGGACGCGAGAGAGATCAGATCCGCTGCTGCTGCCGGAGAACACGCAGCTCTGCATGATCACAGCTCCGCGCTGTGACGGACCGCTGAGCCGAGCAACATTAAATACACTAAGAGTTAGACCGAACACACTGAGCTAGTTCTTCTACTCTGGAACTAGCTAAACTAGTTATAAATATATTTATCCTTTACTGTGGGGTCACTCATTACAGGTTCAGCGAGCTGCACGAGCCTGAGAGGAAGAGGGAGAGGAAAAGAGAGCATCCCGTTTATTTTCTCCATTTAATTATCCAGAGTTTCTGTAAACCTTTGAATAAAGTAGTTCATCTACTATTAGTAGTTCGTTTAAATGCATTTATGTTTACATAAAATAAATCTCACGTACCCCCTGCAGTACTACAACGTACCCCTAGGGGTCCGCGTGAGAACCACTGCTCTAAATAATGAATATCTCACTTCCTGTGTCTCTTACGATGTCAAAATAACCTCCTGAAAGTACTCAAATGTCTCGATGTGTTCCGTCTTCTTGCGGAGCAGCAGCTCTGAGAGAGACGCCTCGTCTTTCAGGGCGACAACAGATCGACCCGGCCGTCTCCACTGGACGGTTCGACACCGGCGCTCACGACCTGCTCAATACGTGGGTGTTTTCCACCGACTCTGCTCTCAGCTGGAAGTCGTTCGTCACACAGGAGGTTTGAAGTCTTTTAGAAAAGTCTTACGCGTGACGTCTTCCTCATCACACACACACACACACACACACACACACACACACACACACACACACACACACACACACACACACACACACACACACACACACACACACACACACACACACACACACACACACACACACACACACACACACACACACACACACACACACACACACACACACACACACACACACACACACACACACGTGTTGAATTAGCATCAAATGATTCGTTCATTTATCAAAGTTACAAGAGCTAACCAAGTCAAATCGCCGATGTGAATCTTACGTAAAAGGGATTTGGGTGCTTGTGTGTGTGTGTGTGTGTGTCTCTGTGTGTTTGCTTATCTGTGTGTGTCTCTGTGTGTTTGTGTGTGTCTGTGTGTGTGTGTGTGTCTCTGTGTGTTTGTTTATCTGTGTGTGTCTCTGTGTGTTTGTGTGTCTCTGTGTGTGTGTGTGTGTGTGTCTGTGTGTGTGTCTGTGTGTGTGTGTGTCTCTCTCTCTCTGTGTGTGTGTGTGTGTGTCTCTCTCAGTGTCTGTGTGTGTGTCTGTGTGTGTGTGTGTCTCTCTCTCTCTGTGTGTGTGTGTGTGTCTCTCAGTGTGTATGTGTGTGTCTCTGTGTGTGTGTCTGTGTGTGTGTGTGTTTAAGTCCTGTAGGAAGCATTTAAATGTCACTCTGCAGGTTGTACCTTGTTCTCTGAAGTAAATCTGACCTTCTTTATTTTATTCGTTAACTTATCCTACCAAGTCAAATTGACGATGTGAATCTAACGTAAAAGGGACTTGGGTGCTTATGTGTGTGTGTGTGTGTGTGTGTGTGTGTGTGTGTGTTCAGTTCCACTCCATGTCAGCCCTTAATAGACATGCTAACGCTCCAGAGGGGCCACTTGCAGCTATCAACATGTCCCCTAATGGGCAAGTTCATGTTTGTCCTCCCTCCGCTGGACGCACGGGGACTGTTATCTCCCATGTTCTCCCCCTGTCTCATCAATCTCCCGCTTCCCCCACTCAATCAGTTCCTCTCTCTCTGGATCGTTTACCAGCTCTCCTCCTCCTCCATCATTCTCTCACTGCTGCTCTCGTCACACTCTAATCTGAAGCTCTGAAAGGCGTTTCCTGAGGAGAGGTGATGGATCGTTCCTCGGCTGCTGGGTGAGGGGAGGGAAGCGAGGTGGGCGGGGGCTCTCCAAGTGATGCGAGGTTATTACAAAATACTGAGTGTCCTCCTCCAGCATGAGAGTAGCATGCTAACAAAGGCATCCCAACTGTAGCTGTGAGCATGACAGGATGTGTGATGACCCAGGAGAGCATCAGGACTGCTTGAGGCAGATGATAGCTATGTGATGAACATGATGACTCAGCCTCTATGGAGAGAGACATCAAGCATGCTCATTTCTGACGTGGAGCTAATCTGAAGTAAACATTGAATACTGCTTTCTGTTCCTCCATCTTGTGACTGTGTGACTCCCTCTCTTGATATCAGCATGTGAAGGACACTGCTCAGGAACTAGTCTCTGTATGTGATGACTCCTTCCCTTCTGGAGAGGACCTCAGACACATGGATCCTGAGATGAAGCTGTTAACGAGGGATTAACATTTTAAGTATTCAGAAAAAAATCCGAATTTTGAGAAATAATCCAGAATTCTGAGATTTTTAGAAAAGTCATAAAAATTGAGAAAGTCAGGATTTTGAGATTTTGAGAAAAAAGCCCACACACACACACACACACACACACCCACACACACACACACCCACCCACACACCTTCTTCTAAAAAAAATTAAGTAGGCAAATTAACTCAAACACGTCATGTTACAATTGTGTTGCTGCTTGCTACAAAAGGAAAACTCGCGCGGCTCTCGTGTCGCGGGTTCTCGAGTGAGTGACAGCAAGCCACCGATCAAATCTCCATAGCAACCGGACCCGGAGATCAAAGGGAGAAACACTGAATAAAGTGGTTTCATGTGTTCCTCCAGTTCGGCGCTGCTAACCGAGCTTGCTCAGCTCGTTGCTCCGATGACTTGAGATCCAGACGTCCGTGACTAAAATCCTTCATCCGGTTAAATATAGTTAAAAAAATACAAATTGTATCATTAAAGTTCAAGAACGGAGGGTTTGCGGGAAAAAAAACGGTAATTTCTTTAATTCCTGTATTTTTTCATATCGCAATATATATCGCAGGGGGGGGGGCTACCTGTGAACCCCTGATCCGAACACCAACGCACAACCCTACTGCTACACACCCTCCACTTTATTTGTAGGATATTTATTTCAATTCGTAGAAAAGATAATTTTCTCGTACAGACATACTTCCTTTCCTCTGCGCAACCTTCCATATCTGTGTTTCTCTCCCGTTCCTCGCTTACTTTTAGGTTGTGTTCAATGACTGCAATTGCAGGAGAATGATTGTGATTGGTCAGCAGTGTATCCAACAAGTCCTTCATTCATTCGGATTCATTCATCCTTGAGTCAGCGATGCTCCGTCAGACTGACCTTTCTTGGAGAACATTGTATTTCAGTATCAAGCAGAAGACGCGAGTTCATTTCCTGTCCTTGACCTTGCACGTCCTGCTACGTCATTATTGCGCCTTCACACACTTGGATGCTAAAAAGATATGTCCTGCAGCCTCATTCTATAACGTATAAATAAATGTACTCCTCGCCCCGTCTGCTCATTATCGCCCGCCTTCAGCTCTGCCGGACAAGGTCAGAGGCCCAATTAAAGTGTTTTGCTGTAGGGAGGATCTGATGAGTATTTGTGAAGCGGCTTTATTAGATAACAGGAACATTTAGCATGTGACCAAAGGAACGCCACGAGATTCAGAACCAAGAGGTTTCATGAAAATCAAGTTTCCATTGGTCCCTCTTCTTTAGAGAAGACCAGGAAGTGATGGATACACGGATCGTGTTCCAACCAATAGGCACGCAGTGACTCTAAAGAATAATGACCACGCACCAACACACATTCAGACTGAAGGAACCAGCTGTTTGGGAAATGAGAGAAGAAAGTACAGTATTTGAGTTCAACATGAGAGAAGTAGAAAGTACAGGTATTTGAGTTCAACATGTAAGAAGTAGAAAGTACAGGTATTTGTGTTCAACATGTAAGAAGTAGAAAGTACAGGTATTTGAGTTCAACATGAGAGAAGTAGAAAGTACAGGTATTTGAGTTCAACATGTAAGAAGTAGAAAGTACAGGTATTTGAGTTCTACATGTAAGAAGTAGAAAGTACAGGTATTTGAGTTCTACATGTAAGAAGTAGAAAGTACAGGTATTTGAGTTCTACATGTAAGAAGTAGAAAGTACAAGTATTTGAGTTCTACATGTAAGAAGTAGAAAGTACAGGTATTTGAGTTCTACATGTAAGAAGTAGAAAGTACAGGTATTTGAGTTCAACATGTAAGAAGTAGAAAGTACAAGTATTTGAGTTCTACATGTAAGAAGTAGAAAGTACAGGTATTTGAGTTCTACATGTAAGAAGTAGAAAGTACAAGTATTTGAGTTCTACATGTAAGAAATAGAAAGTACAGGTATTTGTGTTCTACATGTGAGAAGTAGAAAGTACAGGTATTTGAGTTCAACATGTAAGAAGTAGAAAGTACAAGTATTTGAGTTCTACATGTAAGAAGTAGAAAGTACAGGTATTTGAGTTCTACATGTAAGAAGTAGAAAGTACAGGTATTTGAGTTCTACATGTAAGAAGTAGAAAGTACAGGTATTTGAGTTCTACATGTAAGAAGTAGAAAGTACAGGTATTTGAGTTCTACATGTAAGAAGTAGAAAGTACAGGTATTTGAGTTCTACATGTAAGAAGTAGAAAGTACAGGTATTTGGTTTCAACATGAGAGAAGTAGAAAGTACAGGTATTTGAGTTCTACATGTAAGAAGTAGAAAGTACAGGTATTTGGGTTCAACATGAGAGAAGTAGAAAGTACAGGTATTTGGGTTCAACATGTGAGAAGTAGAAAGTACAGGTATTTGGGTTCAACATGAGAGAAGTAGAAAGTACAGGTATTTGGGTTCAACATGAGAGAAGTAGAAAGTACAGGTATTTGAGTTCAACATGAGAGAAGTAGAAAGTACAGGTATTTGAGTTCAACATGAGAGAAGTAGAAAGTACAGGTATTTGTGTTCAACATGTAAGAAGTAGAAAGTACAGGTATTTGTGTTCAACATGAGAGAAGTAGAAAGTACAGGTATTTGAGTTCAACATGAGAGAAGTAGAAAGTACAGGTATTTGAGTTCAACAGGAGAGAAGTAGAAAGTACAGGTATTTGAGTTCAACATGAGAGAAGTAGAAAGTACAGGTATTTGAGTTCAACATGAGAGAAGTAGAAAGTACAGGTATTTGAGTTCAACAGGAGAGAAGTAGAAAGTACAGGTATTTGAGTTCAACATGAGAGAAGTAGAGAGTACAGGTATTTGAGTTCAACATGTGAGAAGTAGAAAGTACAGGTATTTGGGTTCAACGTGTAAGAAGTAGAAAGTACAGGTATTCGAGTTCAACAGGAGAGAAGTAGAAAGTACAGGTATTTGAGTTCAACATGAGAGAAGTAGAAAGTACAGGTATTTGAGTTCAACATGTAAGAAGTAGAAAGTACAGGTATTTGAGTTCAACATGAGAGAAGTAGAAAGTACAGGTATTTGAGTTCAACATGAGAGAAGTAGAAAGTACAGGTATTTGAGTTCAACATGAGAGAAGTAGAAAGTACAGGTATTTGAGTTCAACATGAGAGAAGTAGAAAGTACAGGTATTTGAGTTCAACATGAGAGAAGTAGAAAGTACAGGTATTTGAGTTCAACATGAGAGAAGTCAAAGTCATGAGTAGTGGAGTAAAGTGATGATACCAGAACGATTTGTAAAAAGAGAACGCCACGTGATTCAGAACCCAGATGTTTCAGGGTAATCAGGTTCGTGTTTTTCCCGTAATCCTGCTGAAAGTCTGACAAAACCGACTCCTTGGCGAAGGTCAAAAAACAACAACTCATTACCTGATAGCACGTCTAAAAACACGCTTTAATCCCGACACGCCATGTTCCCCGCGTCACATCAAATCAGCCGAGAAAGTTCACTCGCTGCAGAAAAAAAAACCCTGAGCAGACACAGCTGACGACTCGGCGGCTCAGCTGAGGACAGAACTGCACACACACACACCACACACACACACACACACACACACACACACACACACACACACACACACACACACACACACACACACACACACACACACACACACCACACACACACACACACACACACACACACACACCACACACACACACACACACACACACACACACACACACACACACACACACACACACACACACACACACACACGTCACCCTGTCATCTTCGATTTCGGGTGGCTCATGTTGGACCAGCGACACCTCGCACACAGCTCAGTGGCCCCGGACCCCCTGGTGACCCCCTGCCGCCACAGAGGGACCGCCACAGTTACTTCAGCTCTGGAGAACAAGCACAGAAATCGCCCTGCCCAGAAAACATCCAGCGCTGTGCGGGAAACGAAATACGCCCCGCTGAAACATACTTTAACGTCTACTTGTCGTCAGAGATGGCACCGGTACACACATCCTTTACTGTAGTAGAAGTACAGATACTCGTGTTTAAAAATACTGTGAAAGTATCTCTCGGAGTCAAACATGTTGTCGAACAATAAAAGTGACGTAAACAAATAATATTACATTTGATATCGTCAGTACCCGTCTCAGTATTATCCACGTCCACGTCATGAAAGATACTCCACTCAGTCGAGAGACGACATGCTTTAAGATGCTGTCACGAGGCCCTCAGCTAATCACAAATGAAACTTGTGCATGTTATATATTGTACTTCCTAAATATATATGTACAAATATATTACATAGTATTCATGTCAAATACTTTCAGTTAATTACAGTTGGAAACATTTTCTAACGATGTATTATGTATTATATTTCTCTATCTAAGTCGATGAGAAAAATCCCAATGACTTATCTCCAAAACAAGCTTGAAATACACCCTTAATTTTCTCCTTATTATAATCAATCTGAGGCTTTTGTTTTAAGGGATCAGCTTTTAATTTTAATTTAGCTAACTTATAACTGAACTTATGACGTAATATACTTCTCCTCTAGTGCGTGGCCCAGCCCTTCGTGTATCTTTCTGTATGTGGCCCTCGGTGAAAACGCTCTCCAGTCTTAGTTTGTGGAGAAGCACACATAATACACTCAGGCTACAGTAAGTAGCATTTTGGCTCCGACAGATATTCTAAGACCTTTCAAAGGCAAACATGTTGAGGAACACTTGTGTCTGCAGGCGAGGCTCAGCTAGCGTAGCGTCGCTAACATGTGGAGGGCAGATGGCAGCGAGGAGATGGCACCGGGGGTCAGAGAGGATCAGCTGGATCTCTCTCACACTCACAGCCCCTCCAGGAATGTCTGCACAAGGCCAAGGATTATGGCATCTCAGCCAGTGTGTGTGTGTGTGTGTGTGTGTGTGTTGGCACTGGTTGATAAAGAGCAGAACGTTGTAGAAAGGACGCTGATAACACTTCCACTTATAGCATCAATGTTCACTGACCGGCGGCTCCAGAGTAAGTAAGTGTTCGAGTAAAAATGTGTACGATGACCATTATCATTATTTCGCATCACCTCCAAAGTCTCAAAGTTCGCTATTTTGTTATTTGAGTCAGTTACTTGCGCTGCTCTCATGTCGGGGGTTCTCGAGTGAGTGACAGCAAGCCACCAATCAAATCTCCATAGCAACCGGACCCGGAGATCAAAGGGAGAAACACTGAATAAAGTGGTTTCATGTGTTCCTCCAGTTCGGCGCTGCTAACCGAGCTAGCTCAGCTCGTTGCTCCGATGACTTGAGATCCAGACGTCCGTGACTAAAATCCTTCATCCGGTTAAATATAGTTAAAAAAAGACCAATTGTATCATTAAAGTTCAAGAACGGAGGGTTTGCGGACCCGTATTATCTTCAATTCCTGTATGTTTTCATATCGCAATATATATCACAGGGGGCGGGGGGAAATCGCAATGTCAGTTTTTTCCGATATCGTGCAGACCCCCTGATCCGAACACCAACGCACAACCCACTGCACCACACGCCTCCACTTTATTTGTAGGATATTTATTTCAATTCGTAGAAAAGATACTGTACTTTTCTCGTCCAGACATACTTCCTTTCTTCTGCGCAACCTTCCATATCCGTGTTTCTCTCCCGTTCCTCGCTTACTTTTTTAGTCAGGATTTCTGCACACAGATCAGGATTCGTTTTTCGACTGATGATAATTAAATTCCTGCCGTAGCGTAGGAAAGGTACTTCGTGTACTTGTGCAAGAAAACCTGCAGTAAAAACACACATTTCTCCACGCACGCATTACAAAACACTCTCGAGCACTTTTACCTTTTTCTTTGCGCAGTAGAAACTAGAAACACGGGAACCCATCCCAGAGAAAGCGTCCTCAGATTCCTCTGTTGACAGTAAACGTGCTCCCCTTTGTTCCCGAAGCTTCTGCTCAACGGTTAGCTGATCAGATTACAGCTGTTCTGTTCTGTACTCGTTTAGCTTGGAGGCGATTAACATGTTTTGATCAAACCCTTAAAGCTCAACAAAGACTACAGAATCGCTCCGAACCAGCATCGTTACACCAAACACTGAAGCCACGGATCAGGGTTGATTTAAGATCTTTAAATACGTCTTTTGAAAGATTGATTTAAGCCAATTTAATAAGAGCGGAAAGCCGACTAACATCTTTAGAACTCAACTCGTAAAAAGTGTAAATCAAACCCAATCAACACGGATACATTCGTCTCGTCTGCTTTGAGTGCTGCTTCGCCGTCTGTAATCATATGTTCCGCAGTTATCGATCGCTCTGGTCGACCGGACAACAAAAACCTCCATGGGAGATTCTCACAGAGATGAATAATTGAAACACACTGCAGCATGTCTTAAGATGTCTCCACAGATACAAGTGTGTGTGTGTGTGTGTGTGTGACGCTCCAGTGCACAGTTAATTGGCCGCGGTGAGACGCATCGATGTGCCAGAGGTTCTGCACATCCTCTCCTCTCGACTGCAGGTTTCTCTCCTTTTATAACCAGCAGAAAGCAGAGAGCAAACTGAGCTCTCCAGGTCATGTTCTCACAGATTCATTTCATCTGTTGCCATCAAGGCGTAGATATGCTCTACCTCAGTGGTTCTCAACTGGTGGGTCGCGACCCAAAAGTAGGCCGTGGACCCGTTTCGAGTGTGTCGCAGATGTGTGAGTGAAAAAAATGAAAATTGTAAAAAGTCAAACTTTTATTTTGAAGGCCCGATGTTTTAGCGCTGTGCATGCAGTCGGCGTTGGACTGGAAGAACCGGAGACCATAAACGGTTTTGTCACGTAGTGATCATCTTCTCAATAAAACATCTTTGGTGATGTTTTCTCGAGTCTTCTGGCCAATCAGAACCAAGAGTGTTGCCGGAAGTCCCCACAGAGAATAACTTAGCGGTAGAACTATTCTTTATGCATCCACGGGTACAACTTCAGATACGAATGAACACGTAATGAAATATGCCCCGGTCTGATGACTGACAGCTCACAGAACAATGGGGGCTATCTCCCCTTACCCACCATTTAAAGTAAGTCACACAGACTCCTCTTTGCTCTTCTCTCTGTGTGGAGCAGCAATCTGTCAGAACTAAGTGAAAAACAAACAATGGCATAACATATTATTATGTCGTAATACATCTATTTATTTTATTCTCAGAGTACCAGAATACGTAGTTTATATGTTAGTATTTCAAAAAATCTCCTGGGGGACAATCCCCCCAGACCCCCTGCTGGGTTGGGTTTTCAGCACGTGGGCCTTTTTATGTTATGCAGCTCAGCTTTGATTCCATCATCTCGTTAAACCTTATTTAAAAGCATTCTTTAGTTCTGTTCTAGTTACTTCACTTTAATTAATATCGTATGCTGCAAAGCGTAGATATTACTGCAGGATCTTTTGTTGAATAGATTTGAGTGGTTCAAAATGTCGGGTCGCGCCAGTTGAGTACCACTGCTCGCTTTTCAAAATCATTCATCCCCTCCGCACTCAACCTTCTACATTCTTGATACTTATTCATTGTTTCAAGGTTCAAGGCTTTTATTGTCATGTGTGCATCGCTACAGTGCAGATATGTCAATGAAACTCTTAGGCTCCTCCTCCAACAGTGCAACACAATAGAACAGATACAATAGTGCAAGAAAATACAAATAAAATAGAATAGAAATAGTGCAAGGAGAGTCTATTATATACAAGTAATTGGAATATGATATATTCGATGCAAACAGATGAATGTTATGGATGTTCTTTCAAAGGTTCGAAAAAGGTTCGGCTTTTTATGGAATGATCCACATCCAGGTGTGCTTTCTTCCTACATGACATAAGCTGCTCATTGCCCCTTGAGGGATTGATTGAGCTGTGTAGGGATGGATCCTAAAAACTGCCATCATGGAAATCAGAAGCGATATTTGAATATTTCAGACCGGTTATTCAAAATAATAATCCTCCGCTGCCTCGCTCACGTCGCTTTATCTCAGAGTGAGAGCTGCAAGCGTCCCCAGCTTTTTAGTCATTATCAAAGCCACAGAAATCCCACTTCTCAAAAAGCAAGAGACTGTCGTGTTGAGTTCACCGTCCTCACACAAGCTGCTCATAACCGATAACCCAAGCCGATCGATCGATGAGCTCTTGTCAGTGTCTCCACCCTCACAAGCGTCCGTCCACGCATCGTTACGAGCGAATGTGCGACGCCTTCGGGACTTTGTTCCTCAAGTGTCGGGGTGTGGGGGCTTCAGAGGGCGACCCCTTATTGTTAGGGTCTCCCTTTGTGGTCCGATCCTCACTGTACTGACCGAGCGAGGGGAAGAAAAGGCGGTGCAACAGCCGGTCATGCCCCAGTGCTCCTGGAAACAACAGGTCCAACAGCATTTATTAAAGCTTTGAAGGGCGCGGAATAAAGAGGCGTCCTATGTTTAGACGATCCAACGTAAGCAACTGCCTTTCTGCTTGGGCAACACGAGACAAAGAGAACTTCTGAATACGAGCGAGCGAGGGAGAGAGAGAGAGGGTACGCCACCGGTTTTTAACTTTGATAGGTTGAAACTCAGAGAAGCGGCGGCTGTGTGTGGGAGGAGAGATGCAGGTGGTTGTGACGCCCTGGTGATCAGTAAGAAAGAGTCGAGGCTTCTCCGTTAATTAGAGGACGAGACGCCTCTATATACCGCGCTGTATACACTCCGCATGCTACACCGCACCGGACCTAAAGGCTGCTATCATCGTGTTTACTGTATGCTCACAAAGAGATCCGCAGCAGAGGACGAGCTGTTGACGGCATTTTAAACAGGCCTGAACAAGGGATGGGAAAACGACAATATACACAAGTGCAAATCATAAGAGCGGCTGCACGATGTCTTCACGTGGATATATCTTACCAAATGCTGGTTTTTATGATGTGTTTATTTAAGAAAAATATGGTATTGGACGATCTTTATTCTCAGTATTATTTATTTGCATGCTCTAATGTTTTCTATTTCTTGTAATGGACTACAACTGTCGTGATGTCAACAAAGCATCCTTGAAAGTGTACAACTTCTCCATGCAACTGGTCTGCCTCATCACATTTGTATTGACAGCTTCAAGTCTTTGCAGATGATTTTCAGAAGACATTTCAGCAAAAAAAGTGAATTCAACAGGTTCGACAGCTCCATGCATGCATACATGGTGATATTCAGATGTTATAAACTACAGGCCTGTCTCTCTCCTCCCGTTCCTGTCTTTCAACAACTCTCCTGCTATCTCCATCAGAACAACCTTCTGGATCCGCACCAGTCTGGTTTCAAGGCAGGTCACTCAACAGCTCACCTCCTTGCTGTCTCTGAGGAACTGCACACGGCCAAAGCAGCCTCCCTCTCCTCTGTCCTCGTCCTGTTGGACCTGTCTGCTGCATTCGACACGGTGAACCATCAGATCCTCCTTCGCTCTCCAAGAACTTGGAGTTTCAGGCTCTGCACTTTTCCTCCTCACCTCATACCTCAAAGACCGCACCTACAGGGTCACTTGGAGAGGGTCAGAGTCCGACCCTTGTCAATTAACCACAGGGGTCCCTCAGGGCTCTGTTCTTGGTCCCCTCCTCTTCTCCTTGTACACAAACTCGCTCGGATCAGTCATTAGCCCGCATGGTTTTTCATACCACTGCTACGCCGACGACACCCAATTAATTCTGTCCTTTCCCCGCTCAGAGACCCAGGTCGTCGCACGCATCTCTGCTTGTTTAGCTGACATCTCTCAGTGGATGTCTGCATCGGCACCTCTGTTGTTTCCCCGACTCAGACTGCAAGGATGGGTGTGATCCTGGATAACAACCTGTCCTTCACTGCAAACATCGCTGCTCCAACCCGCTGCTGCAGACACACGCTCTACAGCATCAGGAGGACGCGTCCCCAGCTGACCCAGAAAGCCACGCAGGTTCTGGTCCAGGCTCTCGTCATCTCACGCCTAGACTACTGCAGCTCCCTCTTGGCTGGTCTGCCTGCATGTGCCATCCGACCTCTGCAGCGGCTCGTCTCGTCTTCAACCTTCCTGAATGTTCCACACCACGCCGCTCCTCCGCTCCCTCCACTGGCTTCCGGTAACTGCTAGAATCCACTTCAAGATGCTTGCGTACCATGCTGCGAATGGATCTGGCCCTTCCTACATCCAGGACATGGTTAAACCGTACACCCCAGCACGTGCACTCCGCTCTGCATCAGCCAGACGGCTCGCTGCACCCTCGCTGCGAGGGGGACCCAAGTTCCCATCAGCAGAAACACGTGGGTTTGCTATCCTGGCTCCAAGATGGTGGAATGAGCTCCCATTGAAATCAGGACAGCAGAAAGCTCACACACCTTCCAGACTGAACACTCATCTCTCTCGACTCCACCTCGAGGATAGAACTACTAACAAAGCACTTATATACTAACAAAGGACTGGCTCCTCTGAAGCCAGTTGAGTAGCACTTGAAATACTTGGCTCTATGAAGCCTGATGTACTTTATGTTTTCTTCAAGTTTGTATTTTGTTGGTCGAACGCACTTATTGTAAGTCGCTTTGGATAAAAGCGTCAGCTAAATGTAATGTAATATTATAGAGTCGGGATGCACTATATATATATCAGCCCGGTAAATTAGTAATCAATACAATTAAGCCAAATTGCTTTTACTTAACAAATGCCACGTCTTCATACTCCGATACACCAGGTGGCGGTATGCAAGTTTAAAGTTTGCTTGAGATATGCGAAGAAGAATAAGAATGTTTTTCAGAAACACATGACCTTCTTTTAAATACAAAGATATGAAGATTGCGTTTATCTGATTGGATGCAGGTCATTATCAGTTCGATGATTATAAACAAAGTCATATTGTCCATCCCTCCTGTTTCTGTGATAACTCACACATACCTGGTCATGGCTGGCTTGGAGGGTGCTCCCGGTGCCGTGGAAAGTCATCTGCACAGGGGAGAGGGTCAGATAGGTCACGAAGTCTTTGCCGCTCTGAGCGTCGCTGTACTGCACCTGGAGGAGAGCAGAGGACACACCGAGTTAGCCCGGAGAGTAAAGACAGGACAGAGTGAATCAGAGTCAGCAGCTGAAGCGCCCGCAGCTTTCAGCGGGACACGGCTCTGCGTTTTTGGAAGTGGTCGGCTTCAGAGTAAATCTTGCATGTCTAATTGCCACCACAGAGCATTTGTGGACAATTACTCCACACCATACGGAGATGTAACGGAGGGGAGTGTGTGTGTGTGTGTGTGTGTATGTGTGTGTGTGTGAGGGGGGCATCAGAGGAATGACATCAGTGGCGACCCCTCATCATTGAGAGGTTAATGCAGCGGGCATTCCTAAAAGCTGTGCAATCAGGACTGTTATGACATGATGCTCCTCTGGGACCGTCTGCTCCGTAGATCTGCGAGTGTGTGCACGAGTGTGTGTGTGCACGAGTGTGTGCACAAGTGTGTGCACAAGTGTGTGTAGGAGTGTTTGTACGAGTGTGTGTATGACTGTGTCTATGAGTGTGTGTATGACTGTGTGTACGACAGTATGTACAAGTGTGTGTACGACAGTGTGTACGAGTGTGTGTACGACAGTGTGTACGAGTGTGTGTACGAGTGTGTGTGCGAGTGTGTGTACGACAGTGTGTACGAGTTTGTGTACGACTGTGTGTACGACTGTGTGTGCGAGTTTGTGTGTGAGTGTGTTTACGAGTGTGTGTGCGAGTGTGTGTACGACTGTGTGCGAGTGTGTGTGCGAGTGTGTGTACGACTGTGTGTACGAGTTTGTGTGTGAGTGTGTTTACGAGTTTGTGTACGAGTTTGTGTACGAGTGTGTGTACGAGTGTGTGTACGACTGTGTGTACGGGTGTGTGTGCGAGTGTGTGTTTACAAATGTATGTACGACTGTGTGTGCGAGTGTGTGCACGAGTGTGTGTACGAGTGCGTGCACGAGTGCGTGTAGGAGTGTTTGTAGGAGTGTGTGTACGAGTGTGTGTGCGAGTGTGTGTACGTGTGCGTACGACTGTGCGTACGACTGTGTACGAGTGTGTGTACGAGTGTGTGTGCGGATGTATGTGCGAGTGTGCGTACGACTGTGTGTACGACTGTGTGTGCAAGTGTGTGTACGAGTGTGTGTACGAGTGTGTGTGCGAGTGTGTTTACGAGTGTGTGTGCGAGTGTGTGTACGAGTGTGTGTACGAGTGTGTGTACGACTGTGTGTGCGAGTGCGTGTACGACTGCATGTACGACTGCGTGTACGAGTGCGTGTAGGAGTGTTTGTACGAGTGTGTGTACGAGTGTGTGTACGAGTTTGTGTACGAGTGTGTGTACGAGTGTGTGCACAAGTGTGTGCACAAGTGTGTGTAGGAGTGTTTGTACGAGTGTGTGTATGACTGTGTGTACGAGTGTGTGTATGACTGTGTGTACGACAGTATGTACAAGTGTGTGTACGACAGTGTGTACAAGTGTGTGTACGACAGTGTGTACGAGTGTGTGTACGAGTGTGTGTACGACAGTGTGTACAAGTGTGTGTACGACAGTGTGTACGAGTGTGTGTACGAGTGTGTGTACGAGTGTGTGTGCGAGTGTGTACGAGTGTGTGTACGACAGTGTGTACGAGTTTGTGTACGACTGTGTGTACGAGTGTGCGTACGAGTGTGTGTACGACTGTGTGTGCGAGTTTGTGTGTGAGTGTGTTTACGAGTGTGTGTGCGAGTGTGTGTACGACTGTGTGTGCGAGTGTGTGTGCGAGTGTGTGTGCGAGTGTGTGTACGACTGTGTGTACGAGTTTGTGTGTGAGTGTGTTTACGAGTTTGTGTACGAGTTTGTGTACGAGTTTGTGTGCGAGTGTGTGTACGAGTGTGTGTACGAGTGTGTGTATGACTGTGTGTACGGGTGTGTGTGCGAGTGTGTGTTTACGAATGTATGTACGACTGTGTGTACAAGTGCGTGTACGAGTGCGTGTGCAAGTGTGTGCACGAGTGTGTGTACGAGTGCGTGCACGAGTGTGTGCACGAGTGCATGCACGAGTGCGTGCAGGAGTGTTTGTAGGAGTGTGTGTACGAGTGTTTGTACGAGTGTGTGTGTACGAGTGTGTGTGCGAGTGTGTGTACGTGTGCGTACGACTGGGCGTACGACTGTGTGTACGAGTGTGTGTACGAGTGTGTGTACGAGTGTGTGTGCGGATGTATGTGCGAGTGTGTGTACGAGTGTGCGTACGACTGTGTGTACGAGTGTGTGTGCGAGTGTGTGTACGAGTGTGTGTGCGAGTTTGTGTGCGAGTGTGTGTACGAGTGTGTGTGCGACTGTGTGTACAACTGTGTGTGCGAGTGTGTGAGCGAGTGTGTGTGCGAGTGTGCGTACGAGTGTGTGTGCGAGTGTGTGTACGAGTGTGTGCACAAGTGTGTGCACAAGTGTGTGTAGGAGTGTTTGTACGAGTGTGTGTATGACTGTGTGTACGAGTGTGTGTATGACTGTGTGTACGACAGTATGTACAAGTGTGTGTACGACAGTGTGTACGAGTGTGTGTACGACAGTGTGTACGAGTGTGTGTACGACAGTGTGTACGAGTGTGTGTACGAGTGTGTGTACGAGTGTGTGTACGAGTGTGTGTGCGAGTGTGTACGAGTGTGTGTACGACAGTGTGTACGAGTGTGCGTACGAGTGTGTGTACGACTGTGTGTGCGAGTTTGTGTGTGAGTGTGTTTACGAGTGTGTGTGCGAGTGTGTGTACGAGTGTGTGTACGAGTGCGTGCACGAGTGTGTGCACGAGTGCATGCACGAGTGCGTGCAGGAGTGTTTGTAGGAGTGTGTGTACGAGTGTTTGTACGAGTGTGTGTGTACGAGTGTGTGTGCGAGTGTGTGTACGAGTGTGTGTACGAGTGTGTGTACGAGTGTGTGTGCGGATGTATGTGCGAGTGTGTGTACGAGTGTGCGTACGACTGTGTGTACGAGTGTGTGTACGAGTGTGTACGTGTGTGTACGACTGTGTGTGCGAGTGTGTGTACGAGTGTGTGTGCGAGTGTGTGTACGAGTGTGTGTACGACTGTGTGTGCGAGTGCGTGTACGACTGCGTGTAGGAGTGTTTGTACGAGTGTGTGTACGAGTGTGTGTACGAGTTTGTGTACGAGTGCGTGTACGAGTGCGTGTGCGAGTGTGTGTACGAGTGTGTGTACGAGTGTGTGTGCGAGTGTGTGTACGAGTGTGTGTGCGAGTTTGTGTGCGAGTGTGTGTACGAGTGTGTGTGCGACTGTGTGTACAACTGTGTGTGCGAGTGTGTGAGCGAGTGTGTGTGCGAGTGTGCGTACGAGTGTGTGTGCGAGTGTGTGTACGAGTGTGTGTACGAGTGTGTGTACGAGTGTGTGCACAAGTGTGTGCACAAGTGTGTGTAGGAGTGTTTGTACGAGTGTGTGTATGACTGTGTGTACGAGTGTGTGTATGACTGTGTGTACGACAGTATGTACAAGTGTGTGTACGACAGTGTGTACGAGTGTGTGTACGACAGTGTGTACGAGTGTGTGTACGAGTGTGTGTACGACAGTGTGTACGAGTGTGTGTACGAGTGTGTGTACGAGTGTGTGTGCGAGTGTGTACGAGTGTGTGTACGACAGTGTGTAC
>CM070496.1:11994308-12011808 GCA_036324585.1 Champsocephalus esox | reverse complement strand
TCCCAGAGCCCCGCCTCCAACACACACGTGACCAATGAGGGCACGAGGTGAGTGTGTGCCCCGATGGAAGGCTGACAGGGCAGGTAGGCCGTCCAGTTACTCAGCCGGCTCAGATGATTGGTCGAGCTTTCTACAGCGCCACGGCTTCCACTGATGATATTTTCATGTATGGATTTCTTGTCAAAGCACTTCAGAGATGAAGTTGTATAAATTAAGAAAGATGGGACTATATGAAGCAGAATGTGAATACGTCTCTGTACTCTGGTCCTTCATGTTTTTGATGTCTCTTCTGTATTAGCGGGTGCCATTGTTATTGTTGTTATTGTTATTATTATGTCGCTTTCCCCTTCTCCGTAGGACTCGATGAGGCTGTTGCACTCTGTTCCTTATACATGTGATGTGTTGGTGCTTTGTTTCTTTCCGTTAACCGTCAAGTGGGACATAAGTATTTTGTTGTGTGTTTCTCGTAGTGTCCTAAGATACTGTTATGTTTGGCTGTGGAAACAAAAATATTATTCTGAAGGGCAGACCATCTATTTGTATTTATTTAGTTTTTTCTAGAAAGGCGCCGGTCACATAAGATGTCATTCTTCTCCCTGCTCCTTTTCGCTCAATAGAGTCATGTTTTGTGGCAATTCTTGTACATTTGGTTTTGCGTACCATGAGCGGGACAAATATAAATGAAATGAAATGAAATATTCATTGCTATCGGGATGTTAAGAGCATTCCATGGAATACAACAAAGTGTTTCTCGAGCCGGTTTCTCAAACCTACCCCACCTTTAAAGTAAGCCTGCGATCATCTTGTGTTCACCCACCTTCTTTCCCCTCTCTGAGTGTATTTAAGTGTTGTTGTTGAATGTATGCCATCCACATAAAGCAGTGCGTGCGTGTCGACTCACAAAGCTGCTAGCTCCGAGTCCAAAGTCCTTAATGTCCCTTCTTGTGCTCCTCCTCTTCCCAAACCCCGGAGCTTCCCCCGCGCCGCTCCAAGCCCCTCATGGTGTCTGACACACTGTATGTGATATCGGATGAAATAAATAAACACGATTTGCTCCGGCCACCAGCCGAGCTCAGCGACCCGGAGGTCTGGCTGTCTTGGTGGCCTGGTGATGAAATAAGGCATGTGGGGGGTTCGATGTGGACCAGCGAGGAAGCGGCATCAAAGACCATCATCTGATTTGCGATGATTTGGCAGAGGCAGAAAATAACGATCGTCTTTGAAACAAACCGTCCATCGTCCCGTCTGTTCTGATGAGTGTTTGCGTGCGTCTGTGAGTGCATGCATGCTAAACAGGCCGAACTAATCAACCCAGGTCTCAGGAGAACAGCCGATAATCCACTTCCTGTAGAGACAAAGGAGCAGGAGAGTTACGCAAGGTCCTGAAGGCGGCACTAAAGTGGAACGACCTCTGACATCCGGCTTCTAAAGCTGGGTGGCTCCTCTTCAGATGCCCCTCTACGTCGGGACAAACGGGAACATGCACAAACTAAAAAGCGCTCGTGAAGCCGTGGCTCAATTTATGTTAAGAGCACAAATATGCAACCATGAAGGGGGGACGCAAATAGACGCACAGTCCAGATCATTAGGACACTGTTACACAACACTGTCAAGGAAACTGCAGAAACACACACTCAGTGGGTATGTTGTCATGCAAGCACTTCAGGACTACAGTTGGCTTCCAGACTTAGCAGGCCGTGGAGAGTCAAGGAGCACGGAAATAACCCGGACTCAGGATGAGAAAGAGGAGCCGAGGAACGCTGTCATTGTTGGCGAGAAGCAATTAGCGGTTCAGCCGGGACATCAGGGGTCAAGAGTGCTTAGAGAACTCTGTTAATATAACGTGCACGGCTCCTAAAGGCCGAGGGCAGACAAAGCCTCCGAGGGCCCTCAACCCGGGAGACAACGTGAGCTCTGAGGGACACGTGAGGCCTTTGCTTTCATAACATACACTTTTCTACGGTAACACATGTTTAACACGAGAAGGTTTCTGTAACCCTACGACCGGCACCGGGTCAAATCGACCCGCTATTCGACTGCATTGATTTCAAGGTAAAATGTTATTTTATTGAATTGAGTTTCGATCGCACGGGGAGGAAACGTATACCAATAGAATCTGTGGACTCTCAGCTTTTCATATGATATTAACAGGGCTCGACATTAGCCGCGTTCACACCGCAGTACTTTCCCCACAAAGGTTCCTGAGAACTCTTTAGTTCTCATGAACTAAGCACAGATCGCGTTCACACCGGAATAAGTTCCCTGAGGGGAGGATGAGGCAAATGAAGCCGCTGACGTCACTTCTTCTTCTTCTGCTGCTTTGGGTTTACTGGCAGGCCGCAAACCACTTCACGGCGTATACTGCCCCCGGAGGCCCCGGCCGGAAGTCCCCGGAGTTGGGGAAGGCTTCAGTAGCAGCTGCTGGGAGTCCCAGCAGCTGCTACTGAAGCCTTCAGAGTAAATCGCCAGAACGCCGACACCTCCTCATCTCCACCGCTCCCATGTTTTATTTTGTGTTGCCATAAGTTAGTCTCTCTGCGTTTCTGCGCTGGGCTAATGCTAATAAAATGGCGGCTTTTTGGGGCGTGGTTTGCAATCCGCCCAGGCTCTTTTGCGGGTAAAAAGGTCTCTCTCTCTCTCTCTCTCTCTCTCTCTCTCTCTCTCTCTCTCTCTCTCTCTCTCTCTCTCTCCTCTCTCTCTCTCTCTCTCTCTCTCTCTCTCTCTCTCTCTCTCTCTCTCTCTCTCTCTCTCTCTCTCTCTCTCTCTCTCTCTCTCTCTCTCTCTCTCTCTCTCTCTCTCTCTCTCTCTCTCTCTCTCTCTCTCTCACAAAAGGCATTGCTATAGCAACACGTCATGTCTATGTTTACATGCTAAATTGCGAAAAGGGGTGGGGTCAATATGACAGAGGTATGAGGATGAGGACGAACACCTCAGGAGGAAGATGGGAATATGTTTCAGAGGTGAGAAAGGGTTTTATTTCTTCCTAAAGTTGTTGTTTCTGTTTTTAGTACAGAAAAACAACTGGAAGGAATTTCATGAAACTTTGTGGACGGGCGAAGCATCGGCCAAGGACGATGATATACACCTTTCGAGTGGATCGGAATCACAAGAGGGAAAACACATCATGTTTACACACACACACACACACACACACCACACACACACACACACACACACACACACACACACACACACACACACACACACACACACCACACACACACACACACACACACACACACACACACACACACACACACACACACACACACACACACACACACACACACACACACACACACACACACACACACACACACACACACAGGGCCACCATGCTAGCAGGGAGACGCCGAGCCAGCACAACATTAACGCTCTGATTCATACCACAGACAAAACTTGTTTTCGAAGATCTCTCTTCACACAAATATGCCGCCGAGCGCAGCTGGAAGCCATCACCGCGCCGCAGAAATCAAACGTGGTGGGATTAGCCATCGCAAAATGTATTTTCTAACGCAAATCCCAGAGTAAACAGAGAGTGGAGGAATGAGACGATGAGGTTGGAAACAAACTGTTAGGAGTCTTTGAACGGTCGTACCGGATCAGGCGTTTGAAGTGGATGAGGAGAGAGGAGGGGAGGAGAGAGGAGGGGAGGAGAGAGAGGGTGTAAGGTGTAGTCGGCGGTATTTGAAGTGGGTTTTAATACAACGCCAAAGAAGGAAGCGCGGTGAGAGAAGAGCACACAACGTGAACGTGTGAGGAATCCTGGGAACTGGATATCAACACCGGCCACCCGCCAGGAGAGTGTTTTCATTAACGCGGGATTTCCAACATGGAAGTCCTGCGAAGAGTCCTCTAAATCCATCCCAGATAAGCCGGTCCCGTCGGATAACATGACTCAGCCGATTGCTATCTGAGCAGAGTTATTGCTTTTGGATCGAGCAGGTGTACGGACGGATAGATACTGCAGATACCGGACACAACCTGGATTGTTATAGTACAGTCATGTTGACGTGTCCTCGCCGTAAGCACGAGGATATTAACACTTTATTTAAGCGGTGCAATATCCTGCGTCACTACGACTGAAGCTCTGATCCATATGGACGTGTGAAAGTACCCAGGTCCTCAAAACTCTGCAGGCTGCTTCAAATCTCTGCAACGATACACCCAGCGCTTCTGTCATATTTTCCATTTGCACGAGCACACACACAGAAGGGGTGTTGTTGTACTTTTGCAGAATAGGTGCTACTTTCACTGACCGCGCCAGTTAATTAAGGAATATGGCGTTTTATACACGGATAATGCTGACTGTTCCGTTTCACATTGTTCGTATGCACCTCTAATACAAACATCCAAAATGGTTTTGCCTTTGGATCAGATCGTAATTATAATGACACAGTAACACGGGAAAGAAAAGGTCAATGTCAAATCAATCGGTCCCGTTTCTGGAGGTGATTTAAAGAAGGACCGTTGAGCGTATTAAAGGCACTGTTTAGGTTGGCCTTTAAGAGGTATTTAAAAACCCAAAGTGTACACAGATTCTTTGTTCAATGCCCTCCAAAGTTTTGCAATATGACGAGGAGTTTATCGCGGCTAATGCTAGCTCATATTAGCAATCTTTATGGGTATACTGGTGTCTAGTGCTGCGTACCTGGACTCGCATTCAGGTTCAGGTCCGGACTCAAGTCCAGAGGTTCAGGTCCGGACTTATAAGTCCGGACCTGAACCTCTGGACTTGAGTCAAGTTGTGTGACTAAAGTGGACTTATTGTGAGCTAATTATCAATTGAAAATTAACTCATAATCAACTCATATTCAAACACGACAGGTTTATTGTGCTCCCTTCCAACTTGTGTCTACATTTCTCTACAAAGTACAGTCTACAAATGACTTCTGACAGCAGCTACAGTGAACTACTACAAAGTTCAAACATTTATTTCATTTACCAAACTAAAGTAACCAAACAGTCCCTGAGCTGACTGAGCCTAAAGTGTAGAGTAGACTATACGCATTACACTGTTACACACCTACTATACAGTACAGTATACACTGTAGTGACTGTGCAGTCAGAGTGTACTGTACTGTCTGTACACCATGTATTTTCTACAACTCTACATGTGTACATTATACAGTACATATTACATACATAGTGTTGTACATACATACTGTTAGAAATTAAAATCAATGTTGATATGGCGTAATTTTGAATGAAATACACTATTTAATTTAAATCAGTTTTATTCTGAAAAACCGGAAGTTCACACTATTAACTTAATACTTTTATTCTGAAAATTCTTCACTTCCGGTTAGCATTAGCATGTGGCGAAATGCTACGTTTTCAAACCGTGAATCGAAGGTGAAATGACATGTGGTGTTGTACACTGAGCACACTGGGGTTAGCACTCGTCTATTGCCGCTGAATTACGTTTATCAGGGAATGTTTAAATAACCACAGACACCAGAATGATGTAATTTAGCAACAGAAAAGGGCAGGAATGGCATTGGACCCGCCCCCCAACGACGCCGGCCAATAGGAGAAGACCTCAGACGACAACAGGAAGAGCAAGCCAAATAACGCTGAATAACGTTTATCAGGGAATGTTTAAATAACCACAGACACCAGAATATACGTAAGTGCTAGTTTTTTTGAGAGTCCAAGTACCGGTTCCCGACGTTCCGGTTTTAACCGGATTTGAACCGAAACTTTTTACAAGTCCAGTACCGGTTCGGCGTACCGGTCGCAGCACTACACACATAGCCTACCATGTATACATCACTTCAGGGGACATTACATTGACTTACATTTCCTGGAGACTTATCCTAACCTTAACCATAACAACACATGCCTAACCCTAACCCTTAACCCTAACCAAGTCTTCACCCTAAAATTAATGATCCCCCTTATGGGGACCTCCAATTCGTCCCCATAAGGGAGGGCGAGTCCCCACACGTGACTGTGTAGACAGATTTAGGTCCCCACAAGTATAGTAATCACACACACACACGCACGCACACACGCACACACACACACACACACACCCTTTTCCTCTCTTTATTAACTTGCCCGACCACTAAATACCTCGACTTCCACATTCAGACAAACGGAGATACGCTCACGACACACACTCCGGCTTTCCAGGAAATAAAACGATGCCGGAATAAACCTGTCCGAGTCCAGGTGCGTCCCCTCGCTCCATTTGAAGACACAAGATCATTAGATTTCCATCAATCAGTGATGTTTTATATCAAAACGTCCGGCTCACCTTAAAGGGAAGTAGCAGGTATTAATCTGAAGCGTCGGCACTTTGTGATGACAACATAAAGTCATGTGACGGCAGAATAAATGGGCAGCTGGTGACTGCGATGCCGGGGTCAAACCCTTCAAACGGAGAGGGGATGTAATGCCACTTAGCGTAGGCCTCTACTCGACTTGGGTTTAGAACATTGCAGACGGCTGATTGGTCAGAGGGAATCATCTCAAGCGTTTCATGTGCACAAATCACCATTATTAAATATCTGCCTCACAGTCCGTAGCGCGAGCAACGTCTTTGTTCACTCTGATGCACTCAACGGCTGTCAAAATAGACGCAACAGTTTCTTTCCTTAAGATATCCATCAATTATACAAAACACAACACCGATAAACCTACGCCACACGACTGGTGAAGGTTAGATACTCCTCTGTTCTGTTGCAGAGGAAAGGATTCAGCGAGTGTTAAAGATAAGAACGTCCAGATCGAATAAAGTGCCTTAAACCTGCATTCTCTCTACTCTCCAGCAGGGGGCGAGGCCTCTGATTGGATAGAAGTCTATGAGAAAATTACCCAACTTCTCACTTGATTATTACATCAGTAAACATTTCCTGACGAGTTTACGGTCTCAATGTCGAGTGTCAAGTCTTCCGTATCGCAGCACGATGTTTATTTCGTGAATGATTGTCCCATTTCGTGTGAAATAGACGATAAAGCAGCGTATGCTTCAGGGCGGGGCTATCTTACGATTGACAGGCGTAAAACCTAGAATTATCTGTACGCTTTTGGTAGCTTCAACATTCCTTCTTCGGTGTTTTCTCCAGCTTCTCGTGACGCTTTGTTGTACATTTAAATGTGGGGAAGTAATAAGAACAAAGGCGACGATTATGAAGAAGGTTCAAACCGGTCACAAAGCAAAGAGATACGAAGAGGAAGAGGAGAATCTGTTACGTGGCTCTCACTCAGAACCCCATCCTGGTCCATGTGTTGTCCATTACCTCCCGCTTCTTTGTTTCTGCCCTACTTCCAGCGCACATACCCGCCGTGCCAACAACACAGCAGCCAAATTAATAACACACACACACACACACACACTCCCAGCTGGCGTGAGTACAACACACTGCTGCTTATCCACCAGAGGCTATTTTCCAATCAAATCAAAAGGAGGGTTTCGCAGGTGGGCCGGGTCTTCGTCTGCATGGATGAAACGGACACTATGAGAAGGTCTGAGACGCTTTCATCCGCTGGCACTGTGATCCGCAACGTAATTACATTACACTAACAAAAGATGCCAATCAGACGAGGAGATTATTATGAAGTTACAACAAAACAATGAAAGCTGCAGATCTCGTTTGTTGTCGAGCGCGGACACAAAGCGGCACATTACGTGTCCGGAGGGAAAGCAGACAAGTGCATATTTTGGCACAAACGTACAACACTGTAGCGGGTGAGCCCGAAAAAACTAAACATGGGTCTTTAGGCGAAGAGAGGTTCTCGTTACAAACCCACATGATATGAAACATCCCCTCCGTACAACACGTATTGTCCACATGTCTCAATTACAGCATGAATTCCACACACACACACACACACGCACACACACACACACACACACACAGGAAGCCTCAGAGCAATAACAAAGGCCTTTCAAAGAAACCCAGCAGGTTAAGATAAAATGTTTTCGCTCAAACTGATAAAGCATCTGCAGCTGAGATATCCGTGTGTGAGTCGGTATGCAGCCACACGCACACGCACACACCCACACCCACACACACACACACACACACACAGCCAGCAGACAGTGTGTGTGTGTGTGGTAATGACAGAAGCACCTGTGAGGTTTAGTTCCAGCTCTAAATCTACGATCTGCCAATACTGTCCGCACGAAGAACAGGAAACGGATCGAGTGTTATCGAGCAGTTTTCACTTTAGTCCTCTTGTACTGGAGGAGTGTCGCTTTCATTACTCTCTACTGTCGGAAAGTCTCCTCCTAAGGCAGCAACTACCCAGTACTAACACACATATACGTCTGAGGACTATTATCTAGAACAAAATAGAAGGTACCGTCTATAAAAATCCATGAAAAATGACAAATAGTACATTTCCTACTTGTCGCAGTCCAGTTCTTCGCCTCAAATCGCTTTAATCTGCAGATTATTTCCTAATTAATCGTGTGGTGGTCTGAAAATAGTAAAAATGTCGATCCCAGTTTCTCAACGTAGAAGTAAATGTCTTCAAATATCTTATTTATAACTAGTTTGAGATTTTACTTCCTAATTGCTGCAGCATTATTCGCCGCCTTCAATCAGCTGGACTTGCTGTGTGTGTGTGTGTGTGTGTGTGTGTGTGTGTGTGTGTGCGTGCAGCCGTTCTTTCTCCATAACCAATTTATGCACGGTCATGCTAACATCTGTTCTGCCGATTCAGCGGTTTCTGTACTTCGAATTATGACTTTTATTAGCTAATGTACGGCGGGTAGAAATGAAACACGAGCCTGCATTCCACGAGTGGGATAAATATGGATATGGAAACAATCGAAGGCCTCCCTGACGGAGGAATGCGCAAACAGAAAATTCAGCTTTTAATCAACGAAGGTCTCACTCTCCTAATTGGAGCAATCATAACATTATGCAAATTATTATCTGGGGTTACATTAGCGAGTATATTCATAAGAAGACTTTGAGGAAACGTCGTGCACCTGACTCCTTTTAATCAAAATGTACACTTTGGAAATTTAAAAATACTTAAATCTATCAACTTGGAATAGCTTCTAGATAACTGTAATTAATAAATACTTTGGGCACTTTAAGGACTTTTTTATGCTTATCATTCTGTGAATACGTTGGTAAAGGTTTTTGTATGTGCTTCTGTGTATGTGGTACATGTTCCAGCAGAAGGCCAGTTTCTAAGATGGAGAATCAGTGCTACATAATGCTTTGAAGCGATATATTTGAATGCACTTCCACACAAGCTTTCGACACATTCGATTCTATATGGATTCTTTGGTTTCATGCGATACCCGCAGCATCTCGGTCGCTTATAAAAACCGTTGGCTGCAGCATTTGGGAAAACAGTCAAGTGAATGTATCCTCACAGAAGAAACTGACAAAACGTTGGACCGTCTTTCAAAGCACTTCCAGACGAGCTAGTGTGACGATTTTGATAGAAACGGATTCCTTGGATTTTATAGTTTCATTTCAACTTAAAGGGGACCTATCATGCAAAATGCACTTTGATGTCTTGTATACATAAATGTGTCCCCGGTGTGTCCCGGTGTGTCCCGGTGTGTCCCGGTGTGTCGGGGAACTCACGCAGCGTCAGAAAATAAAACCCTCTCTCTTTCCCTCCGTACCCAAATCTCTAAAAACGGGGAACAACGGAGCTGATCCAGATGTGCGTCCGATATGATGTCATATCTGAAATGTGACCCACGCATCAGAAACGTTGCTATCAGAAACAATGCCGACTGTTTTGGATGTAATATGGTCGGTGTTTACATTAGCATCGCTAACACTCAGAGCTAACCTGTACTGGAGAGCATGTGTGTGAAGAAGCAGGAAGTAGAAAGGAGCTCACCTCGTGGTGTAACCGGCAAGAGAGAAAGCCTTTGAGCTCCAGACTGTTTCAGATCCTTGATAATCTATGATGTGGCGTTTCATCACGGCAGCATTTAGTTTAGACGGTAGCTGCCGGGTCCCGCATAAGCTCCGCCCCCTCCTCTTTTTATCAATTATACCCCGAATCAGCACTTTTGAAACAGGAAGTGAAATAGAGGGATAAGAGGTATGGCTAGAATGGGGGATCTGTCATGTCATTTAAGGCCAACTGAACTTGGCTTCGGGCTAGCTATCGAGACGAGGTTGGTGTCGAAGGATTCAGTGGATTGTATAGTCTTTCGTACACAGCGTTTCACGATGTGTTCATGTACAATTGTAGCATGCAATGCGTCTTACCTGGAAGCCCTGGATGCGGGCCAGGTAGTCGAGCTGCTGGGCCGGCTGCACGTTGACGCCGCAGTTCTTCCCCTTCAGGTGCAGCTCAGCGTTAGCGGGCGTTTGTCCGTTCAGAAGCATCTCTCGAGCCATGGTGGCCGTGGGGCTGGGGGACGAGGAGCTGAAGTACGGAGGCATGTCTTTGGATGTCATGTAGGAGTTACCGGAGTTGTCACTATTGTTGATCCCCGGAGAAACACCTCCTCCTTGCTTCCTGCTGGCCTCCATCTCCTGGTAGACGTCCGGGCTGAGGTGGAGCAACCCTTTCTGGGCTGGAGGAGGGAGAGAGGAGACGACGGGGAGAAAAGAGGAACAATTTAAGTGTTGGGTGGAAGGATACACGGATTGAGATGGAGGGGCAGAAATGAGGTTACATTATTCATATATCGGTACGTCCACACAGCAGCTTTAAACAAATCTTCCGACGCTTCTCTGCCCGTTGACTTTGAATGGGGATGACGTCACTTTGCCTCGCTTTTCGCCGCACTGCATTGTGGGGGAGCGAAGCGAAGATTTCCAGGATGTCCAGGATTCAAAAGTTGAGCAATGTTCAACTTTTGAAGCTGAGCTGGAAGCGCCAGCCAATCAAACACGTTTATGCAAATCTGACAGTAGAGGCGCTAGCCAATCAAACGGCGTGTAAGCAGGGAGAGCCAGACCGCCGTTCATTTCCTCATATTCCAAACGAGAAGTTACGGGAGCAAATCACCCGGTTCTTTAGGACCAGAACTATTACCGGGATCCAAACCGGAGGAACCAGCATGGAGGGAGGGGGCAGAGGCAGTGGGGGAACTGGGAGGGTTTCGCCTGTTTGGGGAGTTTATATATATATATATATTGCTCGCATAAAATCCCCGGGGTTTTTTGCTTTGTATGTCGGGGGCGGGACATTCATGTGATTGGTTGTTGGTCGCAAAAAATTCAGAGACGCCCAGCTCCAAGATTTTCAAGATGTTCTCAAAGCTGCTGTGTGGACGTACCGTGAGAGCAGAAAAGGACAAAGGGAGGAAATCGTAGGACAGAAATTGGGTTATTATTACCGCCGTCTTCATTAACCCTTGAACCACATTTCTCTCACAGCGACGTCACGAGATCAGCTTTCACTTGGGATTATTGGAACCACGAAGCAATTCTTGCAGTCTGTTACTTTCCCCTGCCGGCTTGAGCACATCCTCAGTTTCAGAGACGACACAGCGTCGCTTATCTGGAGCCTGCAGCGGCACTTTCTCGTGTCTAATTTGACACCCGAAAATATGGCGTTTACGTCTCAGTTTTTACGATGTAGCCCTTCGTCTTCACCTCCTGTAACCCAGGCTTTTGGGAGAACTATTTCCATGTCACCATAAGAGGATGCAGAAGAACTCAATCTGTTGATCTTAAATAATAAAGTGCATACTGTCGGAGAGGCATCGCCATCTCTTTTGAATCAAATGCAAAAATTCAATCGTGGTTTTCAAGAATCGAGGCCACGCCCACTCACAACCAGACAATGATGGAGAGTGTGTGTGTGTGTGTGTGTGTGTGTGTGCGCGCTGGCTCCCAAACTGGCATTCCACGGCTGAGCGTAGATGGCAGTTTCATGAGGTTTGGCAGTTCGGAGCGCTCTCAAAGTGTCTGCTGGGAAACACACACACAGCCTCTTTCTGTCTCTCGGAGCCTCCACCAATATCAACAGAGCGCCATGACTTCACCGCTGACGGGAAACAGCACCGGCGAATCTTTCTTCCCTTTGGGACGAACCCGGGAGCAGGAGTCGACTCGGATCGAGAGAAGGGATATGTTGGTAGCTCGAGGAAATGTCCCGAGGGATTCGGATCCTTCCCTCGATCCGAATAAGATCACACCGCTCCACTAAGGCTCCAAGTCCAGACGAGAGACCTGATTCTGACGGAGCGAACTATTTCAAAGCTCTTGTTTATCGTCACACCGTCGGATCCGGACCGAACCCTGTGTCCCATTAGAACAGATACAAATTATACAAAACAAAAAATAAAAACTTTGGGAGAATGAAGAGCATATATATTTACTTGTGTGCGCGAGCGTGACACGCATTGCAGACCGCAAGTTAAGTTTACCTTGCCTTTCTAATGCTTCTGAAGTTCAAGGCATTGGCTACAGACAAGCAGTGCCATTTCTCCCACTAGTTCAAGCCACCTATTGAATGCGTGTGTGTGTGTGTGTGTGTGTGTGTGTGTTGTGTGTGTGTGTGTGTGTGTGTGTGTATGCAGGGGCGCCGTTTGCCAACAGGCAAGGCAGGCAAGTGCTCGGACCAGAAGGGGGCCCCCAAAGAAGGTCCACAGCAACGACAACATGAAACACCCTTTAATGTACTGCACCGACATGTCGGGAAACCCCCTCAAAGGGGCCCCACGCATAGCGCGCCGTAAGAAACATTACATTCCATGTTTTTATCCAAAGCGACTAACATACTCAGCGCCGTGGACAATCCCCACGGGAGCAATTTGGGGTGAAGCGTCTCAGGGACACAACGACATGCTGACTGCAGTGGGACTCGAACTTGCTACCCTGATTCGAAGTCCAGCACACTACCCACTGAGCCGCAGCCGCCCTACTGCTTCTTAATTTTAGTTTCGTTGCTCCGCTCCGGGGGGACGGGACTTTACTGGCATTGATCCGAACCAGTCACCTTGTATACAATTCACAAGTGGACCTTTAATAAAAACGTGCGAGTACCCCTGGCCTACACTATAAAGCAAGTGGGAGATTAGGCTGTGGGAGAGGAACACAGGGATGTTAGCCTTTGCAGACCATTAACACGGGTTAGGGTAACCTATAGGACACACGACAAGAGAGGGGAATTGAGCTTTAAATGTCAATGGTGGGATTTTTTTAACAGGATCTGTCGAGGGGAGAAATATTTTTGCGAGCTCGAGGAAACGTCCCGAGGGATTCGGATCCTTTCCTCGATCCAAATGAGCTCACAAGGCTCCACGAAAGCACCCATCCAGACGAGAGATCTGATTCTGATGCAGAGAACACCGGATTTCACCCTCTGCAGACCATTTACATGCAGCAAAACCTACAGGAGGGGGATTTAAGTTTAAATGTTAATAATTGGACCAAAATACTAAATATTTATGCATAATTCTGTAGGAAATATCGCGCCTCGTGATTTGAATATACGGCGATTTCGATTACATTTGGATGCATCTCGTTTGTTTGTGTTGGCGTCCTCAGCTCTGACGCCACTTTCCTGAAACACTCGTGACAGGTGGAAGGAGGAGGAAGCACCGACGGGGTGTTTCACTATTTCCCCCGTGAAAATAGAAAGGATACGACATGTGGAAGAAGGAGGACTTTGTATTTTTTTGAGGGACGGGTGGCGCAGTGGTCTGTGCGTCTGATCATCAGATCAAGGGGGAGTGCTGGGGAACTCCGGTTCGAAACCCGCTCCTACCGCCACTGCGGCAAAACCTTGGGCAAGACACTTCACCCGGATTTTCCCCTGTGGGTATTGTCCACAGTGGCCATTGCATATATGTGTAATGTGTGTATCTGTAAAGCACTTTAATAAATGTACGGAATTATTATTAATTATTAAGAAGAAGAAGAGAGAGGGTAAAAGAAGAAATGTGAAAACCAGACCCGAGCCTCCGAAGCCCAGCCAAGGTCACCAGAGACAGGAAGACCAGCTGTGTGTGTGTGTGTGTGTGTGTGTGAGCCAACAGCTGGGAGAGAAAGTGCTTGACTGACAGGCCACTTCCTGTTTGAGTTACCATCACAGCGACGGAGAGCTTCGTATCTCTCCCGTCTTTCCGAACGCTGGAGAAAAAGCAGCGAAACTCATATTACTCATACTACAACAAACCGATGACACGACACTTAGGATTTCCCCCCCGCCCCCCCCGTCCCCCCCATCCCGATGACAACCGTAATTAGAATTTACGCAACTAAAACTCGCAGGCCTGCCGAAATGCCGAATGCAAAACGGGGTGTCAGCCAACATGACATCAACGTATCGCGTTGTAATCCCTGCGTGTGTGTGTGTGATTGCCGGCCTTAAGTGTGTGTGGGCGTGCCGGAGAGGATGCTTGCATGTTTGCAGAGTCAGATGGCAACAAGAGCGTGAGACTAACGGAGGGAAATAAGCAGCCGTGAGTTTCCTGCGAGGGGAGGATTGAGGAATTGTGTACATGCAGAGTTAGTGGAGGCACAACCCCCCCACAGGCTTTGGTTGCCGAGCGACCCCTAGCCAAGTACAACAAAGCACAACATGTGTTTCCATATCTGTAATATACGAAACGGATGATTGTATACAAATATTTGAATGCAAAATAATGTTTTTGGTTGATGTATGGAACCTTTACTTTACTTAAATCATGCTTTATAGCTCATATCTTCTCTTTTCTGAGTTGCAGGGTCCTTGCTGAAACACATAATAGCCGAGCAGTTGAACATGGAGGCTCCTCCGAAGGGAACCTGATCACGTGTGTGAGGATCAGCATGTCACCACATTGGGTTTGCATGTCCAGAGTGAGGCAAAGCATACACTGCACTCTGTGTGCAGCAGAAGGAGAGCGTGTCTGTGGTGCTGGGTTCTGTCGGAGGGTCCCACCCACACTCTGTCCGGTGGGCCAGGGGAGCGCTGGAGGGGAGCCAGGGCCGAGCGGGAGGCTGATCGAAAACAGATAGAGCCCGCCGCGATAAATCACCACGGTGGAGCAAGAGCTACACACACACACACACACACACACACACACACACACACACACACCCCCTCTTCATTACTCATTGTTAAATTCCCTCTCCTGTGTTGTGTTCTATACGTTTTAGTGCAAGTAAATTGTATGTGGCTCAGTGGATAGTGTGCTGGGTAGAAAGTTCGAGTCCCACTGCAGTCAGCACGTCACCCCAAAGTGCTCCTGTGGGGATTGTCCTCAGTACTGAGTGTATGTTAGTCGCTTTGGATAAGTGGTCCAGTCCCTGCGTTCCTCGATCACACAGTAATCTGATGTGACGATAAACGAGAGCTTTTAAATCCCTGTGCTTTAACAGAGAAGAAGGAACCTCGCTGTGATTTAAACACTTGAGGAAACTGAAATAAAAGCTCTAAAACCCACATCACCGTTGATCACATACAACATGTCCCAATCGCTCCGATGCCAGCGCCGCGCCATGCAGACGTGTTCAGTCCGTCCCTCTTCTCATCAGCAGACTGGAAGCTTCTTCCCTGCAGCAGAACACTGAGAGCAGCTGGATCGGTGGATGAGTGCAACAAACATCATTCAGACGTGTGTGTGTGTGTGTGTGTGTGTGTGTGTGTGTGTGCGTGCGGGCTCTAACTTTAAAGAAGTAATTCGCAGATAGTTACGCGCCTCACGCCAACAATGGGAACGATCTCCACGTAAGGACGATGTGTTTTCCACGAGGCCCCGCTGCACTGCCTCGGCTGTTGGGCAACGCCTGCGTTACCATGGAAACCACAACCACCAACATACTTTTATCCCGGAGAACAACCACACATGCATAAGCAGCATTTCGATGATATATCTTTCAGGGAATTGGACTGAATCGAACATGCGAGCGCTATAAAAGTCGTGGCAGCGGCTCAGCGATCATCTGGATTCTGTGTAGATTCTGACCAGCGATCAGAACACAGTTTTACCAACATGATGAAACATCACATTCACAGCCCTCCGTGGATACTGCCAACATCTTCCATTACACCCGCACATTGAAATCTAATCAGTTCTTTCTCCACATTCGTCCTCCTTCTCTCGCTGCTGACATTTCCCTCGGCTGGCATCCTCTTATCAAGCCGAGACATCCCAACAAATCAAGCTGCAGATAGTACCATGTCCTGCGTGAGCTATGAATTCCGTGCATAACTCACGAAACGTGGAATAAATATTAACTTAAAGGTGGGGTTGGTAATTTTGGAGAAACCAGCTAGAATTTGAAAATACACAACCGGAGAAAATCTGCCACTTCCTCACAGAGCCCCTCCTCCCAACACACACGAACGCGCACATGACCAATGAGGGCAGGAGATGAGTGTGTGCCCCGATGGAAGGCTGACAGGCAGGTAGGCCATCCAGTTACTTTAGCCGGCTCAGATGATTGGTCGAGCTTTTTACAGCGCTACGGCTTCTACAGATGATATTTTTTTTATGGATTTGTTGTCAAAGCACTTCAGATATTCATTGCTATCGGGATGTTAAAGGTGGGGTAGGTAAGTTTGAGAAACCGGCTCGAGATACACTTTTTGTTATATTCCATGGAATGCTCTTAACATCCCGATAGCAATGAATATCTGAAGTGCTTTGACAACAAATCCATAAAAACATATCATCTGTAGAAGCCGTGATACTGTAAAAAGTACATCCAATCCATTTAGCCGGCCCGGCTAAATCGATTGGATGGCCTACCTGCCTGTCAGCCTGCCATCGGGGCACACACTGATCTCGTGCTCTCATTGGTCATGTGTGCGTTCGTGTGTGTTGGGGGAGGGGCTCTGTGAGGAAGTGGCAGATTTTCTCCGGTTGTGTATTTTCAAATTCTAGCGCATCTCGAGCCGGTTTCTCAAACTCACCTACCCCTCCTTTAACTCGTGCCACACCATGTGGAATAAATGGAAAAATAGCCTCGCTGCCAGACTCTGCAAAACATCTGAAAATAGAAGCCTCGGAGAAGAGTTCCATATTTTCATGTTAAACAGCCATCTAAACAGAAACAGCTGATAGAGCCCAGCTGCTTCCGCCGCTATAAAGGAAACGTCCCTGAAGGCTTCACATTCCCAAGTTAATTCATACATAAATCCAGCCGGGCATCTCGGCCCTGTTTGTCTTAAGCACGGCTACGAGGGGAGGACGACTGAGGAGGCCGTGTCTCTGCTTTGGATTCATTTCTGGCAGAGACAGATGAGCCGAGGCTGAGCTGCGTGTTTACATTTCGTCAAAAGACAACAGATTATTGTCAGCCCGCTGCGGAAAGAGGGATCTCGTATGTCTGGGGAGAAGGCTGCGACCGCGCTCAGAGCGGCTTCGCCTTGAGCGGCTGGCTGACGTCATCAAAGGGTTTAAACAACAACGCAGGTGGATATCAGGCTTAGTGCAAATGATGCCACCTTGTTTCCACACAGACATTTGGTAATTAGCGCCACGAACATGTTCACCTCGTGTGAAGCCACTAAGTATTTCCTATCTCTCTGAAGATAACGCTGAGCAGCATGCGTGGGACAGATCTACTGTATTCTGTATTTCATTATATTCCTCCTTTTCCCGGGTTCTAAAAGCTGC
>CM070496.1:11934308-11989308 GCA_036324585.1 Champsocephalus esox | reverse complement strand
TGTGGGTGACCTACATCTGTTTACATAGTCACGTGTGGGGACTGGCTTCCCTTGTGAGGACAAATTGGAGGTCCCCATAAGGGGATCATTAATTTTAGGGTGAAGACTTGGTTAGGTTAAGGGTTAGGGTTAGGGTTAGGCATGTGTTGGTTGTGGTTAAGGTTAGGATACGTCTCCAGGAAATGCATGTAAGTCAAAGTAGTGTCCCCTGAAGTGATGTATACATGTATGTGTGTGTGTGTGTGTGTGTGTGTGTGTGTGTGTGTGTGGAAAAGGCACTTTCTTAGAAACGCATCAAGAGCAATCTTAGAAAAGCCTTTGGTCTGTTAAAGATTTAGCCTCAGAGGACGATGGCGATTATTTTAGGACCCACTCGCTGTTTGCAGTCTGGATGTTAAACAGACGCTCAGGGCGTTTCACGACTTGATCAAATCCAAGAGTCAGAGTTTCGGAGGTGTTATCAGGAGTGTTATCAGGAGGTGTTATCAGGAGTAATAAGGAGGTGTAATCAGGAGTAATAAGGAGGTGCAATAAGGAGGTGCAATAAGGAGGTGTAATAAGGAGGTGTTATCAGGAGTAATAAGGAGGTGTCATCAGGAGTAATAAGGAGGTGTAATCAGGAGTAATAAGGAGGTGCAATAAGGAGGTGCAATAAGGAGGTGTAATAAGGAGGTGTTATCAGGAGTAATAAGGAGGTGTCATCAGGAGTAATAAGGAGGTGTAATCAGGAGTAATAAGGAGGTGCAATAAGGAGGTGCAATAAGGAGGTGTAATAAGGAGGTGTTATCAGGAGTAATAAGGAGGTGTCATCAGGAGTAATAAAGAGGTGTCATGAGGAGTAATGAGGAGGTGTCATCGGGAGTAATAAGGAGGTGTAATAAGGAGGTGTTATCAGGAGTAATAAGGAGGTGTCATCAGGAGTAATAAGGAGGTGTAATCAGGAGGTGCAATAAGGAGGAGTAATAAGGAGTAATAAGGAGGTGTAATCAGGAGTAATAAGGAGGTGCAATAAGGAGGTGTAATAAGGAGTAATAAGGAGGTGCAATAAGGAGGAGTAATCAGGAGGTGTAATAAGGAGGTGTTATAAGGAGGTGTCATCAGGAGTAATAAGGAGGTGTCATCAGGAGGTGTTATCAGGAGTAATCAGGAGGTGTCATCAGGAGGTGTAATCAGGAGTAATAAGGAGGTGCAATAAGGAGGTGTAATAAGGAGGTGTCATCAGGAGTAATAAGGAGGTGTCATCAGGTGTAATAAGGAGGTGTTATCAGGAGTAATAAGGAGGTGTAATAAGGAGGTGTAAGCAGGAGTAATAAGGAGGTGCAATAAGGAGGTGTTATCAGGAGTAATAAGGAGGTGCAATAAGGAGGTGTAATCGGGAGTAATAAGGAGGTGCAATAAGGAAGTGTAATCAGGAGTAATAAGGAGGTGTAATTAGGAGGTGTTATCAGGTGTAATCAGGAGGTGTAATAAGGAGGTGTTATAAGGAGGTGTCATCAGGAGTAATCAGGAGGTGTAATAAGGAGGAGTAATAAGGATTTGTCATCAGGAGTAATCAGGAGGTGTAATAAGGAGGAGTAATAAGCAGGTGTTATAAGGAAGTGTTATCAGGAGTAATCAGGAGGTGTAATCAGGAGAAGTAAAGAGGTGTCATCAGGAGTAATAAGGAGGTGTCATCAGGAGAAATAAGGAGGTGTCATCAGGAGTAATGAGGAGGTGTCATCAGGAGGAGTAATAAGGAGTAATAAGGAGGTGTCATCAGGGGTAATAAGGAGGTGTCATCAGGAGTAATGAAGAGGTGTGATCAGGAGGTGTCATCAGGAGTAATAAGGAGGTGTCATCAAGAGTAATAAGGAGGTGTCATCAGGTGTTAAAAGGAGGTGTAATAAGGAGGAGTAATAAGGAGGTGTCATCAGGAGTAATAAGGTGTCATCAGGTGTTATAAGGAGGTGTCATCAGGTGTTATAAGGAGGTGTAATCAGGAGTAATAAGGAGGTGTCATCAGGAGTAATAAGGAGGTGTCATCAGGTGTTATAAGGAGGTGTCATCAGGAGTAATAAGGAGGTGTCATCAGGTGTTATAAGGAGGTGTCATCCGGTGTTATAAGGAGGTGTAATAAGGAGGTGTTATCAGGAGTAATAAGGAGGTGTCATCAGGAGTAATAAGGAGGTGTCATCCGGTGTTATAAGGAGGAGGAATAAGGAGGTGTCACCAGGAGTAATAAGGAGGTGTCATCCGGTGTTATAAGGAGGTGTAATAACGAGGTGTTATCAGGAGTAATAAGGAGGTGTCATCAGGAGTAATAAGGAGGTGTCATCCGGTGTTATAAGGAGGAGTAATAAGGAGGTGTCACCAGGAGTAATAAGGAGGTGTCATCCGGTGTTATAAGGAGGTGTAATAAGGAGGAGTAATAAGGAGGTGTCATCAGGAGTAATAAGGAGGTGTCATCAGGTGTTATAAGGAGGTGTCATCAGGAGTAATAAGGAGGTGTCATCAGGAGCAATAAGGAGGTGTCATCAGGAGTAATAAGGAGGTGTCATCCGGTGTTATAAGGAGGTGTTATCAGGAGTAATAAGGAGGTGTCATCAGGAGTAATAAGGAGGTGTCATCCGGTGTTATAAGGAGGAGTAATAAGGAGGTGTCACCAGGAGTAATAAGGAGGTGTCATCCGGTGTTATAAGGAGGTGTAATAACGAGGTGTTATCAGGAGTAATAAGGAGGTGTCATCAGGAGTAATAAGGAGGTGTCATCCGGTGTTATAAGGAGGTGTAATAAGGAGGAGTAATAAGGAGGTGTCATCAGGAGTAATAAGGAGGTGTCATCAGGTGTTATAAGGAGGTGTCATCAGGAGTAATAAGGAGGTGTCATCAGGAGTAATAAGGAGGTGTCATCAGGAGCAATAAGGAGGTGTCATCAGGTGTTATAAGGAGGTGTCATCAGGAGTAATAAGGAGGTGTCATCCGGTGTTATAAGGAGGTGTAATAAGGAGGAGTAATAAGGAGGTGTCATCAGGTGTTATAAGGAGGTGTCATCAGGTGTTATAAGGAGGTGCCATCAGAGGAGTAATAAGGAGGTGTCATCAGGAGGTGTTATCAGGAGTAATCAGGAGGTGTCATCAGGAGGTGTAATAAGGAGGTGTAATCAGGAGGTGCAATAAGGAGGAGTAATAAGGAGTAATAAGGAGGTGTAATCAGGAGTAATAAGGAGGTGCAATAAGGAGGTGTAATAAGGAGTAATAAGGAGGTGCAATAAGGAGGAGTAATCAGGAGGTGTAATAAGGAGGTGTTATAAGGAGGTGTCATCAGGAGTAATAAGGAGGTGTCATCAGGAGGTGTTATCAGGAGTAATCAGGAGGTGTCATCAGGAGGTGTAATCAGGAGTAATAAGGAGGTGCAATAAGGAGGTGTAATAAGGAGGTGTCATCAGGAGTAATAAGGAGGTGTCATCAGGTGTAATAAGGAGGTGTTATCAGGAGTAATAAGGAGGTGTAATAAGGAGGTGTAAGCAGGAGTAATAAGGAGGTGCAATAAGGAGGTGTTATCAGGAGTAATAAGGAGGTGCAATAAGGAGGTGTAATCGGGAGTAATAAGGAGGTGCAATAAGGAAGTGTAATCAGGAGTAATAAGGAGGTGTAATTAGGAGGTGTTATCAGGTGTAATCAGGAGGTGTAATAAGGAGGTGTTATAAGGAGGTGTCATCAGGAGTAATCAGGAGGTGTAATAAGGAGGAGTAATAAGGATTTGTCATCAGGAGTAATCAGGAGGTGTAATAAGGAGGAGTAATAAGCAGGTGTTATAAGGAAGTGTTATCAGGAGTAATCAGGAGGTGTAATCAGGAGAAGTAAAGAGGTGTCATCAGGAGTAATAAGGAGGTGTCATCAGGAGAAATAAGGAGGTGTCATCAGGAGTAATGAGGAGGTGTCATCAGGAGGAGTAATAAGGAGTAATAAGGAGGTGTCATCAGGGGTAATAAGGAGGTGTCATCAGGAGTAATGAAGAGGTGTGATCAGGAGGTGTCATCAGGAGTAATAAGGAGGTGTCATCAAGAGTAATAAGGAGGTGTCATCAGGTGTTAAAAGGAGGTGTAATAAGGAGGAGTAATAAGGAGGTGTCATCAGGAGTAATAAGGTGTCATCAGGTGTTATAAGGAGGTGTCATCAGGTGTTATAAGGAGGTGTAATCAGGAGTAATAAGGAGGTGTCATCAGGAGTAATAAGGAGGTGTCATCAGGTGTTATAAGGAGGTGTCATCAGGAGTAATAAGGAGGTGTCATCAGGTGTTATAAGGAGGTGTCATCCGGTGTTATAAGGAGGTGTAATAAGGAGGTGTTATCAGGAGTAATAAGGAGGTGTCATCAGGAGTAATAAGGAGGTGTCATCCGGTGTTATAAGGAGGAGGAATAAGGAGGTGTCACCAGGAGTAATAAGGAGGTGTCATCCGGTGTTATAAGGAGGTGTAATAACGAGGTGTTATCAGGAGTAATAAGGAGGTGTCATCAGGAGTAATAAGGAGGTGTCATCCGGTGTTATAAGGAGGAGTAATAAGGAGGTGTCACCAGGAGTAATAAGGAGGTGTCATCCGGTGTTATAAGGAGGTGTAATAAGGAGGAGTAATAAGGAGGTGTCATCAGGAGTAATAAGGAGGTGTCATCAGGTGTTATAAGGAGGTGTCATCAGGAGTAATAAGGAGGTGTCATCAGGAGCAATAAGGAGGTGTCATCAGGAGTAATAAGGAGGTGTCATCCGGTGTTATAAGGAGGTGTTATCAGGAGTAATAAGGAGGTGTCATCAGGAGTAATAAGGAGGTGTCATCCGGTGTTATAAGGAGGAGTAATAAGGAGGTGTCACCAGGAGTAATAAGGAGGTGTCATCCGGTGTTATAAGGAGGTGTAATAACGAGGTGTTATCAGGAGTAATAAGGAGGTGTCATCAGGAGTAATAAGGAGGTGTCATCCGGTGTTATAAGGAGGTGTAATAAGGAGGAGTAATAAGGAGGTGTCATCAGGAGTAATAAGGAGGTGTCATCAGGTGTTATAAGGAGGTGTCATCAGGAGTAATAAGGAGGTGTCATCAGGAGTAATAAGGAGGTGTCATCAGGAGCAATAAGGAGGTGTCATCAGGTGTTATAAGGAGGTGTCATCAGGAGTAATAAGGAGGTGTCATCCGGTGTTATAAGGAGGTGTAATAAGGAGGAGTAATAAGGAGGTGTCATCAGGTGTTATAAGGAGGTGTCATCAGGAGTAATAAGGAGGTGTCATCAGGAGCAATAAGGAGGTGTCATCAGGAGTAATAAGGAGGAGTAATAAGGAGGTGTCATCAGGAGTAATAAGGAGGAGTAATAAGGAGGTGTCATCAGGAGTAATAAGGAGGAGTAATAAGGAGGTGTCATCAGGAGTAATAAGGAGGAGTAATAAGGAGGAGTAATAAGGAGGTGTTATCAGGAGTAATAAGGAGGAGTAATAAGGAGGTGCCATCAGGAGTAATAAGGAGGAGTAATAAGGAGGTGTTATCTGTACCTCTGTGGGGCTCTGAGGTCCAGTGGAGGCTTTGTATCCGAGCTGCAGGAGCATGGCCTCCGCTGCGTTCCTCTTGGCCACCTTCTTGTTGGGTCCTGTTCCCGTGGCAACCTCGCCGTTCACCTTCACCTGCAGACAGGTGAGCACACACGTGAGATAAAGAAACATCCAGAGTGGTTATATTTTCTGATTTATAAATGAATGTAACGGCTGTTCAGATATCCGTTTGTGATAATGAATGACTACAATGGTATAGGTTGCTCTGACATCATAAAAAAGTCAAAGAATATTAAATATTAATACATTATTTTCCACTTTCATCAAGTAAGATCTTCTAACTAACATGATTCCTAATCAAAAATACATTTATTTCTTAACTTTTAACCCCTTTAAATGTCACTTTCTTGACTTTATGCCAAATATCACAAACAAACAAACACAAACATGTAATTATCTTCTTAATACTGAATGTCGGGGAATGTGTACTCCTCATGTGATTTGTACCAAGGATTATCAAAAGAAAAACTGTTGTAAAATGTTATATATTCATATTATAGTATTTGTTTATTAGTCCCCGAGGGGAAAATGGGTTGCAGCATATCACAGAGGCATTTAAAAAGTTAAGACAATACGTCATTACATTATTACATTACATTCATGTTGAACACAAATACCTGTACTTTCTACTTCTTACATGTTGAACTCAAATACCTGTACTTTCTACTTCTTACAAGTTTAACTCAAATACCTGTACTTTCTACTTCTCACATGTTGAACTCAAATACCTGTACTTTCTACTTCTTACATTTTGAACTCAAATACCTGTACTTTCTACTTCTTACATGTTGAACTCACATACCTGTACTTTCTACTTCTCACATGTTGAACTCAAATACCTGTACTTTCTACTTCTTACATGTTGAACTCAAATACCTGTACTTTCTACTTCTTACATGTTGAACTCAAATACCTATACTTTCTACTTCTTACATGTTGAACTCAAATACCTGTACTTTCTACTTCTTACATTTTGAACTCAAATACCTGTACTTTCTACTTCTTACAAGTTTAACTCAAATACCTGTACTTTCTACTTCTTACATGTTGAACTCAAATACCTGTACTTTCTACTTCTTACATGTTGAACTCAAATACCTGTACTTTCTACTTCTCTCATGTTGAACTCAAATACATGTACTTTCTACTTCTTACATGTTGAACACAAATATCTGTACTTTCTACTTCTTACATGTTGAACTCAAATACCTGTACTTTCTACTTCTTACATGTTGAACTCAAATACCTGTACTTTCTACTTCTTACATGTTGAACCCAAATACCTGTACTTTCTACTTCTTACATGTTGAACACAAATACCTGTACTTTCTACTTCTTACATGTTGAACTCAAATACCTGTACTTTCTACTTCTTACATGTTGAACTCAAATACCTGTACTTTCTACTTCTCACATGTTGAACCCAAATACCTGTACTTTCTACTTCTTACATGTTGAACTCAAATACCTGTACTTTCTACTTCTTACATGTTGAACTCAAATACCTGTACTTTCTACTTCTTACATGTTGAACCCAAATACCTGTACTTTCTACTTCTCACATGTTGAACTCAAATACCTGTACTTTCTACTTCTCACATGTTGAACTCAATACCTGTACTTTCTACTTCTTACATGTTGAACTCAAATACCTGTACTTTCTACTTCTCACATGTTGAACCCAAATACCTGTACTTTCTACTTCTTACATGTTGAACTCAAATACCTGTACTTTCTACTTCTCACATGTTGAACCCAAATACCTGTACTTTCTACTTCTTACATGTTGAACTCAAATACCTGTACTTTCTACTTCTTACATGTTGAACTCAATACCTGTACTTTCTACTTCTTACATGTTGAACTCAAATACCTGTACTTTCTACTTCTCACATGTTGAACTCAAATACCTGTACTTTCTACTTCTTACATGTTGAACTCAAATACCTGTACTTTCTACTTCTCACATGTTGAACTCAAATACCTGTACTTTCTACTTCTCTCATGTTGAACTCAAATACCTGTACTTTCTACTTCTCACATGTTGAACTCAAATACCTGTACTTTCTACTTCTTACATGTTGAACTCAAATACCTGTACTTTCTACTTCTTACATGTTGAACTCAAATACCTGTACTTTCTACTTCTTACATGTTGAACACAAATACCTGTACTTTCTACTTCTTACATGTTGAACTCAAATACCTGTACTTTCTACTTCTTACATGTTGAACCCAAATACCTGTACTTTCTACTTCTCACATGTTGAACTCAAATACCTGTACTTTCTACTTCTCACATGTTGAACTCAATACCTGTACTTTCTACTTCTTACATGTTGAACTCAAATACCTGTACTTTCTACTTCTCACATGTTGAACCCAAATACCTGTACTTTCTACTTCTTACATGTTGAACTCAAATACCTGTACTTTCTACTTCTCACATGTTGAACCCAAATACCTGTACTTTCTACTTCTTACATGTTGAACTCAAATACCTGTACTTTCTACTTCTTACATGTTGAACTCAATACCTGTACTTTCTACTTCTTACATGTTGAACTCAAATACCTGTACTTTCTACTTCTCACATGTTGAACTCAAATACCTGTACTTTCTACTTCTTACATGTTGAACTCAAATACCTGTACTTTCTACTTCTCACATGTTGAACTCAAATACCTGTACTTTCTACTTCTCTCATGTTGAACTCAAATACCTGTACTTTCTACTTCTCACATGTTGAACCCAAATACCTGTACTTTCTACTTCTTACATGTTGAACTCAAATACCTGTACTTTCTACTTCTTACATGTTGAACTCAAATACCTGTACTTTCTACTTCTTACATGTTGAACACAAATACCTGTACTTTCTACTTCTTACATGTTGAACACAAATACCTGTACTTTCTACTTCTTACATGTTACATTACTTTGCATTTAGCTGACGCTTTTATCCAAAGCGACTTACAATAAGTGCGTTCGACCAACAAAATACAACCTTGAAGAAAACAGAATCATAAAGTACATCAGGTTTCATAGAGCAAAAACATTTCAAGTGCTACTCAACTGGCTTTAGGTAAGCCAGTCCTTTGTTAGTATATAAGTGCTTTGTTAGTATATAAGTGCTTTGTTAGTATATAAGTGCTTTGTTAGTAGTTCTATCCTCGAGGTGGAGTCGAGAGAGATGAGCTTTCAGTCTGGAAGGTGTGTAAGCTTTCTGCTGTCCTGATGTCAATGGGAGCTCATTCCACCATCTTGGAGCCAGGACAGCAAACCCACGTGTTTCTGCTGATGGGAACTTGGGTCCCCCTCGCAGCGAGGGTGCAGCGAGCCGTTTGGCTGATGCAGAGCGGAGAGCATGTGCTGGGGTGTACGGTTTAACCATGTCCTGACATCACTGACAACAACATAGACACAGATAAAAGCAAACAGACATAAGAAAACCAGATATCGGCAGACATGACGAGGCGCCTATAGGCCCTCATTTGCGAAATAGGGGGGACAGGGCCAGACCAGCTGGGTAAACGGTGCGTCCTAGCCATCACTGATTCAGGAGTCTGATGGCTTGTGGAACGAAAGACAGCCGAGATCTATTCTTTTTTAAACAAGGGGCACGAGATCTCCGCCCGGATGGCAGCAGTTCAAAGTAAGAGGCAAGAGGGTGCCTCAGGTCACTCACAATATTGTGTGCTAATTTTAAAACTCTGTCCTTATATAAGCTTTCTATATTAGCAAATCTGCTCTACTTTAGAGCTTCATCAGGCCAACATATCCATACAGTTTAAGAATTAGTACCATTTTACATAATGCCACTGGTATTAAAAATAAAACATTAAATTATCTTCTATATCTCAGGTGTGGATGCATTTCTACTTTTTGTGCTGGAGAAAACATGGCTCATAATCAATTATAACCAAAGTGCCGGGCTCGAGATGTAACAGAAAGCAGGATGTAATGGATCAAAATGTGTTTCCATTGATACGTCTTAGTGGCTCGATACTTTATTACAGGGGCTGACAATTGTTTAAAAATCCCTAAAATCCCGATTTCCCGTCACTTTCATTCACTCTCCTCCTCTCCGTACGCTTTGCATCCCGCAGAAAGGCCGCGAGTGAAGTGTTTGTTTTGCGTTGATCCCAAAACATTAAATCTGTCGGCGCAGAATGTAAGCCGAGGAATTTCCAAGAGAATATCAGCCGTCGTCGTGTTACGCAAACAGACGATTACACTGAACAAATAGCAGGGTGCGAGCCAGAGCCTGTGACCGAGCTGCTGGAGCATCGAGGAGGCGAGCATCGAGGAGGCGAGCATCGAGGGGGGGGGGAGCCATCAATTACAGAAAAGCACAAATAAACAGTTTCTTTCTATCAGATTCTTACAGATGATCCCACAGCATCACATTCATCTCGGGCTTTCTCTGTAAGCGACTCGATAAGAGAACCGTTTGAGCCGTGTGAGGAAACCATGTGGACCTCTTAGACGAAGCAGAACACACACGCTCTCAGGGCCTCGTGTGAGTATCAAAGAGACGGGAGAATAGGTCTGAGGCTCTGAAGAGGAGGATTACGCAGAAGAGAGACAAAGGGCGAGTTTGACTGGGAGAGGCGGACGCGGGAAGACGAACAGGAAGCGAGGGACAAAGACGAGTGCAGTTTAAAGGTTGTGCATACATTAAGACGGACTCCAAACTGTGCGCAGCTTGAGCCGCTCTCAGACGGGAAGCCAACTTGCAAAAGAGTCAATTTGTCCTTTTATCGCCATCTCCGCAGACGGCAGCGACCTCGTGATCCGGACAAATTCAAAACACCAGCATGTACAAAATACCCCGATTCGTTAAAGCATGCAATTACGTTAAAAGGGCCGTTTTTCTTGTCGTACGTTTCTAATATCGTCTCCAACATGAAAAATATACTTTGGGGGTAATAACGTTAGCTTTTGCAAATCTGTAAAAAACCAAGGAGGTCAAACAGAGAGAGGAAAGCCAGTTGTTTTATTAAAGTCTAAGAAGATCAGACGAGGAAATGCTGCAGTGTTGGCCAGATCTCCGCAGGGAGTACTCTCCTCTGCTTTTGGGGGAATGCATTATTTGAAATGGAATTAATCCAAAAGTTAAACATACTTCAATTTCTACACTTTGCCCAGCTAGTTGCTGCAGTAAAGGCTCCCTAGCATCTCAAAACTCTTTAATACACGTAAAGGAGAATTAGGCGCTTTCACACCGGAGTACTTTTCCCGTTTAGTTCCGATAGTTCCTGGGATTTTGCGTTCACACCAAAAAGAGAACTGTTCCCCCCCTTTTCAGTCCCTGCTAGAGAGGTGGGACTCTCCTGGGGAGAAAGAAGTTCCAATTTCTATTGGCTGGGCGGATTGCAAACCACGCCCCGTAAAACTCTGAAAAGTGGAAGCTGCATTAGCATTATTCATTAGCATTAGCATTAGCCCCGCGCACAAACGCAGAGAGACTAACTTATGGCAACACAAAATAAAACATGGGAGCGGTGGAGATGAGGAGGTGTCGGCGTTCTGGCGATTTACTCGGAAGGCTTCAGTAGCAGCTGCTGGGACTCCCAGCAGCTGCTACTGAAGCCTTCCCCAACTCCGGGGCCTCCGGGCGGGGACTTCCGGCCGGGGACTCCGGGCGGCAGTATACATAGATATATATAAAGGCTAGATGGCTCAAGGGGGAGTCGCCAGCGTAGCTAGGGTTGCCAACCGTCCCGTATTAGCCGGGACGTCCCGTATTAGCCGGGACGTCCCGTATTAGCCGGGACGTCCCGTATTTGAGCCAAAATGGGCGTGTCCCGTACGGGACATTGTTTTTCCCGGACTCCCATGTAAAGGGAAAAATAAAACATATGTTTCTGTTTGCGCGCAATGCAGTGTGTCTGGCTGCGTGCCTGTGTGTTTGTGTGCTGTATGCGAAGGGCACTAGGACCGCTCAGTAGACAGGGCAGGCACAATGCTCGCACGTGTGTGTGTGAGATTTTCTCCGGTGGGCCACGGCATCATTGTTTGTGTGGCATGTCAGCCTGTTCAGTCGTGTGGGAAAAATGAGCGCTGCCGGTGGAGGAGGTGATCATGAAAGAGGAGAAGAGAGAGAGGATGTGGTTCTGGGCCCTGGCCCATCTACAAGAAAATACTTGTGTCTTACAACAAACAGTGGAAGAAACACAGTTGGGTTAAGCCCTGTGAGTCTCGGGTCTTCTGCGTGTGTGAGAGAGTCAGTCAGCTGATTGATGGGGAAATGGTTGGTTGAAGGATAACATTAAGTCTAATCATGATGTACCGTGCATGTTCGCATCATGTATACTTTGCATTACTTAATACCATTTTTCAAATATTTATTTTTTAACATTTTGGACAAAATAGCCAACTGTACATCGAGGTGCCCAGATGTCCCTCGTGCCCACCTATCCGATCTGAACATGCTGATGAACAATGTGATGCAGTAGCCTAATGCAGGTGTAAGATCATTGTGTTTGTATTGTGTTATAGGTATGCATAGTTTTCTATGCATTTTACGGGTTTTGACTCCTCGAACCCTAGGGGGCTGGCTCCCCCGAAAGAATTAAATAACAACCCTAACCCCGAAATAAAGTAAATCCGCCAGAAACCCAAAAATCTTCGCGCGCGTGCGGGGGACACATGCATTTCTGGAAGTTGGCAACCCTAAGCGTAGCTCACTGGTGGCCATCTTGCCACAGTCAACAACTACTGCAGCTGTTGTGAGGTGCGTGATCTGCACAGAAATACTCTAAACTCGCTGATTTACAAACGGTTTGGTTTATTACAAACGTTATTGGCATGGCTATGATACAGGAGACAACAAGACATGTTGAACAAAAAAATGCATGACTATAATGATAAGGCTGCAGTATCATAACTCCATCTTTGATGTTCATAACAAACCAAACCGTTTGGAAATTGAGCAATCTACGGTTATTTCAATAGAGCACCGGAGACATGATGTTATGAATGAGAGCTGCCTGTGGCAAGAAGAAGAAGAAGAAGAAGAAGAAGAAGAAGAAGAAGAAGAAGAAGAAGAAGAAGAAGAAGAAGAAGAAGAAGAAGAAGAAGAAGAAGAAGAAGAAGAAGAAGAAGAAGAAGAAGAAGAAGAAGAAGAAGAAGAAGAAGAAGAAGAAGAAGAAGAAGAAGAAGAAGAAGAAGAAGAAGAAGAAGAAGAAGAAGAAGAAGAAGATTCTCCCTCTGGAGAAACTGACGTACGATCTCAATCACACCTCGGACACTTGCTGTGAAAGCTTGTTTCCTTCAGAGACTCGTTGGCTCCGACTGTTTGACGAGTGATATTTATGTTATCATCAATCAATCACAGTCTCTCTTGTGTCACGGGGAGCTCGCTTTAAGCGTGCCGAGCCCGTTTTTGGTTGCGTTTCCACTTGGCCTAGTTTTGGCCCGGGGAGACTTTCTCACCTTTTTCTGGCCCGCCTAAATCGTGGTTCTCGGGCCAGGAACAACCCGGCGGAGTCGGGCTGAGCATGCTAAACTAGAGAGAGAATCGCTGGCAAGGGGGCTACAACTACAACAAGATGAACATATTTGACCGTGATTTAATTGTAATACACATTTCAAAATGATGCCGAAGTAACAACACACTGATACCGGTTAGTAACAACCATGAATTAACGCTTTGACAAGTCTGCAGACAGACGGCAGAGAAACCCTTTAAAATGCGTGCTTTCTAAATGTAGCTTGGCTAAGCTAACGTTATATATGCTCCGACCGGCCACACTCACAGCAACGACCTACAGACATAAATAAACCAGCGACTGTATTCTCCATGACACAGGCAGTCTGTGGTTTGGACTTGTTTCACTTCTGTCTAGTTTCTGAACAGATATGAGGAGCTGTGAGCTCTGAGTGCTTTCTTTCTTTTTAAGTTGATCTCCAGTCATGCTGATAGTAAATATAGTCCAGTGCACGTTGTGTGAATCAAACACAAATATATAAGCCATGAGGACTATCAGTTTGAAAAGGGACGGTTTATATCTCCCAGGAATGATGTTGTGTTATTAAAGCAGCTCTGATGAGATTCCTCCTCCACGCTCCGTTTCCCGGACTAATGGTAAACAGCAAATCTTCCATAGCTTAGTTAGAGGTTAAAGGTCGTCGCTGCAGCAGGACCTGGGAACTTATTCTGTTAATGAATACAGACTAATTATATCTGTGGGAGAATAAACCCCACAGATCCTCAACTCCAGTGTGGGGGGTGCCCGCCGGGGGGGGGTGCCCCCACAGATAGAATCTAATTCTGTGTGAAACGCTGCAGACTCCAAACCACACACAGTATCTCAAATATATCTCAATATACATATGCCGTTAATAACTGTGTAATTTATACCTGGCTGCTAAATCCTGAGAACTGTTACAGGATTTGTATTTTGAAAAGTATATATTTTTAATTATATTTGTAATCATAACATAGTACTTTTTTTTAAACATATGTACAATTAAGCTGTCTGTTCTTCCTGCTGTAACGATGCACCTCTGTGGGACTACTGACGTCTGTCTGCAGCACAGAGGAGACAACCCGTGTTCCCTTTATTACCAACGGCAGGCTGATATTTAAAAGATACGAGGGAAACAAAGCTTGGAAGATATCTGAGGGTTTCTAAGCATGCTATGAAGATGATGAGAGGTTGTCAACTGGGAGGATGACGAGACAACGAGGGGGAGAGAGGAGAAAGAAAGGTGGAAAGAAGGGAAGTCTAAAAGTGCAACGACGAGGGGAGAAGAATTGGAAAATAATGGATTACATACTGGCAACAACTTCCTCAACTCCGTGTTGTTTGGACACTGAAATACATCGAGAAGGAAAGAGACGGCATGTACTGGGAAGCAGAAGCGTCACATCGCTCCATCGAGGAAAACAAAGCGTAGAAGATATTACATTACATTTAGCCGAGTAGATATCCGAGGTATTCTCATGCATGCTGGAAAGAAAATGATTATCGGAGAGAGGTTTTCAACAGGGAGGAGGATGAGACGGTGAGGGGGAGAGAGGAGCGAGAAAGGTGGAACGAGGGGCGTCTAATAGTGTCCAAAGAAGAGTGTCCAATGAAATGATGAATGATATACTATGAGCTTGCATACGGTGGATTACATATACATCGGTGGGACTTAACAGATCGGAAGAAATGAAAATGTTTTTCTCAGAAATGTGAGCGGGGTGAAAGGTCCATGAGTTTCATTCAAAGCCTGAACTGCCGCAGACTCGTCCTTTGAGAGAGAACGAAATGTAGTCCGAAGTGTCAAGACGTTTTGTAACGCTGAGGCCTGAGACGAGGGTCTTCTCCTGGACTTGGGTTCCCCTCTTGATACGACTGACAGTCACATGACCGTCCGCTTTCTCGTACATCTACCTCAACACAAACCCACGTCTTTATTTATCTATTACGAGGTTTGTACGGGAAAAAATATATTCTTATTCTGTCCCTAACGGATGATTTAGCTTTGAATGTTAGGTAGGTTAGGTTTTTTATTGACATTTGAACCCAGGTGTAATATTCTACGTCTGGATTGGACTTCAATTCATTATTTGTGAATGTGTACCGTTGCGTTTAGATTCTTCAGTTTGAGTCGAATAGAAGACGACGACGAACAAGAAGAACAAGAAGACGAACAATGACATGCTGGTGACACGTGGAATAAAAGTCGTGTCCGTTTCGTGTGGCATTGTCCAGCTGATGGACCATACATCTGTAATCGCACCGTGTCGTGCACGTGGGACAGAGCAGCGTGCTTTGTCCCGTGTGTTGATGGCACAGCACATATATTAAAGCTCCCCTATTATTCTGTTTCTCATCAATATATTACAGGGCTCAGATATACACAGAGCCTCTCTCTGATTGGCTGAAACACCAGACAGATCATTGCAGCATTACCCACAATCCCCTCTGTTTCAGCCCTGTTTTCAAAGTGCTGATTCTCTGTCTGTTACTTCAGATGAAGACAAGGAGTCCCTCCCCCACGCCCCTCTGAGAGACATTTGAGACATGGTGCTCTAAGAGGAGATTCAGGTGATAAGTTACCTTGGTTACTGATTGGCTAATGCAGGGTTCATACACTTTTTCACCAATGATTTTCAATGACTTCTCCATGACCGTTACCGAATGTTCCATGACCAAAACAATGACTGTTTCTCAGCGGTTCCTCTGAACATGGAACAGGAAAATAAGTGTTGTGCCGATCTAACAAATCAAATGTCTTCCTAGCTTCCACACGCTGAAGCAACTCAAATCTCTCACCAGCAAAACACCTCGTCAGTTAAAAGCCACTTCACGTTTCATTACTATACGACACAGTATTTATTATCGTTATAGTATTACTATGTTGGCGATTAGATAAAATATAAATTATGTTTGATGCAACTTTAGTTACATTTCCAAGACTTCTCCAGGGCCTGGAAATAGCATTTTGAATTTCCATGACTTCTCCAGGTTTGTAGGGACCGTAGGAACCGTGCTAATGGGTACACAAGCCAAAACACGTTATGACATCATAAAGTGGCCAAAATCTGATCAGACAGGTTTTCATAGAACAGAATTGGGAGGGATGAAAGCCTCTTTAACGGGCACACATGCAGAGCACACAGCAGGCAGGGCAGGAGGTGAACTGGGACCTCTACAAGTAGCGCGCTCCATATTTAGGTCTGGTGGGGGACTTGAACCGGCGACCCTACGGCGCACAGTCCAAGCCCCTACAGAGCCACTAAATCGATCAGGACAGAAAGTGAGAGAATGTCTTTCATCAGAGGGGACACATGTTGATGTTTAAAAGACATGACAAAGTGGATTTTGCATAATAGGTGACCTTTAAGAGTCAGGGTACACTACGAAGGCCTCGTTCACCTGCATGATGAACTCCCGGCGGCGCGGCATCCCTCTCTCGGACAGCAGCAGATACTCCGGCTCCTTCTCCTTCTTGGCCTGCTGGATCTGAGCCAGGCGGCTGATGGGGTTCATGCCCTGCCCGTAATCTGGACCCGTCTGTGGGGAAGAGGAGACGCAGGGTGATCAATCCACATCCGCCCCTTCGCTTCGTGCAGGGGTGTCCAAACTCTTTTCCCCGAGGTACAGAACAATAGACGAAGGGCTGGGCCGCTCACTAGAGGTGCATCGCCTCGTAACTTCAGTCATAAGTCAAATCAAATGTAGATGCTTGTGAGTGTTGGCAGCTCATCCCTCAAACAGAAGCCTCAGATCGATTATCATAAGGAGGAATAGGAAGGGTGTATCTCAAGCTTGTAAATAAGTTATTCGGCTTTTTTTCTTATCAACTAAGATTTGTTAGAAAATGACTGAATTGATTTGAAAAGCGGTCTTATGAATACTGTGTAACATATCTGTGCATATATAGTTAAGAAGTACAACACAAGGCAAGCTCCATTTGTGTCCGTTATGCTTTTAGAATTCGCCGATTCAAAATGTCCCGCGGGCCGAATGTCGTTTGGACACCCCTGACTTATTGTGTTGTCACCGTGGTGCGATCTACGGTATGTGTATATTCTGTATGTGAGGGAACAGAAGTGAGGTCATACTCATCTGCAACGGATAGATGCAGAGATACAGAGACATGTAGAATAACACAGGAAATTAGTGGGGGGAAGAAATCTCACAATATCATATTTTACACATTAATAAGAAGGTGCTGAGCGGCAGAGACACGGCACGAAAGTCAAGCGTTTGTGACGTCGTCGTGTGTGTGTGTGTGTGTGAGTGGACGATTCGACCTATTTTATTATACAGTGTACACACCGAAGCTAACTCAAACATAACGGTGGTTAAAACATTCACAATGAGTTGTCGCGGCAACAGCAACATTCCCAAGCGACCCCACCTTGCCAAGTAACCCTAATGTCCTGAGAGCACGAGCGCATGAGAGATCTGGAGTGGCCGTGTGTACCTTGAGGATGGTCTTGGTGCGTTTCTTGTAGTGCGTCTTGGGCTTCTCCACGGCGGGGATGAAGGGCAGCTTCTTCAGGTCCTGCAGGATGGAAAGGGCGGCGCGCTTCTTTGAGAGCTTCTTGCTGTTCCCCTCTCCCTCGGCGGAGAACTCCCCGACGCTGACACGGGTCAGGAAGCTCTTCATGTGCGGGGGGCCGCTCTCCTTCAACACCTGGGGACGGAGATTTATTTATTGAACATGTTAGGAATAAAACAAACACGAAAGAATAATGATAATTATAACAAAGAGAAGCAACTTTTAAAACGTTCACGTATACAAAAATACATTTACATCCCGTCGTGTTCAAAATGACAAGAAGAAGAAGAAGGACTCTGACGTTGAAGTCATCGCCATATCCGTGATATTCGATTCATTGTTCAACAGGATTAGGTTTCTAAATGATAGTTTTAGTTCAGTATACAAAGGGGAGCTCCACATCGGTTTGTCGGCGATGTCGTTTCTATTCCTTACTTCAGGATAACAACAGAAGACACACTGAGCTCCAGCCCGGGGAACAGGGAGTGCTCACATGCTGACTCGATCCCCCCGCGTTAGGACTCGTCCCTGCACCCCTCTCCACCGGGACGCTCTCAGATTCAGGACGAAGAACAAAAGACAAACAACTGGATGTTTTAGTCATGATACGTGTGAGGGAGTGTGTGCAGCGCGCTCTGCAAGCAGCTACACCAGGTGGTCCCAAACATCTGGTCTTGATGGTCACAGTGCTACCCACCCATATGCACACACACACACACACACACACACACGCATGAAGAGGAACACACTCCTAGATGTCAGTCTCTAGTGATGAGGGCTCAGTTTCCTTCCTCCAGCCTCCGGTCACCTGGGAGACCTAAAACAAACACCGGCTGGCGTTAGGTCATGCTTCTGCAATCACATCTACTTCCTGTGTCCGAGAGGGTGTGTGTGTGTGTGTGTGTGTGTGTGTGTGGCAGGTGGGGTTCTCCAAACCTTATTTAGAGAAAAACACACCGCAGGAAGAATTAGATTTCTCACACTTCTCAGACTGAACGCGTTCTGCTAATGTTTGCACGCTTTCTCCGACTCACAGCTCGCAGCCTTTCTCCCTCTCGCAGCCGAGTGTGTCTCCAGACTTTCTCCCCCTCTAACTCCCCCCCCCCTCTCCCCTCTCTCCTTTATTCCAGTGGTGCAGACAGCACAAATTGAAGCAATCAGGTGCAATCCAGCAACAGTTCATTTGAAACCAGCGAGCGATACAAACAGATTAAACTGATAAGCAGGACGTGGAGCATTCCTCAGATACTCCACACATCAACACACACTAATAGCAGGGCTTCAGCAGGACAAAGCTGTGTGTGTGTGTGCGCTCATCTACTACACAAACACGACCACACAACATCTCCTCTTGTTTGAGTTAACAACGAGAGTCTGGGGCATGGAAACCGAACCACAGCTGCGAGGAAAGGGCCATGGAGCGATCGACAGGAAGTGGAATGACGATAGTGGAAACATCGATTAATCGTCCACTGAAATGTCAGAGAATACCGTTTTCAGCTTCGCAAAAAGGGACAGTTGCTGCTTTTCTTTGATCTATTTCATATTATGTTTGAATGTTGGACAAAAGAGTCACTTTAAAGACTTCGCCTTGGACTTCGAAAGACTGGGATGGTTTTCCTTTTGTCTGCTTATTTCATAGACAACAGCAAATGGATTATTTTGAAATAACTTCGTGCCCCTAAAGTAAAGCAGAGTCCACTTCATGAGGAAAGGTCCAGAAACAGGCTAAAGAACTGTGAGCATAACATCGATAAAACCCCCAGTCATTTACTTGCTGTGAAAGTACCGTACTTTTCGGACTATAAACCGCGACTTTCCCCCCCATTTTTTGTGTACCGCTAACGGCCACTAGGGGACCTCCTACATCTATTAACCACCTTTAACACTACGGGCTCTAGGACCGGTCCGCGCCCGCCACCTTTAAGCGGCGGGCTCCAGCAGGAGAAGCTGGAGGCCGGAAAAGAGCGAGACAGGTAGCGCGCCAAAGTGAAAGTGGAACCGAGAGACGGAACGAGAGCGAGACAGACGGACAGTTTAGCGGCTGCGGCTCATATGCTGGTGCGCTTTATAGTCCGGAAAGTACGGTAGCTATAACTTTAATAAATACAGGTGAAAAACGAGGTGATATTTCTGTTCTCCATCCTAACTGTACCTGCTCAGGTAGCTGCAGGTTTCAGGTGTGAACAGTGATCTGGCTCATCACTGGAAAAGGAACAGTAACACGGCAGCTTCCGGTACGTTCCACTACAGCTACATCCAGTTCCTGATCGATTGTCGCTCGTCACTGATCAGCTGAGCTCAGGATACTTGTCTTTGAGCTATTAACAGAATATAAATGTAATTGTTGTTGGTGGTAAAACAGCCCGACTGATGAGAAGCACAGGAAGCAGAATCAGCTGTGTGAACGTGAAGGTCTGCTTTAAGCTATTTCTAGGCAGATATTCTGGGTCTCGGATATATAAAAAAATATAAAAACATGTCTGTGAAGTGTTTGACCATGCATTTTAGACATCGCTCATAACCCTCCATTCCAGTTTTCTGAAACGCTGTGGGTTCCCCGACCCACTGGGGACACACAGCATGCGTATAGACGACGTCAACAAGTGCATTTTGCCCTTTAAGGAATCAGCTTTGTTTATTTTTCTACGTATTCACTCCTTCAATATTTCTCTCTGTCCGTGAGCGGCTCCTCGAACGCGTTATCAATATGGATTAAAGCACACTGCCAACGGAATATCGTTTAGATGTGAGCGAACAGGAGGGTGAGACGAGAGAGGGTCAGTAGAGAAGGCCGGTGATCAGATCTTACGTAGCGCCCTCTTTAAGTTAACGAAAACAGCTGCTATCAAGAAACCGTTGTTAAGATGCAGGAACACATGGAGTAGATGAGATATGCATTGCTAGATTAATAACAAAGAGATGACATAATGTCTTTTGGCACATTATACAGGGTGTCCGCGGGGTCTTAAAAAGTATTAAACGGTATTTTCCAAGGTATTAAGAAGGTCCACAGCAACGACAACATGAAACTGTTTTACTGTATGCGTCCTCGTGGGGCCGGGGTCTAAGCCAAACTATATCCGGTCACAGAGATCTGCTATTTTAAAGTAAGGTCAACACATATCGACCCTAAATATAGTCTATATTAAGAACGAGAAAAGTCTTAACATATATATGGTTTTTTGTAAACATATGACAAATGTGTGAGGGCGATGACGCCAGAGCATCGTCCTCTGTGCCGGGCCCCGGACAGCCCCAGCCCAATGTAACCCCTGGGTATTTGTGAGGGAGCTCCTATATGGCATTACCGCTGAAGCTCACCAAAGTTTAATATATTTCATAGTTCAAAGTGTTGTCAATTGTTTTGTTCATTGGTCAAATACTGGTTTCTACTGGTTTCTACTGGTTTCTACTGGTTTCTACTGGTTCTACTGGTTTCTACTGGTTTCTACTGGTTTCTACTGGTTTCTACTGGTTCTACTGGTTTCTACTGGTTTCTACTGGTTCTACTGGAATGAAAGAGCACAGAAGCAACAAAGCAGCATGCTGCATTAAACCTGACCTTCACAGAGAGGTGGAAGTTCATGTGGAGAGGAGGCTAGTCTGTCTGCACTCTGTTTAGTTGTGCTATCTTACAATCAATATAGTAAATGTGAGGTAAAGTGTCGCCAAGGTAACCGGTTAGAACATGAAGTTGCGTAAGGCATTACATTTGACTTCAGGATTCCTGCAGACACCCTGATATATTACATTTGTTGTTGAAATATGACGATTGCTTTGCTTTTAGGAGCCTCTGTCGCGTGTCTGTGAGTACCGCAACGAGCGAAGACTCCAGAACTGAACCGTTCCCCACTTAGAAATGAAAACATTGATTTGACTATGTAGAGATTTAAGCCGTCTGCTTATCCAACGCACTCTGGGATCGACGAGGGCTGCACTGATGAGTCTCACTTCTAAAAGATGAAATAGCAACAGGAAGTAAAGCGAATCAGATGTGGCCTTCACACTCTCTCTCTCTCTCTCTCTCTCTCTCTCTCTCTCTCTCTCTCTCTCTCTCTCTCTCTCTCTCTCTCTCTCTCTCTCTCTCTCTCTCTCTCTCTCTCTCTCTCTCTCTCTCTCTCTCTCTCTCTCTCTCTCTCTCTCTCTCTCTCTCTCTCTCTCCTCTCTCTCTCTCTCTCTCTCTCTCTCTCTCTCCTCTCTCTCTCTCTCTCTCTCTCTCTCTCTCTCTCTCTCTCTCTCTCTCTCTCTCTCGGCCCGGGATGGCAGCAGACGAGCGGCAGTCAGTCTCCTGGCAGACGACACGGGATCTGCGCCACACCGATGGGATTTCAGCACTTCCACACACACACACACACACACACACACGCAAACAAAAACACAAACACACCCGTCTCCGCCTCATCACCAGGATCAGGTTGAGCACAGGAAACACCGTTTTTTCTTGTCGCTTCATCTCTTCTGTTGCCTTTTCATGCCGACATTAATACCCCGGCAGACCTCAGGTACTCTGAAGAGGAGGCATGGGAGCAGAGGAGGACAATGGAGGGGATCGAGAGAGGGAAGAAAGGCTTTTTGTGGACGGACTAGCCCTGAGGGAACTTCTCCTTGTAAGACAGGAGGGTTTTTGGCGCTCTTCTCTCGTGTCCCGGTCGGAAAGCGAGCCTCCGATCCAACACACAAGCTGTGATTTATAGATTGGTTCCTCTTTGATGCTGACATCTGTTTGATATTGCCTGACGGGGGGATTAAATGAGCCAAACGGCCTCTCAGGGTGGCGGAGGGATGGGAAAGCAGACACTAGAAGAGGTGACTCATGGGTAATTTCAGGAGATGATGTGAAAACATGGCCGCTGAGAAAGAGGCTCACATGAGAGATGGTCAGAGGTGGAGTACAAATACTTTGTTATGTACTTAAGTACATGTTTCTGGTGTCAGTACTTTACTCCACGTCTTATTTTCCTGACGACTTTTTACTTTTACTTCTTACATGTTGAACACAAATATCTGTACTTTCTACTTATCACATGTTGAACACAAATACCTGTACTTTCTACTTCTTACATGTTGAACTCAAATACCTGTACTTTCTACTTCTTACATGTTGAACTCAAATACCTGTACTTTCTACTTCTCTCATGTTGAACTCAAATACATGTACTTTCTACTTCTTACATGTTGAACACAAATACCTGTACTTTCTACTTCTTACATGTTGAACTCAAATACCTGTACTTTCTACTTCTTACATGTTGAACTCAAATACCTGTACTTTCTACTTCTTACATGTTGAACTCAAATACCTGTACTTTCTACTTCTTACATGTTGAACTCAAATACCTGTACTTTCTACTTCTCTCATGTTGAACTCAAATACATGTACTTTCTACTTCTCTCATGTTGAACTCAAATACATGTACTTTCTACTTCTCTCATGTTGAACTCAAATACCTGTACTTTCTACTTCTCACATGTTGAACTCAAATACATGTACTTTCTACTTCTCACATGTTGAACTCAAATACCTGTACTTTCTACTTCTCTCATGTTGAACTCAAATACATGTACTTTCTACTTCTCTCATGTTGAACTCAAATACATGTACTTTCTACTTCTCTCATGTTGAACTCAAATACATGTACTTTCTACTTCTCTCATGTTGAACTCAAATACATGTACTTTCTACTTCTCACATGTTGAACTCAAATACCTGTACTTTCTACTTCTCACATGTTGAACTCAAATACCTGTACTTTCTACTTCTTACATGTTGAACACAAATATATGTACTTTCTACTTCTTACATGTTGAACTCAAATACCTGTACTTTCTACTTCTTACATGTTGAACTCAAATACCTGTACTTTCTACTTCTTACATGTTGAACTCAAATACCTGTACTTTCTACTTCTTACATGTTGAACACAAATACTTGTACTTTCTACTTCTTACATGTTGAACTCAAATACCTGTACTTTCTACTTCTTACATGTTGAACTCAAATACCTGTACTTTCTACTTCTTACATGTTGAACTCAAATACCTGTACTTTCTACTTCTTACATGTTGAACTCAAATACCTGTACTTTCTACTTCTCACATGTTGATCTCAAATACCTGTACTTTCTACTTCTTACATGTTGAACCCAAATACCTGTACTTTCTACTTCTTACATGTTGAACTCAAATACTTGTGCTTTCTACTTCTTACATGTTGAACACAAATACCTGTACTTTCTACTTCTTACATGTTGAACTCAAATACTTGTACTCTAAACTCAGAGTTCAGCTGAGTTCAGGCGGTGTCTCGCAGACCCCACGCAGCAGCCAGGAAACAACACCAGCAATCCAGCTCACACTGTCCGCTCCTCGAGCCTCAAAGGGCGGAGCAGCGAGCACCGCAACGTCCCGTGAGGATGGAACAATTTCACACACAGATATAGGAACAAATCTGCCACTTCCTCACAGAGCCCCTCCTCCAACACACACGACCAATGAGGGCACGAGATAAGTGTGTGCCCCGATGGAAGGCTGACAGGCAGGTAGGCCGTCCAGTTACTTTAGCCGGGCCGGCTCAGATGATTGGTCGAGCTTTTTACAGCGCCACGGCTTCCAGACATGATGTTTCTTTATGGATTTTCTGTCAAAGCACTTCAGATATTCATTGTTATCGGATGTTCAGAGCATTCCATGGAATATAACAAAAAGTGTATCTCGAGCCGGTTTCTCAAACTTACCGACCCCACCTTTAAAGTCAAGACGAAGAAGAAGAAAAAGATGGCTGAACTGTTCAGTGTCAATCCTGTGGAGATGGAGGTTATAAAGTCTCAGCAAAACTCACAACATGTCTGGAGCCTTGTAGACCCAGACAACTCTAAGAGCATTCACCAAGCAGCACTGACCACGCCTGCTTTGTTTGGCTCTACTTTGTGAAGCAGCTTTTCCTGACATGAAATCTAAATACAGAACAAGACTGAGTGATGACCATTTAAGTGACTCTTAGAGTGAACCTAAGTGGGTCCAGCAGACCCCTCTGTGGTGGCCTCCATGCAGCGCCATTCATCTTGTGCCATAAGATGCTTGTACGGTGGTGATTAAGGCGATGTGTTTACTATGTGGGCCAAAATAATACGTGAGAAATTGTCGTTTTCTTGGACCTTGTTGTGAAGTTAAGATTGTTCATAAGCTTTGTTTCTACACGTGTACAAAAGTAGTTTAATTCAACTGATGAGTGCTATGTGAATAAATAAGCGATGCAATGCAAGTAGCTATCGGCCACTTTAATTTTTTCAAAGTAGCTCTCAGATGAAGAAAGGTTGGAGACCCTTGCTCTACAGAGATGCTGTGAGAAACCACTGTGAGTGTGGAACATTGAACAATGTAAATCTATTCTAGTATGTTGCAAATGTATTATCTTTTCAATTTCCACACGGCATCTATTGCACGTCTGTCCGTCCTGGAGAGGGATCCCTCCTCTGCTGCTCTCCCTGAGGTTTCTCCATGTTCCCTTAAAACTGTGGGGTTTCTCTGGAAGTGTTTCCTTGTACGATGTGAGGGTCTAAGGACAGAGGGTCTAAGGACAGAGGGTCTGAGGACAGAGGGTCTAAGGACAGAGGGTCTGAGGACAGAGGGTCTGAGGACAGAGGGTCTGAGGACAGAGGGTCTAAGGACAGAGGGTCTGAGGACAGAGGGTCTGAGGACAGAGGGTCTAAGGACAGAGGGTCTGAGGGCAGAGGGTCTGAGGGCAGAGGGTCTGAGGGCAGAGGGTCTGAGGGCAGAGGGTCTGAGGACAGAGGGTCTGAGGACAGAGGGTCTGATGACAGAGGGTCTAAGGACAGAGGGTCTGAGGACAGAGGGTCTAAGGACAGAGGGTCTAAGGACAGAGGGTCTAAGAACAGAGGGTCTGAGGACAGAGGGTCTGAGGACAGAGGATCTGAGGACAGAGGGTCTGAGGACAGAGGGTCTGAGGACAGAGGGTCTGAGGACAGAGGGTCTGAGGACAGAGGATCTGAGGACAGAGGGTCTAAGGACAGAGGGTCTGAGGACAGAGGGTCTGAGGACAGAGGGTCTGAGGACAGAGGGTCTGAGGACAGAGGGTCTAAGGACAGAGGGTCTGAGGACAGAGGGTGTCGTATTGTCATACTGATATTCTGTACACACTGTGAAGTCCACTGAGACAAATGTAACATGTGTGATATTGGGCTATAAATAAACATTGACTGATTGATTGATTGATTGATTGATTGATTGATTGATTGATTCTCGTGGACCTCAACGATGGAATTATGATCAGTAGAAATGGCCGTGACGTGGGACCTTTAAGATGAAGGGAGGTCAGTTACTCTTTAAACCAGTTGGTAGGTATGGGTACTTTTTACCTATCATGCTATTTTTTTGCGAGCATAGGTCTCCGATATATAAGGATATATAATATATGGGAGGCGTGTGGCGCAGTTGATAGAGCCTTGGTGTTGGACCAGGGGGTCAGAGGTTCAAACCCCACTGCAGTCAGCATGTCGTTGTGTATCCAACAAGTGGCATGTAATGTAATATAAAGAACATGTCTATGAAGTGTTTTGCTCAAAACACCAAACAGATCATTCTAGCTACGCCTCATATCCCTCTATTTCACTTCCTGTTTCAGAAGTGCTGATTCGGGGTATAATTGATAAAAAGAGGAGGGGGCGGAGCTTATGCGGGACCCGGCAGCTACCGTCTAAACTAAATGCTGCCGTGATGAAACGCCATATCATGGATTATCAAGGCTCTGAAACAGTCTGGAGCTCAAAGGCTTTCTCTCTTGCCGGTTACACCACGAGGTGAGTTCCTTTCTACTTCCTGCTTCTTCACACACATGCTCTCCAGTACAGGTTAGCTCTGAGTGTTAGCATGCCAATGTAAATATTACGTCCAAAACAGTCGGGCATTGTTTCTGATAGCAACGTTTCTGATTGGCCCGTGGGTCCACATTTCAGATATGACGTCATAGCGGACGCAAATCTGGATCAGCTCCGTTGTTCCCCGTTTTTAGAGATTTGGGCACGGAGGAAAAGAGAGAGGGTTTTATTTCCTGACGCTGCGTGAGTTCCCCGACACACCGGGGACACATAGTGATGTATAAAGGATATCGAAAAGTGCATTTTGCATGATAGGTCCCCTTTAAGTACATTTAGCCCATACTTCTTTACTTTTACTTCAGTAAAGAAGTTTAGTCAGTACTTCTAAAGTATTTTTAAACATGAGTATGGTACTTCTACTTGAGTAAAGGATGTGTACTTTCACCATCTCTCTATGGTGTGTGGGAAGCATGAAGTGAAGGAGTGGGAGAGTGTTATTTGTTCTCGGTGCATCAAAGACGACACGAGAAGAGGAAGTGACAAGGCAGCGAGGGAGATGAGGCCAAAACTAATGAGTTCTAATGTAATGGACCCTCGGAGACGTGGGTAATTCACACTTGGGCTCCGGCCACACTGTGTGCATGCAACAGGCTGATTGAGGGTGAAGGTGAATCTGCTGCAGAGGGGAAGAGAGGCATGGGGTACCAGCAGAGGGAGGATAATTGCTGCCTGGCCTTCGGACAGTTTAGTTTGACATGGCACAGGAAAACTAATGTGGCATGACTGATGTTTCCAGAAGGAGAACAAAAGTTAACAACAGTTTTTAAGTGGGACAACACAAGGTAACAAACGGAGGTAAAATGGTGCAGGAATGAGTCCTTAAACTCCAGAAGTAAAAAGTGTTTTGGGTCTGAAATAAGGTCTGTGGTTAACACAAGGTGAAGAGATTTTGACGTGAAGTCATGTGACCGTGCTGTAGTTCCTTTATAGCCCAACATTAGCTTCCTTTAGCTTAGCGGTGGTGATGTGAAGTCATGTGACCGTGCTGTAGTTCCTTTATAGCCCAACATTAGCCTCCTTTAGCTTAGCGGTGGTGACGTGAAGTCATGTGACCGTGCTGTAATTCCTTTATAGCCCAACATTAGCCACCTTTAGCTTAGCGGTGGTGACGTGAAGTCATGTGACCGTGCTGCAGTTCCTTTACAGACCAACATTAGCCTCCTTTAGCTTAGCGGTGGTGACGTGAAGTCATGTGACCGTGCTGTAGTTCCTTTATAGCCCAACATTAGCCGCCTTTAGCTTAGCGGTGGTGACGTGAAGTCATGTGACCGTGCTGTAGTTCCTTTATAGCCCAACATTAGCCGCCTTTAGCTTAGCGGTGGTGACGTGAAGTCATGTGACCGTGCTGTAGTTCCTTTATAGCCCAACATTAGCCTCCTTTAGCTTAGCGGTGGTGACGTGAAGGCATGTGACCGTGCTGTAGTTCCTTTATAGCGCAACATTAGCCACCTTTAGCTTAGCGGTGGTGACGTGAAGTCATGTGACCGTGCTGTCGTTCCTTTATAGCCCAACATTAGCCTCCTTTAGCTTAGCGGTGGTGACGTGAAGTCATGTGACCGTGCTGCAGTTCCTTTACAGACCAACATTAGCCTCCTTTGGGTTAGCGGTGGTGACGTGAAGTCATGTGACCGTGCTGTAGTTCCTTTATAGCCCAACATTAGCCGCCTTTAGCTTAGCGGTGGTGACGTGAAGTCATGTGACCGTGCTGTAGTTCCTTTATAGCCCAACATTAGCCGCCTTTAGCTTAGCGGTGGTGACGTGAAGTCATGTGACCGTGCTGTAGTTCCTTTATAGCCCAACATTAGCCTCCTTTAGCTTAGCGGTGGTGACGTGAAGGCATGTGACCGTGCTGTAGTTCCTTTATAGCGCAACATTAGCCACCTTTAGCTGAGCGGTGGTGACGTGAAGTCATGTGACCGTGCTGTCGTTCCTTTATAGCCCAACATTAGCCTCCTTTAGCTTAGCGGTGGTGACGTGAAGTCATGTGACCGTGCTGTAGTTCCTTTATAGCCCAACATTAGCCGCCTTTAGCTTAGCGGTGGTGACGTGAAGTCATGTGACCGTGCTGTCGTTCCTTTATAGCCCAACATTAGCTTCCTTTAGCTTAGCGGTGGTGATGTGAAGTCATGTGACCGTGCTGTAGTTCCTTTATAGCCCAACATTAGCCGCCTTTAGCTTAGCGGTGGTGACGTGAAGTCATGTGACCGTGCTGTCGTTCCTTTATAGCCCAACATTAGCCTCCTTTAGCTTAGCGGTGGTGACGTGAAGTCATGTGACCGTGCTGTAGTTCCTTTATAGCCCAACATTAGCCGCCTTTAGCTTAGCGGTGGTGACGTGAAGTCATGTGACCGTGCTGTCGTTCCTTTATAGCCCAACATTAGCCTCCTTTAGCTTAGCGGTGGTGACGTGAAGTCATGTGACCGTGCTGTAGTTCCTTTATAGCCCAACATTAGCCGCCTTTAGCTTAGCGGTGGTGACGTGAAGTCATGTGACCGTGCTGTAGTTCCTTTATAGCCCAACATTAGCCTCCTTTAGTTTAGCGGTGGTGACGTGAAGTCATGTGACCGTGCTGTAGTTCCTTTATAGCCCAACATTAGCCGCCTTTAGCTTAGCGGTGGTGACGTGAAGTCATGTGACCGTGCTGTAGTTCTTTTATAGCCCAACATTAGCCTCCTTTAGCGTAGCGGTGGTGACGTGAAGTCATGTGACCGCGCTGTAGTTCCTTTATAGCCCAACATTAGCCACCTTTAGCTTAGCGGTGGTGACGTGAAGTCATGTGACCGTGCTGCAGTTCCTTTACAGACCAACATTAGCCTCCTTTAGCTTAGCGGTGGTGACGTGAAGTCATGTGACCGTGCTGTAGTTCCTTTATAGCCCAACATTAGCCGCCTTTAGCTTAGCGGTGGTGACGTGAAGTCATGTGACCGTGCTGTAGTTCCTTTATAGCCCAACATTAGCCGCCTTTAGCTTAGCGGTGGTGACGTGAAGTCATGTGACCGTGCTGTAGTTCCTTTATAGCCCAACATTAGCCTCCTTTAGCTTAGCGGTGGTGACGTGAAGGCATGTGACCGTGCTGTAGTTCCTTTATAGCGCAACATTAGCCACCTTTAGCTTAGCGGTGGTGACGTGAAGTCATGTGACCGTGCTGTCGTTCCTTTATAGCCCAACATTAGCCTCCTTTAGCTTAGCGGTGGTGACGTGAAGTCATGTGACCGTGCTGTAGTTCCTTTATAGCCCAACATTAGCCGCCTTTAGCTTAGCGGTGGTGACGTGAAGTCATGTGACCGTGCTGTAGTTCCTTTATAGCCCAACATTAGCCTCCTTTAGTTTAGCGGTGGTGACGTGAAGTCATGTGACCGTGCTGTAGTTCCTTTATAGCCCAACATTAGCCGCCTTTAGCTTAGCGGTGGTGACGTGAAGTCATGTGACCGTGCTGTAGTTCTTTTATAGCCCAACATTAGCCTCCTTTAGCGTAGCGGTGGTGACGTGAAGTCATGTGACCGTGCTGTAGTTCCTTTATAACCCAGCATTAGCCACCTTTAGCTTAGCGGTGGTGACGTGAAGTCATGTGACCGTGCTGTAGTTCCTTTATAGCCCAACATTAGCCGCCTTTAGCTTAGTGGTGGTGACGTGAAGTCATGTGACCGTGCTGTAGTTCCTTCACAGACCAACATTAGCCACCTTTAGCTTAGCGGTGGTGACCAAAACATGTAAGTATCATTTGTATGAGATACTATTTTCTGCAATAATCCAAAAACACATGGAGAAATCCCAGTGGCTTTTTGTGGTTCATTAAGAAAAACTCTGACATGTTTTACTTTAAATCATACATTTACAACACAGAAAAGGCTGAACAAAACGGCCTATAACTGTCACACAAATCACTAGTTAATAGGCAAAGAATAGCTGCTGTCAGGGATCGGGATAGATAGTTAAATTAAGACAAATGTCCTGATGTAATGCTCATCAGACAGCAGTAATGAACTCAGAGGGTCTAGAGGAATGTGACTATGGTCTGCTTTTAAAAAATGCCGCCGTCAGCTTCCTGTACGAAGGGACAGAACATTAAAGCGTCCTTAATTTCCGAACAAAGACGTGTCGGATAATAAATCACATCAATCCAGATTTAGCTGGATTAAATTATTAATAGCAGTTCCAGGAAGGACAGTCGTGTCATGCTCTGATGAGCAAAATGAGAACAATGAAGGGGAGGATTGGGAAGCTTTTTCAGATCATTTTTTCAAGGTTGTGTAAACTTTTATTCGCAAAGCAAAGTCAACAGAAAGAAGAGACTCCCTCCCTTCCTTCCATCCTCATGTGTGATTGTTGGGAGTGATGCTAGGTGGATTCTGCGGAGGAAGGGAGGGGGAACGCAGAGTAAACTGAGCCTCCCTTGTTTTTTGGCACCTTGCAGAGAGCAGCAGAAGAAGAAGAGAGGCCGATCGGGGAGTGAGTGTTGGAGATACGCTGAAGGCCAAAGAGAACAGACGCTGCAGGTCATGTGAGGACAGACTGCACTTAAAACGTTAGGGAGAGAGGCTATGAAGCAGTGGAAGTGTTACTGTAATGCCCATAGGGAAGTTGTTGGGTAAAACTGTGAGAAAAAAAAAGTGCAAAACGATTCTCTCAAACGCAGCTGTGAATATTTTCTGGCTTAACAAGCTAACCCTAATGAAGACATGGCTTAACATCAACAGTGGAAAGAGGTATTAAGATCATTTACTCAATGCTCACACTATGAAAATGCTCCTCCAGTAACGAATGATCGACATGATGATTTTCCACTTTTTAAAGTATTTAAAGTATTGCATTACAAAGTCTGAACACACTTCTGCTTCTGTGATGAAAGAATGTCCCAAATTGGGATCAATAAAGTATCTATCTATCTGTCTCTATCTGTCTCTCTATCCATCTATCCATCCATCCATCTATCTATACATCTATCCATCCATCCATCCATCCATCCATCTATCCATCCATCTATCCATCCATCTATCTATCTATCCATCTATCCATCCATCCATCTATCTATACATCTATCCATCCATCCATCCATCCATCCATCTATCTATCCATCTATCCATCCATCTATCTATACATCTATACATCTATCCATCTATACATCTATCCATCCATCCATCTATACATCTATCCATCCATCTATCCATCCATCTATCCATCTATCCATCCATCCATCCATCCATCTATCCATCCATCCATCTATCCATCCATCTATCCATCCATCCATCCATATATCTATCCATCCATCCATCCTCCATCTATCCATTCATCCATCCATCTATCCATCTATCCATCTATCCATCGATCCATCTATCCATCCATCCATCCATCCATCCATCTATCCATCCATCCATCCATCTATCCATCCATCTCTCTATCTATCCATCCATCCATCTATCAATCTATCTATCCATCTATCCATATATCTATCTATCCATCCATCCATCCATCTCTCCATCTATCCATCTATCCATCCATCCATCCATCCATCCATCCAGTTCCTTATCAGCTGAGTCAACTCCAAAGACAACTGGACCACGTTAGCAATATCAATCACACCAGAAACTCTTTGAAAGTCACACAAAAGATGAACCATCTTTAATGTCCAGTATTGTAACCCTCTTTAAGATACGTGGCCTAACTGGGTAAACGTGCATGAAAGCTGATGGAAAAGTTGAGGGAAAAGGCTTGCATAGTTCATTATAATTCCCTGTAATATCCAGAGGAAAGTTGTTAGGCAAAACTAAGAGAAAGCTATCTCCTCGTGTTTATGTTAACACACAATTGTGAAATTCTAGCAGCACTTATGCAGCTGATTTATCAACGTCACTTCTGCAAAAAGCTTTCCCGAAACGCAGCTGTGAATGAATATATTCAAGCTGACTAACGCAGAGGTGGCTTAAGATCAGTAGAAGAATTATTTAGAGGCTATATACTTACATAAAGAGAATCATAACATGTGACAAATCATTGTGAAAGTCGTCCTCCAGCACCGATTGATTGAGATTGATCAGCTTCTTATCAACCGCGTCAAACCTACACTTAAAACACTTAAACATTCGGCAAGACAAGTGATCTCACTGACGGGAAAAACAAAACTAGGTAAACACGCATGAAGTCATTTTGCATATCAATAGGGGATAGAGAATATGTTCAGAAGTGTTCACCGTTAAAGCCCAGAGGAAGAACTGAGAGAGGCCGTGAGTATAAATATGTTCTGTCCGAAAAACAAAGCAGAACCAAATGATCCGCATTAATCAGCATATTATCAGCTGAGTCACCTCCGAACACAAGGGCACAGAAACTCTGACAACACTAACGTCGACAAGCCATCCAAGACGTCCCATCTCTTTAAGGCGGTGTTTAGAAGGGTTGTATCTGCTACTTTTCTCTCGAGTATAGCCCGTTCGTTCACGCCAGGCCGTAACGGAACCGTGGAAGCGGACCCCGCAAACGATAACGGGTCCCAAGGTCGATAGATCTGCATACGGAACGCTTTGGGGGACAAACGGCTCCGTGTGTACGCCCTATACCAGGGGTGTCAAACTCAATGTCATCACGGGCCACATCAGCATTATGGCTGCACTCAAAGGGCCGGTTGTAACTTTAAGACTATATAAAAATACATACATAAATATTTAAAATATATAAAATAAATGTATTATATTACCCTATCGGATAGGATCATTAACTACGCCTGAAAGCAGAAGTCTAAGGCAAATCATTGCAAGTCTCTTCAGTGAGAATGTCACACAATTATTTAAAAAGAAAAGCCGAAAAGAAAGAAGTGACATTTTGAAAAAAAGTAGAATTTTAAAAAAATAAGTCAAATTCTGAGAAAAAAGTCAAATTTGAGATGCATTGTGGGACATGTAGTTTATGGGCAACGTGCTTCTGTAAAGTATCATGTAACCGCATAATAAACATATTGTATTCTTTGCAAGCTCTTGTGGGGCCACAGAAAATGAAGTCGCGCGCCGGATTTGGCCCCCGGGCCTTGAGTTTGACCCCCCTGCCCTATACGATCATTTCCTGATAACGATGAAGCCATAGCCCCGCCTCTGCTAGCTACTGACCATGCCACAGATGTTAGTGCAAAATCTACAGCTCCTCGACCACAACCATCAGCAACAAGTGGACATGGAGAACTACATGTTGCTAAATCCACCGCGGAGAATAACCAGAAGGGCAACCATGGCAACCATGCTCGGGTCTTCTTCGCTGCTTTTGGTGTATTTTGTGGCCGAAGTACAGCGCCACTTACAGGTCCGGCATGTGTACTGCAGCGCCTCCAGCGGTCTCGTGAGAACGGACACGTTAAATGAGCCGAATGCGTGTGAACGGAAGACTTTTTTGATAACGAATTCGGTCCGTTTGCGCGGGGTCTAAGATAAGTGACTGAAAATAAAAGCAAAACACACATATCTATGCTTAGTTCATGTCTCTTTAAACATTAAGGAAGGTTATTGATATGATATGCTGTGGCTAAAGAAGCTAACCAATGCAAAGGTGGTTTAAAGAAGTATTACGACCCTTTACTTCAGGACAAACTACTGTGGAATGATTCCTCTCGTATCAAATGATTGAATTAGATGAGTCACCTCTAAAGATAATAGGGCCGCGTCAGTGACGTCTATCAGTGAAGAAAAACGTTGAATTTCACATTTAGAAACTTCCGCAAGTCTCGAAAGGCAGTGAGCTGTCGAACACTTCCAGTCTTTTTAAGATAAGAGACCTCGCTGACGGGAAACTGAAGCAAGACTAAGCACATGACGTCAATCAGTCAAGAATAACTTTTCACACGATAGAAACTTTGAAGGCTGTGAGCGTCCAGTGTTCTTAAGAAAAGTGACTTCACCGACAGCTCAGAGTTTTATCAGCGTGACTCCTCCGGTTTTTGTCCACTCATGCATTTTCCCCCGATCCTCACAACGATGGCTTTTCAGGGAAACGCTCGTTATGATGTTTTTCCTCACCTCGAAGTTGACAGACAGGTTTCTCTTCAGGGCGATTTCGTACACCAGGCTGATCTCTGATTTGCTGGCGTCAGATCCTTCCTCGGACTCCTCTTTTTCCTCTGGGCTCTTGAAGAGAAGGGAAAATATCAGGAGGTCAAAAACAGAAATACTTACAAAGACTCAAACTGGCTTTTAATGTGCGATTGTTGTTTTAAATTTGACTTTTACTAATATTTAATTGTTGTCCTTTTTTACTCCAGGGTGTACGCAGCAATCCTGAAGTCACATGGAAGACCTTTCAAGACCTTTTTTAAGACCCTTTCCGTACATTTTAACACCTCATCGCCACCAGTTTTAACCGGTTACCATGGCGACACACTTTACCTCACATTGACTATATACAGCATTGATTGTCCTTCCTCCTGATTTTCCAACCATTTGGACGCAGACTTGCATTTCCCTATAACGATGTTGCTTAGCAACCGGCGTAAACGGACCTTCTCTCGCTATCAAGCAGTGAGCGTGCGACGTCCCTGTTCAGACGACGTCAAACCCAACGGGATGCCATCGATAAACTACACAGAATCACACGACACACCGTCGCCATGACTACATTCAGGCAGACGGTAGAACACAACCTCTCTGGACCCTTTAGATACTTATTGAAAACAAGATACAAAATGTAACGCCTTGGGAAATGCCGTTTAATACTTTTTAATAGCCTTAATTTTCGCTAAATTGATTTATCAACTTTTAATACTTTCTAAGACCCCGCGGACCCCCTACACTGCCTCTGTAAAGCGACAGTAAAAGCGCCTACAACATACATGTATTATTATTATTAGATATACTGTTACGGCTCAAAGTAGTGCCGTTTCTGGGTCAGAGGTGTCCAAATTGTTCGGTAGCGCTAGTTTAAACCCGATCTTTCAATGACAACAGTTAGATAATAGTTTGTTGTGTTGGTGAAGCCGTGTGGGATCATGGGAGTTGGAGTTTCTTTGCAGTAAAAAGTGTGAATAAAGCAGTTTAAAGGGTTAACATCTGAGTTGACGCTAACGTTAGCTCAGCTCGTTCCTCCAATAGCTTCAGATACAGACGTCCAATCAATAAAATCCTGCATCAGAGTTAAAAAGCACCAAGATGTACAAAGTGTAGGGCTGATGTATGCTAAAAGGGGACAAGACGCCATTATATGAGACCAGAGGACGTTAAAATAAGTTCTCCAAGTTAAATTAATGATCAGATGTGAATGTCTGAATGCATTACGGTCTTTAGGTCTTTCATTCAGTGCTAAAAACCCACGGCACCAAGAACTACTCTTCACAAACTCGGGGTGGACGTCCGCCAAGCTGCTGCGATCGTTATCTGATATTGATATTCAGTACTTCAGGATGTGACTGGTGGCCCTCCGCCTGAGCAGGAAGGCCCTGCAGAGGGGTGCTGCAGCAAACATGATATTGACTCTGTGTTCTCGATAATAACATTAAGAATGGTTCCTCGAGAATGAAGGAAAACTCAACGGTTGAAATATACGTTTCAATGAGGCATGAGAAGTTGATCTGAAGCGTTCGAAATGAAGACGGGACAGAGAGGTCAGGTTCAGAAAACTGCAGATTTCTTGTTTCCGTTTGCAAACAAATCCAACTTCTTCATGTCTTCATTCTTTGGTCCTAGGGGAAATACGTTTACCGTACTTTTCGGTTTTCCTTTTGTCCGGTTATTCCATAGACAACAGCAAATGGATTATTTTGAAATAACTTCGTGCCCCTAAACTAAAGCAGAGTCCACTTCATGAGGAAAGGTTCAGAAACAGGCTAAAGAACTGTGAGCATAACATCGATAAAACCCCCAGTCATTTACTTGCTGTGAAAGTACCGTACTTTTCGGACTATAAGCCGCGACTTTTCCCGCCATTTTTTGTGTACCGCTAACGGCCACTAGGGGACCCTCCCTAAATCTATTAACCACCTTTAACACTACGGGCTCTAGGACCGGTCCGCGCCCGCCACCTTTAAGCGGCGGGCTCCAGCAGGAAAAGCTGGAGGCCGAAAAAGAGCGAGACAGGTAGCGCGCCAAAGTAAAAGTGGAACCGAGTTTAGCGGCTGGGGCTCATATGACGGTGCGTTTTGTAGTCCGGAAAGTACGGTAATTATTAAGCGAGGTAAATGGGAACTTTCTTTATTCCACCAGAATAGACCCATTGAGGTCATTTGCTTCGGGGGTCTGGGCAGAAGCAGCACGAACAACGCCAACCAATGCAAACGACTGTGAAAATCACCTTTAATCCACATTTTAACGTCATCTCCGCCTTTTCTGTTCTTCAAGGCGTTTCATCAGACGGACTGAATCTACGAGAACGATGGTTTAAATTACTCCTACGAGTCTTGGTCTCTTTGACTAATAAAGACATCTAGACGGTATCATCCTCCGCACAATGAGGGGCTTAGGTGTGATTGTCTCGCGTCTCGATCGTTATCGCGTCCAGCTCTTTGTCAGATTACGTGTGAATGGCTGCAGTTCTTCCCTTTGGGCTCCTTCCCGCCGATCTCATTGTGAAAACGATCCGACGAATGATTCATGCTCTGGGTCTCTTGGATTTCACAGGCTCTCCGACCGCACGGTGGCAAGAGAGAGGAGTGTGTGTGTGTGTGTGTGTGTGTGTGTGTGTCATTTTTTTGTTTTACAATGATCACAAACAAGAACAGAGAGGCAGTTGTTGTCTACCTATGTTGCAAATGTATTATCTTTTCAATTTCCACACGGCATCTATTGCACGTCTGTCCGTCCTGGGAGAGGGATCCCTCCTCTGCTGCTCTCCCTGAGGTTTCTCCATGTTCCCTTCAAACTGTGGGTTTTCTCTGGAAGTGTTTCCTTGTACGATGTGAGGGTCTAAGGACAGAGGGTCTGAGGACAGAGGGTCTGAGGACAGAGGGTCTGAGGACAGAGGGTCTGAGGACAGAGGGTCTAATGACAGAAGGTCTAAGGACAGAGGGTCTGAGGAAAGAGGGTCTAAGGACAGAGGGTCTGAGGACAGAGGGTCTAAGGACAGAGGGTCTAAGGACAGAGGGTCTAAGGACAGAGGGTCTGAGGACAGAGGGTCTGAGGACAGAGGGTCTGAGGACAGAGGGTTTGAGGACAGAGGGCCTAAGGACAGAGAGGGTCTGATGACAAAGGGTCTGAGGACAGAGGGTCTGAGGACAGAGGATCTAAGGACAGAGGGTCTGAGGACAGAGGGGCACACAACTATTTAAATTGAAAGATAGGGCTGCAATGATTATTTTAACGATTGATTGATCTGACTTTTATTATCCGCAATATATCAAAGCGGTTTCTTTGATTTTAATGTTTGTCAAAAAACCCGAATGTATTCAAGAAATTCAGAAAATCTACAAATTTGAGAGGCTAAAAAAAACTGACTTATATATTTGTGTCAATGGACTCATCGTCTGATGCGTGTTCCTGTCAACACAAATGTTACTGCGGGTAAACAGTTTGCAAAACAGGAGGTAAAGTGTATACCAAAGATAAAAGCATGCAAGATGCACAACATGCAACACACACACTTACATATTCACACACACACACACACTTAGATATTCACACACACACACTTAGATATTCATGTATGCATTTATGTGGAGTCTGAAGGACCTGCTTTCATTAACGCCTCTTTACTTATTCATTGCTCCACACACACACACACACACACACACACACACACACACACACACACACACACACACACACACACACACACACACACACACACACACACACACACACACACACACACACACACACACACACACACACACACACAGTTTCTAGAAGTTCAAATATACTGACCCGAATCAAACCTACAAAAGGCTAACATGCATTCATGTGAGATGTTTCGATGTGTGTGTGTGTGTGTGTGTGTGTGTGTGATGAGAGCGCCGGTCCACTCAGCGCTGTTACTACTCAACACCGGGTTCATCAGAGGTCAGAGCACTTCGTGTTCTGCTCTCCTCACCCCTCGGATGGCTTTCTCTCGGATCCCACTTTCAAACACTCCCGTAATGGAGGATTTGTGCCGCTGGGATGAACTTGTGACGCTAAAATGAATACATAACCAGCTTTCATCAGATTGAATCAGACTGCACCTGAGCTCTGATGACTCCAACAGAGCCAAAGGCCTTATCGCCATACAATCAATCGCTAGCTTTATCAATGGAACATGAAGTCTCCTTCAGAGATGCTACAGAAACAGACCGAAGACATTAAAAACCGCGCGAGTGATACCATGTGCAAGTAGCTGCAGAAATAAGTAAATTATATACATATAACGTTAAATGAAACTGTTTAGTAGAATAAAATACTACTAATATATAATATAATAGTGACGTATTTCGGGTATAGTGACGTAACGTATCGGCTCCGCAGATTGGTCAATTTGGAGCGGAGCCATTACGTTTGGACCAATCCGTGGACTTCCTCACACACACACACACACACACACTCGGCGGGACGTTGCGAGGCTCGCTGCGAGGAGTGGACACTGTTCGCTGGTGTGGGGTCGGCGAGACCGCGCGGAACTCAGCCTGAGCACACACACACAGACTCCCAGCCAGGCTGCGGGTGCGTGTGTGTGTTCGGGCTGGGTTTCGCTGTGTCTCGCAGACGGCCACTGGGCTCACAGGGAGGGGGGGGGCAGGAGCTCCAACAAGCCGTGTAGGACAGAGAGTGAACACACAGACTACACAGAGACGCTGGATGAGAAACCGATGTGAGTTTGGAACATTGAACAATGTAAATCTATTCTAGTCGACCTCAACGATGGAATCATGATCTGTAGAAATGTCGTGGGACCTCTAAGAGATGTATGTGCTATAACTAGTGGAGGAAAGTACATTTACTCGAGTACTTTATTGAGTATTTCCATTTTTTACTACTTTTAGTATAGTACTTTTTACACGAACTTGTAACTTTTTACGTAAGAACACGTGTTTGCATGAATTATACACTAACTGTTTAATTAGCACAGACGGCACAGAGTATTGTCGTATACGTTGAACCCAGATGTCCGAAGTGTAGGGTCAACATGTGGCTTACACCTGGATGGAAAGTCCATTTACGACGACGTCAGACACCGACGGCCCGTCCACACGGCGGCGTGCGTTCACTTTGAATGGGGCGACGTCACTTTTCGCCGAACTGCATTGTGGGAAGCGACGCTGGCGTGGCTCGCGGCAAAAGTTGAGCGATGTTCAACTTTTGAAGCCTCGGCGGAAGCGTCGGCCAATCGAATCGTATGCCGGTACGAGCTCTAGCCAATCAAACCGCTGCTTGTGTGTCAGGGGCGGGAGCTTCCTGTGATTGGTTGTTGGTCGAGTTTCAGACACGCCCTTTGAAATAGAGTATTTAGTATCTCCAGAGTGAAGTATTACTACTTTAACTCGAGTGAAGGTTCCACCCCTGGCTCTGACGGGAGTATACGTTACTCTAGCTCTCCAGGGTTTCCCCTCGGGCCTAACTGCTAACTGTTGTTATCATCTCCCACCGGAAATCAAATTACCCAGCATGCTCTCTGCTGGCATCACGGTGTGTTATTCAACCCGTGGCTCTGGCTCCTCTTTGGGACTCGCTTTCTCGTGGCGTCGGCCTCCATAAATGTGCCCTTTGTTCGCCGCTGCTCCTCAGTCTTGCTTTACAAATTGAGGAGCATTGTGTGTCTGCAGAACATGGCCGTCTCCATGTCTCCGTGTGTGTGTGTGTGTGTGTGTGTGTGTGTGTGGGATCTTACACGCCTGGAAGTGTGTACGCCCTGAGGCTCAAAGTGTTCTGTAAACCAGGATCTCTCAGAGCTTTTATTCAACGATATGTCACGTAAGGAAACACATGATTAAATAAAAAAATAGAATGAAACTGCCGACCTAAATCTGGTGATGCGATACAAACGAATACGATGTGTGCTGCTAAACAAAGTGCTTCCTGTCTTGAGAAAGCATTTTGTTTACATCACAATCACTGGTTTCCATGGTTTCCATGAGGCGAAATCTGTGTCAACATCTACGGCTTTATTTAGATCGGATAACAACAACGACTCGATTTACATAAACAGACACTCAAACATGACAATAAAGGGTTATGTGCGACACACACCACACACACACACACACACACACACACACCGAGAGACCCCCACAGGTAGGACAGACAGACACACACACACACACACACACACACACATACTACATATACACACACACACGCACAGACCCCCACAGGTAGGACAGACACACACACACACACACACACACAGACAGACCGAGAGAGACACACACACACACACACAGAGACACACACACATACATATACAAGCACACACACACACGCACAGACACACACACAGACCCCCACAGGTAGGACAGACAGACATACACACACACACTCACACAGAGACACACACACACACACACACACACACACACACACACCACAGGTAGGACTGACACACACACACATGTAGGACTGACACACACACACATGTAGGTCACACCACCACCACCACACCACACACCACACACACACACCCACACCTTTTATACCGGGTTCTCTTACGGTCATTAAAAACCTGGAAAGTCATGGAAATTCAAAGTGCTAATTCCAGGCCCTGGAAAAGTTTTGGAACAATACAAGTCATGGAAATGAAACTAAAGTTGCATCAAATAGAATTTATATTTTATCTAATCGCCGAAATAGTGATACTATAACGATAATAAATACTGTATCGTATCGTATAGTTTTGCTTGTGAGAGGTTTGAGTTGCTTCACGGGCCACATTTCGCATAAAGGTTGCACTCAAAGCGCCGGTTGTAACGATATAAATATATAATATATATATAAAATAATGTATTATATTACATTATTGCCTCTGAATTGGATTATTATGGGATAGGATAATAACTTGGTAATTAACTACGTCTGAAAGCAGAAGTCTCTTCAGTGCGCATGTCACAAAACAAGATGCATTGTGGGACATGTAGTTTATGGGCAACCTGCTTCTGTAACCGTATTATATTCTTTGCAAGCTCTGGCGGGGCCACATAACATGAAGTCGCGGGCCGGATTTGGCCCCCGGGCCTTGAGTTTGACACCCCTGCCGTGTAGAAGCTAGTAGGCGTATACTGTTTGATTTGTTTTAGATGGGCACAACATGTTTCAGACATTATGTTCCTGTTCCAGTGGTACCGAGAGTCATGTTTTTGGTCATGGAAAATCATTGGTGAAAAAGTGTACGAACCCATGATATATATATATATATTTATATATATATATATATATATATATATATATATATATAACTGTATTGTCTTTTGCAGCGATGGTATTATGTCGTAGTACTCAAAAAACTATGAATTAATTCCTTTTTTAATGCACAAAACAGACATACCGTACTTTCCGGACTATAAAGCGCACCTGCATATGAGCCGCAGCAGCTACATTGTGTGTGTGTGTGTGTGTGTGTGTCTGTCCTACCTGTGGGGGTCTCTGTGTGTGTGTGTGTGTGTGTGTGTGTGTCTGTCCTACCTGTGGGGGTCTCTGTGTGTCTATGTGTGTGTGTGTGTCCTACCTGTGGGGGTCTCTGTGTGTCTCTGTGTGTGTGTGTGTGTGTGTGTGTGTGTGTGTGTGTGTGTGTCTGTCCTACCTGTGGGGGTCTCTGTGTGTCTCTGTGTGTGTGTGTGTGTGTGTCTGTCCTACCTGTGGGGGTCTCTGTGTGTCTCTGTGTGTGTGTGTGTGTGTGTGTGTCTGTCCTACCTGTGGGGGTCTCTGTGTGTGTGTGTGTGTCTGTCCTACCTGTGGGGGTCTCTGTGTGTCTCTGTGTGTGTGTGTGTGTGTGTGTGTCTGTCCTACCTGTGGGGGTCTCTGTGTGTCTCTGTGTGTGTGTGTGTGTGTGTGTGTCTGTCCTACCTGTGGGGGTCTCTGTGTGTCTCTGTGTGTGTGTGTGTGTGTGTGTGTGTCTGTCCTACCTGTGGGGGTCTCTCCGGGATGGGCTCGTTCCTCAGCGCCTGCAGAGCCTTCATGGCGGCGCTGTGTCTCGCTGCTTGGCGAGTTCGACCGTCTCCGATAAACTCGTTGCTCCCGACTGACAGCTGCACGTAGAAGATCTTCGGGACGGGGTAATGGTACCTGCAGCAACACAACGGGTTCATGTCAAAACATCGTGTTGAAAGTCCACATTTAGGTCTTCCCACCATTTAGGTCCCACACGCTGGAGTTCCTTCAGATTTAAGACTTTCGAAATGCATGGTGGCAGAAGAGAAGAATATAAGGAAAATATTATCTTAATTGTCTTGCATCGTGTGTGTGTGTGTGAGTGTTTGAGAGTGTGTGTGTGTGTGTGTGTGTGTGTGTGTGTGTGTGCCTGTTGGGGTATGTGTGCACCTGTTGGGGTATGTGTGTGTGTGTACCTGTTGGGGTATGTTGGGGTATGTGTGTGTGGGTGTGTGTGTGTGTGTGTGTGTGAGTGTTTGAGAGTGTGTGAGAGTGTGTGTACACCTATGGGGGTCTGTGTGTGTGTGTGTGTGTGTTTGTTCTGTGTGTGTGTCTCTGTGTGTGTGTGTGTGTACCTGTTGGGGTATGTGTGTGTGTGTACCTGTTGGGGTATGTTGGAGCGTATGTGGGTGTGTGTGTGTGTGTGTGTACCTGTTGGGGTGTGTGTGTGTGTGTGTGGTGTGTGTGTGTGTGTGTGTGTGTGAGTGTTTGAGAGTGTGTGAGAGTGTGTGTACACCTATGGGGGTCTGTGTGTGTGTGTGTCTCTGTGTGTGTGTGTGTGTGTGTGTGTGTGTGTGTGTGTACCTGTTGGGGTATGTGTGTGTGTGTACCTGTTGGGTATGTGTGTGTGTGTGTGTGTGTGTGTGTGTGTGTGTACCTGTTGGGGTAGTGTGTGTGTGTGTGTGTGTGTGTGTGTGTGTGTGTGTGTGTGTGTGTGTGTGTGTGTGTACCTGTTGGGGGTATGTGTGTGTGTGTGTACCTGTTGGGTATGTGTGTGTGTGTGTGTCTCTGTGTATGTGTGTGTGTACCTGTTGGGGTATGTGTGTGTGTGTACTGTGGGTATGTGTGTGTGTGTGTGTGTGTACCTGTTGGGGTATGTGTGTGTGTGTGTGTGTGTGTGTGTGTGTGCGTGCGTGTGTGTGTGGGGCTGCAGCTAAAGATTCATTTCATTGTCGATGAACTGGTCAGTGGGTTCTCTTCTCCATGTCATCTCTCACATGTGAACAAAGTTCATTCAAGTTTCCAAAGCCGGTCCCTAAATGTCTGGTTCCATCTCAAGCAGCTTTGGTTCAGCGTGAAGAAGCCGTTTGCTTTTGTCCTGCCGCTCGTGGACATACACAAAAACCCAGAAGCGAGAAGAGGACCGTAAATATAAAACCTCCTAGTTTAACAGAATATACATGTCCATACACAGATACGCATCTATCTATAGACGCTTGAATACCAGGGGAGGGTCCGAGACATTACGAGCTGAGTGATCACCAAATTAAAGGCCCAGCACTCCATCAGGGTCAATTACTGCACAATGCGCTGTTGGCCGGCCGCTTGACTGATGCCTCTCCATTGAAGCCCGGGGACACATATCTCCTCCGCTCTTTCTTCTGCTGCGAACATAGATCTCCCCTCTTTCTTCGGGTGCTGACGGAGCGGGACGGAGGTGTCACCGGGCAGATTTAGAGGTCTGCGTGTGCGATACCCCGGGACGAACAAGGGCTGAGAAATAGTGGGAAAGCCAAGAGGAGAGGAGAGGGATCCAAACTTTTTAATATCCCCTGTCCTCTTTCTTCTCATACGGCTCCATGTGAGGTGCTCCAACGAAAGATTTACGAGACGTCTGGTGCCCAGAGATGGTACACACATCCTTTACTCGAGTAGAAGTACAGATACTCGTGTTTAAAAATACTCGTAGTAGAAGTACTGACTAAACTTCTTTACTCAAGTCAAAGTAAAGAGGCTTTGAAGTTTCCTTCAGTAGAAAGTACCCATAGATAGCAGCTGCTTTAAAGAGTACCTGACCTCCCTTTATATCAATAGAACAATAATGTCATTGTTAGCTAATGAATGTTTCCATGGTGACCAACGGCAACATGACAACGTTTCCATTGGTCCCTCTTCTTTAGAGAAGACCAGGAAGTGATGGATACACGGATCGTGCTCCAACCAATAGGCACGCAGTGACTCTACAGAATAATGATCACGCACCCAACACACATTCAGACTAAAGGAACCAGCTGTTTGGAAACATGAGAGAAGTAGAAAGTACAGGTATTTGAGTTCAACATGTGAGAAGTAGAAAGTACAGGTATTTGAGTTCAACATGTAAGAAGTAGAAAGTACAGGTATTTGAGTTCAACATGTAAGAAGTAGAAAGTACAGGTATTTGAGTTCAACATGAGAGAAGTAGAAAGTACAGGTATTTGAGTTCAACATGTGAGAAGTAGAAAGTACAGGTATTTGAGTTCAACATGTAAGAAGTAGAAAGTACAGGTATTTGAGTTCAACATGAGAGAAGTAGAAAGTACAGGTATTTGAGTTCAACATGTAAGAAGTAGAAAGTACAGGTATTTGAGTTCAACATGAGAGAAGTAGAAAGTACAGGTATTTGAGTTCAACATGAGAGAAGTAGAAAGTACAGGTATTTGAGTTCAACATGAGAGAAGTAGAAAGTACAGGTATTTGAGTTCAACATGAGAGAAGTAGAAAGTACAGGTATTTGAGTTCAACATGTAAGAAGTAGAAAGTACAGGTATTTGAGTTCAACATGAGAGAAGTAGAAAGTACAGTATTTGAGTTCAACATGAGAGAAGTAGAAAGTACAGGTATTTGAGTTCAACATGTAAGAAGTAGAAAGTACAGGTATTTGAGTTCAACATGTAGAGAAGTAGAAAGTACAGGTATTTGAGTTCAACATGTGAGAAGTAGAAAGTACAGGTATTTGAGTTCAACATGAGAGAAGTAGAAAGTACAGGTATTTGAGTTCAACATGAGAGAAGTAGAAAGTACAGGTATTTGAGTTCAACATGTAAGAAGTAGAAAGTACAGGTATTTGAGTTCAACATGAGAGAAGTAGAAAGTACAGGTATTTGAGTTCAACATGTGAGAAGTAGAAAGTACAGGTATTTGAGTTCAACATGTGAGAAGTAGAAAGTACAGGTATTTGAGTTCAACATGAGAGAAGTAGAAAGTACAGGTATTTGAGTTCAACATGTAAGAAGTAGAAAGTACAGGTATTTGGGTTCAACATGTAAGAAGTAGAAAGTACAGGTATTTGAGTTCAACATGTAAGAAGTAGAAAGTACAGGTATTTGAGTTCAACATGTAAGAAGTAGAAAGTACAGGTATTTGGGTTCAACATGTGAGAAGTAGAAAGTACAGGTATTTGAGTTCAACATGTAAGAAGTAGAAAGTACAGGTATTTGAGTTCAACATGTAAGAAGTAGAAAGTACAGGTATTTGAGTTCAACATGTAATGAAAGTCGTCAGAAAACATAAGTAGTGGAGTAAAGTACTGATACCAGAAAGATGTACTTAAGTACAGTAACTAAGTATTTGTACTCCCCTTCTTCCCACTGGTGACGAGTGTTTTCAATATTTTCGGTCAAAGCATCAATGAGAGAATGAAGTAGTTCAGTGCAGTAAATTAAAACAAGCTTCACACACATGCAGCAATCAGGTTTCCTCTGGGTTACATATCTTCAGCTGTATCACGAAATCCTACTCGGCACCGCAGCAGACTCTCTGAGACGTGAGATTTAATACTTGATTGGAATTTAAGGGAACCCAAGAAGCTCCAAGACCCAGGAGGGCAGAGAAACCCGCGAGCACTGGAAACTTCCACAACTTCTCACAAAGCTGCACAGCATTAGATCCTGTGATCTGATTCCAATGGAGCCAACATAAGCACTTTTTCAGATGCTTAGAAACACTGCCCTGTATGCTAACGGTTTTAATGACTGCCATCAAATAATACAAGTCATTTATCGTCTTAAAAGTGCTCGCGAGAGGCTGTACAAAGTGTTTGACACACACAACATTTGACCTGATGATGGCGCGACACAAGGAAGTGAGTGTTCGTTCCACATTTCATGGCGATCCGTCCGCTAGTGGTCAAGAAATTACTGGGCAGGCATTTAACCCATGGTCACAAATCTGGGTGTCAAAATCGACGGTGCTTTTAAATGAGATAAACAGATAAACTGGTTAAATCCAGTTGTTATCACTTGAGGCTCCAAAATCAAACTGGTTTTATCCTTTTTACACTTTGAGCGTTTAATTCATGCCTTTGTTTCAACTCGTTTAGATTAATGTACTTTATGCCGGCCTAAATAAGACTTCGCTCGCCCGCCTGCAGCTTGTACAAAACGCTGCTCACAGGAACCCGCAAGCATGACCACATCACACCAGTTCTGGCTTCGCTCCACTGGCTTCCTGTCCAGAGTCCATTTTAAGATGTTATTGTTTGTTTTTAAATCTCTCAATGGGCTGGCCCCAGAGTACATCTCCGACCTCTTGCAGGCGTACGCCCCCTCAAGGGCTTTGAGTTCGGCTGATCAGCTGCTGCTTGTAGTCCCAAAAACAAAGAGAAAGACCAGGGGCGACCGAGCGTTCTCATCGGTAGCCCCCGGGCTCTGGAACGACCTGCCCCCCCCCTCGTGTTAAATTGTCGCCCACTCTTGAAGCTTTTAAGTCCCGCCTAAAAACCCACCTCTTTTCCCTCGCGTACCAGTCAGTCTGAGCTGTGTCATACCTATGTGTATGCCTTTACTGCCTGTTCACAGCCTTTATGTGCCTTGTATTTATTCTTATGTGTGCTTTTTTATCGATTCGTGTAATATTATATTTTATTATAATGTTATGTTCATTGTGAAGCACTTTGGCAAACCCTCTGTTTTTAAACTGTGCTATATAAATAAAGTGGATTGGATTTAACAAAATGTACTTGCAAAGTAATTGGATGTTTATCACAAGCTAACTTTAACCAATCAGATCAATGACCCATACACATGCCATGCCAAAGCCAGCAGTAGAAATTAAACCAAATGAGCGTCAAGTCATCGGTAATAATTGACTCAGAACCATGAACTATGAAGATATTGAGGTATTTCACTGGATTATAGACGTAATCACGGTTAATCCTAAGGGCTTCATCGATATCTGCCCCAAATGTCATGAAAATAAGATATTTCACCATCAACAGGATGTCATGCTCCCAGATCTCAGCAGTAGCTTTGGTGAGAACCCTGTTATCGTAACGGAAACTAAGCATTTCTGGCATTTTTCTCAAAAACTAAACCACATGAAGCCTCTTCTCTGACCGTAACTATGACGACATAACTCTTCCTCACACATCTGTCACTGCTCTGATATCCCCCCGGTCTTCAATGACTCTGCGTTTCCACGTGGCTTCATGCGCAAAAGTGGTCGATATTGAGGTATTTCACTGGATTAAAGACGCACAATAATCATGCTTAATCCTCGGGGCTTCATCGATATCTGCCTCAAATGTCATGAAGATAATGAAGATATTTCACTGAAATGTCATGTTCCCAGATCTCAGCGGTAGCTTTGATGAGAACAGTGTTATCATAAAGAAAACTACGGCCCACACGATGAAAAAGCAGGTCATAGACTGTGAATAACCTTGAGGTTTGTCCTGAAGCATTTCTGGCATTTAGTAGAAAGTACAGGTATTAGAGTTCAACATGTAAGAAGTAGAAAGTACAGGTATTGAGTTCAACATGTAAGAAGTAGAAAGTACAGGTATTTGGGTTCAACATGTAAGAAGTATAAAGTACAGGTATTTGAGTTCAACATGTAAGAAGTATAAAGTACAGGTATTTGTGTTCAACATGTAAGAAGTAGAAAGTACAGGTATTTGAGTTCAACATGTAAGAAGTAGAAAGTACAGGTATTTGTGTTCAACATGTAAGAAGTAGAAAGTACAGGTATTTGTGTTCAACATGTAAGAAGTAGAAAGTACAGGTATTTGAGTTCAACATGTAAGAAGTAGAAAGTACAGGTATTTGTGTTCAACATGTAAGAAGTAGAAAGTACAGGTATTTGTGTTCAACATGTAAGAAGTAGAAAGTACAGGTATTTGAGTTCAACATGTGAGAAGTAGAAAGTACAGGTATTTGAGTTCAACATGTGAGAAGTAGAAAGTACAGGTATTTGTGTTCAACATGTAAGAAGTATAAAGTACAGGTATTTGTGTTCAACATGTAAGAAGTAGAAAGTACAGGTATTTGGGTTCAACATGTAAGAAGTATAAAGTACAGGTATTTGAGTTCAACATGTAAGAAGTATAAAGTACAGGTATTTGTGTTCAACATGTAAGAAGTAGAAAGTACAGGTATTTGAGTTCAACATGTAAGAAGTAGAAAGTACAGGTATTTGTGTTCAACATGTGAGAAGTAGAAAGTACAGGTATTTGGGTTCAAAATGTAAGAAGTAGAAAGTACAGGTATTTGAGTTCAACATGTGAGAAGTAGAAAGTACAGGTATTTGGTTCAACATGTAAGAAGTAGAAAGTACAGGTATTTGAGTTCAACATGTAAGAAGTAGAAAGTACAGGTATTTGAGTTCAACATGAGAGAAGTAGAAAGTACAGGTATTTGTGTTCAACATGAGAGAAGTAGAAAGTACAGGTATTTGTGTTCAACATGTAAGAAGTAGAAAGTACAGGTATTTGAGTTCAACATGTAAGAAGTAGAAAGTACAGGTATTTGAGTTCAACATGTAAGAAGTAGAAAGTACAGGTATTTGAGTTCAACATGTAGAAGTAGAAAGTACAGGTATTTGAGTTCAACATGTAAGAAGTAGAAAGTACAGGTATTTGAGTTCAACATGTGAGAAGTAGAAAGTACAGGTATTTGTGTTCAACATGTAAGAAGTAGAAAGTACAGGTATTTGGGTTCAACATGTAAGAAGTAGAAAGTACAGGTATTTGAGTTCAACATGTAAGAAGTAGAAAGTACAGGTATTTGTGTTCAACATGTAAGAAGTAGAAAGTACAGGTATTTGAGTTCAACATGTAAGAAGTAGAAAGTACAGGTATTTGAGTTCAACATGTAAGAAGTAGAAAGTACAGGTATTTGTGTTCAACATGTAAGAAGTAGAAAGTACAGGTATTTGGGTTCAACATGTAAGAAGTAGAAAGTACAGGTATTTGAGTTCAACATGTGAGAAGTAGAAAGTACAGGTATTTGGGTTCAACATGTAAGAAGTAGAAAGTACAGGTATTTGAGTTCAACATGTAAGAAGTAGAAAGTACAGGTATTTGAGTTCAACATGTAGAGAAGTAGAAAGTACAGGTATTTGTGTTCAACATGTAGAGAAGTAGAAAGTACAGGTATTTGTGTTCAACATGTAAGAAGTAGAAAGTACAGGTATTTGAGTTCAACATGTAAGAAGTAGAAAGTACAGGTATTTGAGTTCAACATGTAAGAAGTAGAAAGTACAGGTATTTGAGTTCAACATGTAAGAAGTAGAAAGTACAGGTATTTGAGTTCAACATGTAAGAAGTAGAAAGTACAGGTATTTGAGTTCAACATGTAAGAAGTAGAAAGTACAGGTATTTGAGTTCAACATGTGAGAAGTAGAAAGTACAGGTATTTGAGTTCAACATGTAAGAAGTAGAAAGTACAGGTATTTGAGTTCAACATGTAAGAAGTAGAAAGTACAGGTATTTGTGTTCAACATGTAAGAAGTAGAAAGTACAGGTATTTGAGTTCAACATGTAAGAAGTAGAAAGTACAGGTATTTGAGTTCAACATGTAAGAAGTAGAAAGTACAGGTATTTGAGTTCAACATGTAAGAAGTAGAAAGTACAGGTATTTGAGTTCAACATGTAAGAAGTAGAAAGTACAGGTATTTGAGTTCAACATGTAAGAAGTAGAAAGTACAGGTATTTGTGTTCAACATGTAAGAAGTAGAAAGTACAGGTATTTGAGTTCAACATGTAAGAAGTAGAAAGTACAGGTATTTGGGTTCAACATGTAAGAAGTAGAAAGTACAGGTATTTGAGTTCAACATGTAAGAAGTAGAAAGTACAGGTATTTGAGTTCAACATGTAAGAAGAAGAAAGTACAGGTATTTGTGTTCAACATGTAAGAAGTAGAAAGTACAGGTATTTGGGTTCAACATGTAAGAAGTAGAAAGTACAGGTATTTGAGTTCAACATGTAAGAAGTAGAAAGTACAGGTATTTGAGTTCAACATGTGAGAAGTAGAAAGTACAGGTATTTGTGTTCAACATGTAAGAAGTAGAAAGTACAGGTATTTGAGTTCAACATGTAAGAAGTAGAAAGTACAGGTATTTGAGTTCAACATGTAAGAAGTAGAAAGTACAGGTATTTGTGTTCAACATGTAAGAAGTAGAAAGTACAGGTATTTGTGTTCAACATGTAAGAAGTAGAAAGTACAGGTATCTGAGTTCAACATGTGAGAAGTAGAAAGTACAGGTATTTGAGTTCAACATGTGAGAAGTAGAAAGTACAGGTATTTGGGTTCAACATGTAAGAAGTAAAAAGTACAGGTATTTGGTTCAACATGAGAGAAGTAAAAAGTACAGGTATTTGTGTTCAATTATGAAAAGCAGGTCATCGACTGCGAATAACCTTGAGGTTTGTCCTGAAGCATTTCTGGCATTTTTCTCAAAACCTAAACCACATGAAGCCTCTTCTTCTCTGACCGTAACTATGACGCCATAACTCTTCCTCACACATCTGTCATTGCTCCGATATCCCCCCGTTCTTCAATGACAATGACTCAGCGTTCCTACATCCCTCCTCTCTCCTCTTTCCTCCCTCCTCCCGCCTGGCTCTCGCACGTCAAGTGTGGCCCCAGGGTCTCTGAGGACATGCCAAGTGCAACATGGGCTCCGGCCAACAGCATCGAGCCGAGAGTGGAGCAGCTGGAGCGCGAGTACAGGTGCGGAGGGGAGGAGAGAGAGGGGTGAGAGACTGAAGGGGGAGGCCTGTGGGAGACCCTGCTCCACAACGTGGGAAAGTAGTGGCTTACACACGAGAGGCAGCCAAGAACACAGCGAACACACACATCAGAAATCATGCGGACGGAAAAGAAAAGGGATCACGTCAGCGCTGCCGAGCACGCTGGCTGCATCTGGGTTATCAATTATTATTTTTGTTTTTATTATTCACGCAGAGAGGGAATTGGACCAGGACACCTGCGGGGAGGGTGTGGAGGAGAAAGAAGAGACTGTGTGTGTGTGTGTGTGTGTGTGTGTGAGTGTCTGAGTGTGTATCTGTGTCTGAGTGTATGTGTGTGTGTGTCTGAGTGTGTGTGTGTGTGTGTGTGTGTGTGTGTGTCTGTGTCTGTGAGTGTGTGTGTGTGTGTCTCCCGAGTGTGCTGTGTGTGTCTGTCTGTGTTGTGTGTGTGTGTGTGTGTGTCTGTGTGCATCTGCTGTGACTCAGACAGGCAGGACGAGATACCACAACCCAATTAAATGATAGCTCATCAGCGCTCGGTAATCAATTTGAGAAAACGAAGCCCTTTCTCCGCAGCTCTTTTTAACATGAGCCACGTTAGTTAAGGTTACCCTTTCATCTTCAATCAGTCAAAGGCTGATTCATGAACACACACACACACACACACACACGTTCAAAGCTTTCCGAGCCCACACACACGGCCCTGTGCTGGGAACGGGAGATACGGTGTTGCACTGATGACTCTAAATGACAGGGTGACATTGGGCTGGAAACTATTCCTCATGTGGCACGAAAACTATTTCCTTCCTAATTGCCTGTGAAGAAAAGGCTGCTCACTTCCAGTTATCACGACGCAGCATATTTACATTCAGAGATACAAGTTTCCATCGCCCAGAAGTCACGAGTGATACGCCAAGTAGCATCAGGTGGATCTCATCGATGGTGTTTTCGGGAAGTCCAGCTTCAAGTTACGAATCCGGAATATAATAGAAAACAAGGAAGCACATAGGAAAGCTTGTGCTGTGAAAGTAAAGTGAAGTGTCCTCTAACTGAACACCTGGCTTTCAAACCGCATGACGTTTCCCAGTTTAGTTCCGAAATGTCGCGTTCACACCAAAAAGATCCGGACTTTCGTGGGAGAAAAAGGTTCCCATTTCTGATTGGCTGGGCGGATTTCAAACCACGCCCCGTAAAACTATTTGCTGGCATTAGCATTATTAGCATTAGAGATGTCCCGATCCGATCACGTGATTTTCAAAAGATCGGAATCGGGAGAAAAAAAATTGGGGATCGGGAATTTTTGTTGTTGTATTTTTTTTATTTAATGTTACAAAACAAAAATGACCACGTCTTAAAGTCATCCTGAGGCCTCCACTGGCTTCCTGTCTCCCATCGCATCCACTACAACATTCTGGTCCTCACCTACAAAGCCCTCCACCATCTGGCCCCCCCTTATCTCACAAACCTTCTCACTCCTGATCAACCCCCACGGCCCCTCAGACCCCCCGCAGCCGGACTCCTATCCACTCCCACATCCACACTCTGCAGCTTTGGGGCCAGAGCCTTCTCCGTGGCAGCTCCTCGGCTCTGGAAGTCCCTCCCCCAAGGTCTCCGTGACTCTGAGTCCCTCACAGTCTTTCAGTCCCGCCTCAAAACACATCTTGTCAACTCTGTCTACCCATAAGCCCCGCCCCCTCAATCAACTTCCTCTTGACTGCCTTTTTATTTTGTACTTACTTGTTTGCATGTCCTTGTTTGTCTACCCTCCCTCATCCTGTAAAGCGTCTTTGAGTTGTGAAAAGCGCTATATAAATAAAATGCATTATTATTATTATTATTATTAATCTAATACGCCACCTGAGAAACAAACACCAACAACAACAACACGGCGAGTACACAGCGGCCACTCGGGGAACGGCACGGAAACAACCGACACTTTCAGAGGCTTTCAAAGGGAAAGAGAAACGGCCCCAGAACAGAGACAAGGCCAAAAAATAACAGCCAAGATAGCTGAACTCATCGCGTTGGACGACCAGCCGTTATCCGTTACCTTTCTCTTCTCTTAACGCATTGCATAAAGATCGGATCGGGAAAAATCGGTATCGGAAAATCAAATGATCGGAATCGGGTCGGGAGCAAAAAAAGGTGATCGGGACATCCCTAGTTAGCATTAGCATTATTAGCATTAGCATTAGCCCAGCGCAGAAACGCAGAGAGACTAACTTATGGCAACACAAAATAAAACGTGGGAGCGGTGGAGATGAGGAGGTGTCGGCGTGCTGGCGATTTACTCGGAAGGCTCCTGAAGCCTTCCCCAACTCCGGGGACTTCCGGCCGGGGCCTCCGGGCGGCAGTATACGCCGTGAAGTGGGTTTGCGGCCTGCCAGTAAACCCAAAGCAGAAGAAGAAGAAGTGACGTCAGTGGCTTCATTTGCCTAATCCTCCCCCAGGGAACTTATTCCGGTGTGAACGCGATCTGTGCTTAGTTCATGAGAACCAAAGAGTTCTGGTGAACTAAGTACGGCAAAGTACTTGGTGTGAAAGCGCCTATTATCAGAACCCTTTAAGATTCAAGGCTGCCATTGCAAACATTTCTTAAGCAATTGGTAAGCAGTTCTTGGCCTCTGGTCTCCTTAAGGGATATTTTTAAGGGATCTGTGAAGAACTACTGGTATGTTGTCTTATAGGAATTGAGGGTGGATACATTAAAGACAATATTTTGAGTTGTTGGCAACCACACGTTGGTGTCTAGCAGTTTCAGATGGAGGATCATTTAAACCGCTTTTGGAAACCCCGAGCGGACCGCAGCAATGAAAACCAAGAGCAGCACTTCTTTGCAGTCTTAAACTGACATTTTGCCCATTAAAAACACGTTAAATTACATATATTTAACAACTTTAATAAACTGGTGGTTGGTAGAAAGCCCATCGGGGGTCAGTAACTCTACATTAGCCATTAAACATCAAATAAAATACTCACTAAACAATGAAATACTGCTGCAGAAGTACATGCAGCGTAGTCATAACGTAATAAACAATCTGTAATGTTGGCTTCTGCTTTGATTCTGGAGGCATATGATGATAATAATAATTCCTTACATTTATTATAGCGCTTTTCCAGATGCTCAAAGCGCTATACAAATACACAATACACATATTTGTATACATGCAAAGCTGGGTTCCTTGTATTACACTTCTCATCTTGTTGTGTCCTAGTGAACAAATCAATACCAACTGTAATAACGACAAAGCAGCTCAACCATAAATCACGAAAGTCTCGCTGGCTCAAAAGGAGGAGGATGTGGAAGAAAGCATGATTTCATATTGAGTGGATACACGTGTTGGAGCAGTCATGTTACGGGTGCCAGTGTGTGGTTCAGATTGATTGTTAGCAGCAGTGACGTCGTTGGACTTCGGTCCTGATTTAAATCAAAGAGGATCCAAATCTCCTGTTTTGAACGACCTAAACATTTTGCGAGAAAAGCCCAAGATCACCAAGAGTAACGGGACTTAATAAGTGCACGATGATGCGTTGGCCATCCGCGTTTCAGATCGTGAAAGCAT
>CM070496.1:11926808-11931808 GCA_036324585.1 Champsocephalus esox | reverse complement strand
GCTGATGTTCAGGTGTATATCAGTATGTAGTGTCTCTACTTTAAAGAGTCCTCTCCTGCTGATGTTCAGGTGTATATCAGTATGTAGTGTCTCTACTTTAAAGAGTCCTCTCCTGCTGATGTTCAGGTGTATATCAGTATGTAGTGTCTCTACTTTAAAGAGTCCTCTCCTGCTGATGTTCAGGTGTATATCAGTATGTAGTGTCTCTACTTTAAAGAGTCCTCTCCTGCTGATGTTCAGGTGTATATCAGTATGTAGTGTCTCTACTTTAAAGAGAAACTAGAAGAGGTTGGGATGGGTTTTATCAGTTAGGTTGTGTAGCTTATTTATTAGAGGCACTATACTGATGTGATAGTGATGTGTTTATTGTTTGGTTGGCGGAGCGGGGGGGGTGAGGCTAGGGGGGGTGGGGGGCGCGCGCGGTGTGGGTAGGAGTTGGGGAAGGGTACGATGCGAGCTGGAAAGGACAGGTAGAGCGCAGGGTGGTGACGGTGCGTGGTTGGATGGGGGGGGACGCGGTGCGGGGGGGGTGGGTTTTTAAGCTGATGGACAGATGGAGTGGATGGGTGGTGGAGTCGCGTGGTGGGCGGGCATGAGGGGCGAGGAGCGGGAGTGGGCGTGGGGTAGGCTGGAAGTGGGCGGGAGGACGGGTCGGTTAGGGGCGTGTGAGAGGGAGAGCGGTGGGATAGGGCGTACAGGGCGGGACCGGGCTGGCTGTGGAGGGGAGGGGGAGGCGGGCGGAGGAGAGGGAAGGGTGGAGGAAACGGAGGGGGGCGAGGGGTTGGGGGCATCGATAGTCGTGTGGTAGGCAGTGGACGTGGGGGAGTGTATCGGGGTGGGAGGAGAGGGGGGGAGGTGGGGCGTGTTTTGGGGAGTACCGCGTAGGAGTTAGGGCGGAGGAGTGCGGGTGCAACGGGTGAGGATGAGGAGGGAGTGGATGGATTGGGGATTATTGGTGTTGGGTCAGGGAGGGGGGGGGGGGAGCGGGGTGCTGACCGCGGAGAGTAAGGGGGTGGGTGAGCGAGCGCGGGGCTATGGGGTGGGGGGTAGGGGGGAGGTAGTGGCGAGGTTGAGAAGGTGGGGGGACGGCAGGGGGTTGGAAGGCGGCGGAGGATGGGTGGTAGCGGGAGGAAGCGGGGGCGCAGAGGAGGATGTGGACAGTGTGAGTGGGTGGGGGAGTCTGCGCGTGCTAAGGGGGAAAGTGAGGGACGCGACGCGGTAATAAGGGGGGGTACAGAGGCAGCGGGAGTGGTAGGGGGCGGGGGGATTGCGCTGAAGAGTGGATGGGTGGTCGCGAAGGTGGGGAGCTCGCGCAGTGGTTTGGGGAGCGAGGCAGGGAGGGACGGTGGAAGGTTGTAGTAGGGCTAGGGTCCCAACTTAAGGGGGCAATGAAAGGGGTGTAGCGGCGGGAGGGGGGAGGTGTTTGCGGGTGAGGTGCAGGAGGGGGGAAGAGCGGCGCTGCGGGGAGAGCGGGGGGTGGAGAGGGGGGGCGGGGGGGCTGGATGAGGGCGAGGCAAGTGGGGGGGGGTGAGAAGCAGGGGAACGGGGATGCGTTGTAGGGGTCAAGGCTAGGCATCGGAAGACAAGGCGGGGAGGCGAGGGGATGGGTGGTGGAGGGGTGTGGCGCGGCGAGGACGCGAGTGCGCGCAAGGGGCGGGGGGGAGAGCGAGAGCGGGGGCGGGTCGGTTGGGGACGGGTGGGTGTGGGTTGGGAAGGATGGGGGAGTGCGGGGGCCCAATCCGACGGATGTGGGAGGGTAATAGGGGTGTGGGAAAGGGGGGGAGGGGGGGCGCGGGGCTGAGGGGAGGGGGGCGGAGGGAGTGCGGGGAGGGGGCGGAGGCGGGGGGGGAGGGAGGGATTAGGGACGCGACGGGAAGGCGAAGTGGGGGGAGGTTCTGGGAAGCATGGGTGGCATGGGGAGGGGGGGGTGGGTGTGGGTTGAGCGGTGGGGCCGGGGCAGAAGGGGGGGCGGTTTGCCCCTAGGGGAGCTGCGGGGGGTGGGGCGTGGGATTGGTGGGAGGAAAATGGTGGGGGGGGATGAAGGGGGAGGGGCTGGGGGTGGAGAGGGGTAGGGGGGCAGTGACAAGGTGGCTGGTGGCATGGGGCATCCTGAAGGGCTGCGGAGGGACCAACATCCGGGAGCGGCGCCCCTAAGGGGACAGAGGGTATGGGGTGGGTGGGGAGAGGGGGAGGTGATGGTCTGGCGGCCGAGGTGAGGTGCGGGGTTGGGGACTGGCCGAAGGATTGGGGGTCGCCCTCCGGGGGAGCGGACGAGAGTGAGTGGGTGAAGGCGGTGGAGGGGGACAGGGGGGGGGGTGGGGGGGCCAGCGGAGCGCAAGGGGGGGTGAGGCTTACATGGTTAGGGGAAAGGCGGGGGGGGGAGTGGGGGGGGCGGGCGGCGGGGAGGGGGGGGGGGGGGGGTGGGGGGGGGGTAGGGTTGGGGGGGGGGGGGTTTAGAGGGGTGTGGGTAACGGGAGGTTGGGATGGGGGGGGTGGGGGGGTGGGTGTGAGGGTTGTGGGGGAGGGTGTTGGGGGAGGGGGGGGGGGGAGGGGGGGGGTGGGGGTGTGGGGGGGGGGGGGGGGGGAGGGGGGAGGCGGGGGGTGGTGAGGGGGGTGGGGGGTTTGTGGGGGGGGTTTGGTGTGGGGGGGGGGGGGGGGGGTGGCGGGGGGGGTGGAGAGTGGGCGGGGGGTTGGGGTTGTTTTGGGGATGGGGGGGGGTGGGGCGAATGTCGGGGGGGTGGAGGGGGGGGGGGGGGGTGAGGTGGGGGGGTGTGGGGTGGGGTGGGGTGGGGTGTGGTGTGTGTGGGGTGGTGTGGGGTGGGGTGTGGGGTGGGGGTGGTGTGGGGTGGGGTGGGGTGGTGGGGTGTGTGTGTGTGTGGGGTGTGGGGTGGGGTGTGGTGTGGGGTGGGGTGTGGGGTGGTGTGTGTGTGTGGGGGGGGTGTGTGTGGGGTGGGGTGTGGGTGGTGGGGAGTGGGGTGTGTGTGGGGGTGTGTGTGGGGGGGGGGGTGGGGGGGGTGGGGTGAGTGCGGGGTGGGGAGGTGTGGGGTGTGTGTGGGGTGAGGGTGGTGGGGTGTGTGTGGGGTGTGTGGGGAGGGGGTGGGGGGGGGGTGTGTGTGGGGTGTGGGGTGGGGTGGGGTGTGGGGTGGGGTGGGGTGGGGTGGGGTGGGGTGGGGTGGGGTGGGGTGGGGTGGGGTGGGGTGGGGTGGGGTGGGTGGGGGGGGGGGTGTGGGGTGTGGGGTGGGGTGGGGTGGGGTGGGGTGGGGTGGGGGTGTGGGGTGGGGTGGGGTGGGGTGGGGTGTGGGGTGGCGGGCGCGGATTGCGAGAGATGTCGGTGCGGGGCTGCGGGGTGTGGTGGCTGAGGGCGTGGTGCGCGCGGCGAGGGCGTGGTGTCTGTGCCGGGGAAATTGGAGATGTGTGGTGGGCGTGGGTACGAGGACGCGGGGAGGAGGAACGGTGGCGCGAGGGGTGTGGGCGATGGGTTGTGGGGTGCCGGCGGAGGGTGGTGAAGCGTGCGGTGCGGCTGTCTGGGTGAGTGGGGCGTGGGTATGTGGTGTCGAGTGCGGGGCGGGCGGCGGTGATGTGGTGTGCGTGTGGTGCTGTTGCGGCGCGTGGGGTAGGGTGAGCTCGCGCACGTCCAGTGCACGCGGGGCGAAGGGGGTGGCGGGTCTTGGTATTTTATATTTTATTATCCTATTCTGATATTTTATTTTTATTTTATTTTATTTTATTTTATATTTTATTTTATATTTTATTTTATTTTATTTTTTTTTATTTTATATATATATTTATATTTTATATTTTTATTTTTATTATATTTATTTTTATTTATATTTTTTATATATTTATTTATATATTTATATTTTTTTATTTTCTATAATTTTTTATTTATTTATTTTTTTTTATCTTATTTTATAAATTTTATATAAATATTTTTATCTATTTTTATATATATTTTTTTATTTATTATTTTTTTTATTTTAAATATTATTATAAAATTAAATATTATATAATAAATAATATAATTTATAATAATTTTATTAAAAATATAATAAATATATTATACTATTTATAATTTAAATATATTTAATAAATAATTTATTAAATAAATATTTTTAATTAAATAAATATCTTAATATAAAAAAATAACAATATAAAAAAAATAAAAAAAATAATAAAAATAAAAAATAATAAAATAAATAACAAAAAAATAAACATAAATAATATAAAAAAATAAAACATATACAAATAAATATAAATAAAAATTTAAAATAAAAATAAATATATATATATATATAAAATATTATATAAAAAAAATACAAATAAAAAATAAAAAAATATAATTATAAAATAATAAATATAAAAACAAAAAATAAATAATAAAAAATAAATAAAAAATAAAAACATAAAAAATAAATAAAAAAAATATAATAAAAAATAAATAAAATATAAAAAATTAAAAAAATAAAAAAATCAATAAAATAAAATAAATATAAAATAAAAATATAAAAATAATATAATAATATTAAAATAAAAAATAAAAAAAAAAAAAATAAATTAAAAATATATACAAAATAAAATTAAAAAAAACATATATAAAACAAATAAAAAATAAAAAAAATAATAAAAAATAATAATTATAAACAAAAAATACATAAAAAAATAAAAAATAAAAAAATATATATATATATATACAAAAAACAAAATAACATAAAAACAAAATAAAACAAAAAAATATACATACATAAAAAAATAATAATATAAAAAAATATAAAACATATATACAAAAAAAAATACATACTAAACATAAAAAAACATAAAACATATCATATAACACAATACATAAAATAAAACATACAAAAATAAAAATAAAAATACAAAAAATATACATATAATAAAACATCAAAAAACAAAAAAACAAACAAAACAAAACACAAAAAACATAAACAAATAAAAAATAAAACATAAAAAACAAAAAAACACAAAACTCAATAAACTACACA
>CM070496.1:11850013-11926308 GCA_036324585.1 Champsocephalus esox | reverse complement strand
TTCCCCAACCCAACTAACTTACCTTCACTTTCCTCATAGTGTCTCTACTTTAAAGAGTCCTCTCCTGCTGATGTTCAGGTGTATATCAGTATGTAGTGTCTCTACTTTAAAGAGTCCTCTCCTGCTGATGTTCAGGTGTATATCAGTATGTAGTGTCTCTACTTTAAAGAGTCCTCTCCTGCTGATGTTCAGGTGTATATCAGTATGTAGTGTCTCTACTTTAAAGAGTCCTCTCCTGCTGATGTTCAGGTGTATATCAGTATGTAGTGTCTCTACTTTAAAGAGTCCTCTCCTGCTGATGTTCAGGTGTATATCAGTATGTAGTGTCTCTACTTTAAAGAGTCCTCTCCTGCTGATGTTCAGGTGTATATCAGTATGTAGTGTCTCTACTTTAAAGAGTCCTCTCCTGCTGATGTTCAGGTGTATATCAGTATGTAGTGTCTCTACTTTAAAGAGTCCTCTCCTGCTGATGTTCAGGTGTATATCAGTATGTAGTGTCTCTACTTTAAAGAGTCCTCTCCTGCTGATGTTCAGGTGTATATCAGTATGTAGTGTCTCTACTTTAAAGAGTCCTCTCCTGCTGATGTTCAGGTGTATATCAGTATGTAGTGTCTCTACTTTAAAGAGTCCTCTCCTGCTGATGTTCAGGTGTATATCAGTATGTAGTGTCTCTACTTTAAAGAGTCCTCACCTGCTGATGTTCAGGTGTATATCAGTATGTAGTGTCTCTACTTTAAAGAGTCCTCTCCTGCTGATGTTCAGGTGTATATCAGTATGTAGTGTCTCTACTTTAAAGAGTCCTCTCCTGCTGATGTTCAGGTGTATATCAGTATGTAGTGTCTCTACTTTAAAGAGTCCTCTCCTGCTGATGTTCAGGTGTATATCAGTATGTAGTGTCTCTACTTTAAAGAGTCCTCTCCTGCTGATGTTCAGGTGTATATCAGTATGTAGTGTCTCTACTTTAAAGAGTCCTCTCCTGCTGATGTTCAGGTGTATATCAGTATGTAGTGTCTCTACTTTAAAGAGTCCTCTCCTGCTGATGTTCAGGTGTATATCAGTATGTAGTGTCTCTACTTTAAAGAGTCCTCTCCTGCTGATGTTCAGGTGTATATCAGTATGTAGTGTCTCTACTTTAAAGAGTCCTCACCTGCTGATGTTCAGGTGTATATCAGTATGTAGTGTCTCTACTTTAAAGAGTCCTCTCCTGCTGATGTTCAGGTGTATATCAGTATGTAGTGTCTCTACTTTAAAGAGTCCTCTCCTGCTGATGTTCAGGTGTATATCAGTATGTAGTGTCTCTACTTTAAAGAGTCCTCTCCTGCTGATGTTCAGGTGTATATCAGTATGTAGTGTCTCTACTTTAAAGAGTCCTCTCCTGCTGATGTTCAGGTGTATATCAGTATGTAGTGTCTCTACTTTAAAGAGTCCTCTCCTGCTGATGTTCAGGTGTATATCAGTATGTAGTGTCTCTACTTTAAAGAGTCCTCTCCTGCTGATGTTCAGGTGTATATCAGTATGTAGTGTCTCTACTTTAAAGAGTCCTCTCCTGCTGATGTTCAGGTGTATATCAGTATGTAGTGTCTCTACTTTAAAGAGTCCTCTCCTGCTGATGTTCAGGTGTATATCAGTATGTAGTGTCTCTACTTTAAAGAGTCCTCTCCTGCTGATGTTCAGGTGTATATCAGTATGTAGTGTCTCTACTTTAAAGAGTCCTCTCCTGCTGATGTTCAGGTGTATATCAGTATGTAGTGTCTCTACTTTAAAGAGTCCTCTCCTGCTGATGTTCAGGTGTATATCAGTATGTAGTGTCTCTACTTTAAAGAGTCCTCTCCTGCTGATGTTCAGGTGTATATCAGTATGTAGTGTCTCTACTTTAAAGAGTCCTCTCCTGCTGATGTTCAGGTGTATATCAGTATGTAGTGTCTCTACTTTAAAGAGTCCTCTCCTGCTGATGTTCAGGTGTATATCAGTATGTAGTGTCTCTACTTTAAAGAGTCCTCTCCTGCTGATGTTCAGGTGTATATCAGTATGTAGTGTCTCTACTTTAAAGAGTCCTCTCCTGCTGATGTTCAGGTGTATATCAGTATGTAGTGTCTCTACTTTAAAGAGTCCTCTCCTGCTGATGTTCAGGTGTATATCAGTATGTAGTGTCTCTACTTTAAAGAGTCCTCTCCTGCTGATGTTCAGGTGTATATCAGTATGTAGTGTCTCTACTTTAAAGAGTCCTCTCCTGCTGATGTTCAGGTGTATATCAGTATGTAGTGTCTCTACTTTAAAGAGTCCTCTCCTGCTGATGTTCAGGTGTATATCAGTATGTAGTGTCTCTACTTTAAAGAGTCCTCTCCTGCTGATGTTCAGGTGTATATCAGTATGCAGTTTTAAATTATATTGAAGTTAAATTGACTGTTTTAGACGAAACAACGCATATACAGACGGAAATGACTTTTGAACTAGACAATAACCGTCTTTTAATTTATCGCTACCGTTACGGTACGTCCACACGGCAGCTTCAGAAGAAACTTCCACCGCTTCCCTGCCCGTTGACTTTGAATGGGGATGACGTCACTTTGCCTCGCTTTTCGCCCGAACTGCATTGTGGGGGAGCGAAAGCGAAGATTTCCAGGATTTCCAGGATTCCAAAGTTGAGCAATGTTCAACTTTTGAAGCCGAGCTGGAAGCGCCAGCCAATCAAACACGTTTATGCAAATCTGACAGGAGAAGCGCTAGCCAATCAAACACGTGTGTGCAAATCTGACAGTAGAGGCGCTAGCCAATCAAACCGCGTGTGAGCAGGGAGAGCCAGACCGCAGTTCATCTCCTCATATTCCAAACGAGAAGCTACGGTAGCAAATCACCCGGTTCTTTACGACCAGAACTATTACCGGGATCCAACCCGGAGGAACCAGCATGGAGGGAGGGCGGGCAGAGGCAGTGGGGGAAACTGGGAGGGTTTCGCCTGTTTGGGGAGTTTATATATATATATATATTGCTCGCATAAAATCCCCGGGGGTTTTTGCTTTGTGTGTCGGGGGCGGGAGATTCATCTGATTGGTTGTTGGTCACAAAAAATCCCCAAGCTGTCAGACACGCCCAGCTCCAAGATGTTCACGATGTTTTCAAAGCTGCTGTGTGGACGTACCGTAAGAACTGCCAGTCGCAGCCCTGGTCATCTCACTTCATTACTTTATTTGATTATGAACCTTTCAAATACATAATTATTGAGCATTGAGACACGAGGGCTTCAATGCGAAGTACTTTTTGGGGATATGTTACACACCAAAAGGTTAAAGGATAATGATGATAACTGTCACCGTAGCCGTCGTGTTAAACGTGTAATATAACCGAAGCTTTTGTCATTAAAGCCCGTCACGGGAGCGCTTGATCTGTTGTGTAACGCACAGCTGCTGCCTCGCATCACTGCACCGACAACAGCTTTGTAATACTATTACGAGCAGACATAAAACGAGAGGTTTCATAACCGACTTTAATTAAATTGCCCGATCTGACAGCGCTCGTTGTTTTTACTATTTGTTGTGGTTTCTCTCTCGCCCTCCTCCTCCTCCTCCTCCTCCTCCTCCTCCTCCTCGTGTAAAACGATCTCCTGGCGCACTATATCGCGGAGTCATGGCTGTAAATCAAATAACGTCCCTCTGCATGATAGCTTCACTGCGATGTAAGCAACAGGTAGCACGCTACAGGACAACACGAGCAAAGTTAAAAAGACGGCGAGTAAAGAAAGCACCCACGGGGGATAGTCTGACTGGAAACGGGCATATCGTGAAACCAGTGAGTCAGAGAAGACGTGCCAGTGGGTGCAAATCCAATAACAGCATGTGTGCACTTATGTGACAAAGCAAGACAAAGGCCCACACACTTCCTGACCCTGGGAGTGCCAAACTGGCTGGAGACTCTAATCAGAGGCTCTCACACTGAGGCCTGCTGCTTTACGGCCATCGTGATTCAGAGGGAGGTGAATGGCTTCGTTATGAAATGAGAAAATCAGGTGCATGTTTCGAGTTTAAATTTCTCGAAGCCTTCCGACCGCGCAGTGATCTTTGTGTACAGGTTGACTGATTGTTCTGGCACTGACTGATGCCCCTTTCACACCAACGCGTTTTCAGCTCTGGCTCGGAGCCTGAAAAGTACCGGTTTTTCCTGTTCACACCGCAGAGACAGAACCTGGAGACTACTTTTAAATCCAGCAAGAAGACTTTTCTTTTTGCTTTTAATTGAACTAGTCACATCTTAAACTGCACGGTAACTTTTAATGTTTCTTTTAATGTTTTAAATTTAAACGTAATTAATTTCTCCATGAGATTTATGAGAGGGACCGCTCGAAAGTAGGATATTTGGGATATCCGTCATAGCCAGGGTTTACGAGCACCGACGGGTGAAAAATAGTGTTCAGGTAACACGTAGAGACTTTGTTATGGACGCAGAGCAGGGCAGGGGGCTAGTACACCCTCCTGAGGGTCCGGTTGTGGATGTCGTGCGAGCAAAACATGGTGGAAACAATCAGTCTAAATTAACAATCGGGACGGAAATGTTCGGATTTCCAAAGGGAGGTTCTGAGAGTAAATTTAAAATCAAGAACCGAAAGAATTGAACTATTCACATCTTAAACTGCACGGTAACTTTTAATGTTTCTTTTAATGTTTTAAATTTAAAACGTAATTAATTTCTCCATGAGATTTATGAGAGGGACCGCTCGAAAGTAGGATATTTGGGATATCCGTCATAGCCAGGGTTTACGAGCACCGACGGGTGAAAAATAGTGTTCAGGTAACACGTAGAGACTTTGTTATGGACGCAAAGCAGAGCAGGGGGCTAGTACGCCCTCCTGAGGGTCCGGTTGTGGATGTCGTGCGAGCAAAACATGGTGGAAACAATCAGTCTAATTAACAATCGGGACGGAAATGTTCGGATTTCCAAAGGGAGGTTCTGAGAGTAAATTAAAATCAAGAACCGAAAGAATTGAACTATTCACATCTTAAACTGCACGGTAACTTTTAATGTTTCTTTTAATGTTTTAAATTTAAACGTAATTAATTTCTCCATGAGATTTATGAGAGGGACCGCTCGAAAGTAGGATATTTGGGATATCCGTCATAGCCAGGGTTTACGAGCACCGACGGGTGAAAATAGTGTTCAGGTAACACGTAGAGACTTTGTTATGGACGCAGAGTAGGGCAGGGGGCTAGTACGCCCTCCTGAGGGTCCGGTTGTGGATGTCGTGCGAGCAAAACACGGTGGAAACAATCAGTCTAAATTAACAATCGGGACGGAAATGTTCGGATTTCCAAAGGGAGGTTCTGAGAGTAAATTAAAATCAAGAACCGAAATAATTGAACTATTCACATCTTAAACTGCACGGTAACTTTTAATGTTTCTTTTAATGTTTTAAATTTAAACGTAATTAATTTCTCCATGAGATTTATGAGAGGGACCGCTCGAAAGTAGGATATTTGGGATATCCGTCATAGCCAGGGTTTACGAGCACCGACGGGTGAAAAATAGTGTTCAGGTAACACGTAGAGACTTTGTTATGGACGCAGGGCAGGGCAGGGGGCTAGTACGCCCTCCTGAGGGTCCGGTTGTGGATGTCGTGCGAGCAAAACACGGTGGAAACAATCAGTCTAAATTAACAATCGGGACGGAAATGTTCGGATTTCCAAAGGGAGGTTCTGAGAGTAAATTAAAATCAAGAACCGAAAGAATTGAACTATTCACATCTTAAACTGCACGGTAACTTTTAATGTTTCTTTTAATGTTTTAAATTTAAACGTAATTAATTTCTCCATGAGATTTATGAGAGGGACCGCTCGAAAGTAGGATATTTGGGATATCCGTCATAGCCAGGGTTTACGAGCACCGACGGGTGAAAAATAGTGTTCAGGTAACACGTAGAGACTTTGTTATGGACGCAGAGCAGGGCAGGGGGCTAGTACGCCCTCCTGAGGGTCCGGTTGTGGATGTCGTGCGAGCAAAACACGGTGGAAACAATCAGTCTAAATTAACAATCGGGACGGAAATGTTCGGATTTCCAAAGGGAGGTTCTGAGAGTAAATTAAAATCAAGAACCGAAATAATTGAACTATTCATATCTTAGACTGCACGGTAACGACTGATTTTAAACGCCGTTTTCTTAATGTCTTTCATTTTTTGTTTTTCTTTTATTATCTTTTACCGTTTTTAAATGCCTGAATGTCTTTTCATTTCACCTTGAATTGCCTGGTGCTGAAAGGGGCGGTATGAATAAACTTGCCTTGCCTTGCCTCTTAGCTCCGGTAATCCGGTTCACTTCCAGCTCCAAAACATTGCCGGTCCAGAGGCAAGAGCTTCGGAGCTGAGAGGCGGCGTCGCTTACGTCGAGGCGGGGGCGGGGGCAGATTCGTCGTTGAAGTAGACGCTGAAGACCACAAAGAAGTCTTGCATTTCGCATGTGATGTTTGTAAAGTTCCAAGTAAAGTCGTCCGATGCCGTCCATTTCGTTTCGTAAGAGGATAACCAAAGCGAACGGCGCTTCAATACAATCGACCATTGTTGTTGTCGTTGTCGATGTGAGGGGTTTCCGCGCGGTTTGGATTTTATGAAGCAGGCACGTAGACGGTGACGTCGTGACGCAGCAGCGGCAGCTCTGAACAGAGCGGGAGCAGAAAGGGGAACCCGGAGCCGAACCAGAAAAGCTCCCGCTCGGAGCTTGCTGGTGTGAAAGCCGAAAGAGAGGTCTTCTTGAATGAAAAACGGCGTTAAATGTAACACACATCGGTAGAACTATTCACATATCTGAGAAAAGTTTTCAGCCTCTCAGATATGTCGATTTTTGTTTCATATGACAGTGAATATCTTTGTGTTTTTAACTGACATTTAAAGACATCACCTTGGACTTTGAGAAAACTGAGATGGACATTTTTTTATCTTGAAAAATGTGTTTTATATTGGATAATGAAAAATGTGTTGGTTACAGCGCTGCTCTCAGTCAACATATTTCACTGAAGAATACATATTAAAATAGCTTTTTTTAATTGGCTATTATCCAGATTGAACGGCTTATCCAAATATTTTGATGCAAAAATGTATGTATTCCTCGTCACTTCTACCAGAGCGATTACTGATTAGTGATGTGGTAAAACAAAGAAAAAGGATCCTGGTTCTCCTGCCAGCATCACAGGGATGTATTTCATCTCCTGGGTGTGCGAAATGGATACAGTCAGACCAGCGATTTGACGCCCTTACTCAGCTCGGGACGCCCCGAACGCGAGCCGAGGGCGTCCAAAAATATTAATAATTCGAGAGAAGATCGAGAGTTTTTATCGCTTGAAATAACGAAAAGGAAAAAGGAAATCCCTCTGTTGGAGGGGCAAAGGAGTCCGGCGGGATTATTTTCGGAGTATTGCCGATCGTTTCCCCGACATCGGCGGTGCCTGCTACAGGACAACACGGAACGTACGCGCGTGGGCTGCGAGCGCCAGAGCCTCGCAGCGGGGAAACTGAGGCGCTTTAATACCTCACTCACACCAGCGGTGCTTCGGGGCCGGTTCAGAGCTGGAGCTTGAAAAGCACCGGGTTTTCCTGTTCACACCGCAGCGGAGCCGCCTCTTAGCTCCGGAATCCGGTTCGTTTCGAGCACCAAAAAATGGTCCGGCCAGAGCGAAAGCACCGCATACGTCACGCTTACGTCGAGGCGGGGGCAGGGGCGGGATCAACTCCTGAACAACAACAACAACAAGCCGGCGTTTTATCCAGTTTGTACACAACGATGGAGAAACGTAACCAGCAGCAGTGGTCCACTGGAGAGACCAGCTACCTGCTGGGAATCTGGTCTTCTGAAGAGGTGCAGAGGAAGCTGGAGCACAATCGGCCATAGTTGTTGTTGTTGTTGTTGTTGTTGTTGTTGTTGTTGTTGTTGTCGCTGTGAGAGGTTTCCGTGCGGGTTGGCTTTATGAAGCAGGCACGTAGACGGTGACGTCGTGACGCAGCAGCGGCAGCTCCGGGCGTGTGAACAGAGCGGGAGCAGAAAGGGGAACCCGGAGCCGAACCAGAAAAGCTCCCGCTCGGAGCTTGCTGGTGTGAAAGCCGAAAGAGAGGTCTTCTTGAATGAAAAACGGCGTTAAATGTAACACACATCGGTAGAATTATTCACATATCTGAGAAAAGTTTTCAGCCTCTCAGATATGTCGATTTTTGTTTCATATGACAGTGAATATCTTTGTGTTTTTAACTGACATTTAAAGACATCACCTTGGACTTTGAGAAACTGAGACGGACATTTTTTTATCTTGAAAAATGTGTTTTATATTGGATAATGAAAAATGTGTTGGTTACAGCGCTGCTCTCAGTCAACATATTTCACTGAAGAATACATATTAAAATAGGTTTTTTTAATTGGCTATTATCCAGATTGAACGGCTTATCCAAATATTTTGATGCAAAAATGTATGTATTCCTCGTCACTTCTACCAGAGCGATTACTGATGAGTGATGTGGTAAAACAAAGAAAAAGGATCCTGGTTCTCCTGCCAGCATCACAGGGATGTATTTCATCTCCTGGGTGTGCGAAATGGATACAGTCAGACCAGCGATTTGACGCCCTTACTCAGCTCGGGACGCCCCGAACGCGAGCCGAGGGCGTCCAAAAATATTAATAATTCGAGAGAAGATCGAGAGTTTTTATCGCTTGAAATAACGAAAAGGAAAAAGGAAATCCCTCTGTTGGAGGGGCAAAGGAGTCCGGCGGGATTATTTTCGGAGTATTGCTGATCGTTTCCCCGACATCGGCGGTGCCTGCTACAGGACAACACGGAACGTACGCGCGTGGGCTGCGAGCGCCAGAGCCTCGCAGCGGGGAAACTGAGGCGCTTTAATACCTCACTCACACCAGCGGTGCTTCGGGGCCGGTTCAGAGCTGGAGCTTGAAAAGCACCGGGTTTTCCTGTTCACACCGCAGCGGAGCCGCCTCTTAGCTCCGGAATCCGGTTTGTTTCGAGCACCAAAAAATGGTCCGGCCAGAGCGAAAGCACCGCATACGCCACGCTGACGTCGAGGCGGGGGCAGGGGCGGGATCAACTCCTGAACAACAACAACAACAAGCCGGCGTTTTATCCAGTTTGTACACAACGATGGAGAAACGTAACCAGCAGCAGTGGTCCACTGGAGAGACCTGCTGGGAATCTGGTCTTCTGAAGAGGTGCAGAGGAAGCTGGAGCACAATCGGCCATTGTTGTTGTTGTTGTTGTTGTTGTTGTCGTCGCTGTGAGAGGTTTCCGCGCGGGTTGGCTTTATGAAGCAGGCACGTAGACGGTGACGTCGTGACGCAGCAGCCGCAGCTCCGGGCGGTGTGAACAGAGCGGGAGCAGAAAGGGGAACCCGGAGCCGAACCAGAAAAGCTCCCGCTCGGAGCTTGCTGGTGTGAAAGCCGAAAGAGAGGTCTTCTTGAATGAAAAACGGCGTTAAATGTAACACACATCGGTAGAACTATTCACATATCTGAGAAAAGTTTTCAGCCTCTCAGATATGTCGATTTTTGTTTCATATGACAGTGAATATCTTTGTGTTTTTAACTGACATTTAAAGACATCACCTTGGACTTTGAGAAACTGAGATGGACATTTTTTTATCTTGAAAAATGTGTTTTATATTGGATAATGAAAAATGTGTTGGTTACAGCGCTGCTCTCAGTCAACATATTTCACTGAAGAATACATATTAAAATAGGTTTTTTTAATTGGCTATTATCCAGATTGAACGGCTTATCCAAATATTTTGATGCAAAAATGTATGTATTCCTCGTCACTTCTACCAGAGCGATTACTGATTAGTGATGTGGTAAAACAAAGAAAAAGGATCCTGGTTCTCCTGCCAGCATCACAGGGATGTATTTCATCTCCTGGGTGTGCGAAATGGATACAGTCAGACCAGCGATTTGACGCCCTTACTCAGCTCGGGACGCCCCGAACGCGAGCCGAGGGCGTCCAAAAATATTAATAATTCGAGAGAAGATCGAGAGTTTTTATCGCTTGAAATAACGAAAAGGAAAAAGGAAATCCCTCTGTTGGAGGGGCAAAGGAGTCCGGCGGGATTATTTTCGGAGTATTGCTGATCGTTTCCCCGACATCGGCGGTGCCTGCTACAGGACAACACGGAACGTGCGCGCGTGGGCTGCGAGCGCCAGAGCCTCGCAGCGGGGAAACTGAGGCGCTTTAATACCTCACTCACACCAGCGGTGCTTCAGGGCCGGTTCAGAGCCGGTTCAGAGCTGGAGCTTGAAAAGCACCGGGTTTTCCTGTTCACACCGCAGCGGAGCCGCCTCTTAGCTCCGGAATCCGGTTCGTTTCGAGCACCAAAAAATGGTCCGGCCAGAGCGAAAGCACCGCATACGTCACGCTTACGTCGAGGCGGGGGCAGGGGCGGGATCAACTCCTGAACAACAACAACAACAAGCCGGCGTTGTATCCAGTTTGTACACAACGATGGAGAAACGTAACCAGCAGCAGTGGTCCACTGGAGAGACCAGCTACCTGCTGGGAATCTGGTCTTCTGAAGAGGTGCAGAGGAAGCTGGAGCACAATCGGCCATTGTTGTTGTTGTTGTTGTTGTTGTTGTTGTTGGTGTTGTTGTTGTTGGTGTTGTTGTTGTTGTTGTCGCTGTGAGAGGTTTCCGCGCGGGTTGGATTTTATGAAGCAGGCACGTAGACGGTGACGTCGTGACGCAGCAGCGGCAGCTCCGGGCGGTGTGAACAGAGCGGGAGCAGAAAGGGGAACCCGGAGCCGAACCAGAAAAGCTCCCGCTCGGAGCTTGCTGGTGTGAAAGCCGAAAGAGAGGTCTTCTTGAATGAAAAACGGCGTTAAATGTAACACACATCGGTAGAACTATTCACATATCTGAGAAAAGTTTTCAGCCTCTCAGATATGTCGATTTTTGTTTCATATGACAGTGAATATCTTTGTGTTTTTAACTGACATTTAAAGACATCACCTTGGACTTTGAGAAAACTGAGATGGACATTTTTTTATCTTGAAAAATGTGTTTTATATTGGATAATGAAAAATGTGTTGGTTACAGCGCTGCTCTCAGTCAACATATTTCACTGAAGAATACATATTAAAATAGGTTTTTTTAATTGGCTATTATCCAGATTGAACGGCTTATCCAAATATTTTGATGCAAAATGGCAAAATGCACTGGAGAGACCAGCTACCTGCTGGGAATCTGGTCTTCTGAAGAGGTGCAGAGGAAGCTGGAGCACAATCGGCCATTGTTGTTGTTGTTGTTGTTGTTGTTGTTGTTGTTGTCGCTGTGAGGGGTTTCCGCGCGGGTTGGCTTTATGAAGCAGACACGCACACGGTTACGTCATGACGCAAACGATGACGCAGCACCAGTCGGACTCTGGGCGGTGTGAAAAGAGCCGGAGCTAAACCGAAGAACCGGTTCTGAACCTGAAAAGCTCCAGCACGGAGCTTGAACCGGAGTTGCGTTGGTGTGAAGGAGGTATCAGAGAGCCGAGCCAAATGATCCGGCTCACTAACGTAAAAAGACGGTATCTATAAGGGACGGCTCAAGTCAATACCCCCCCCCATTCAAGAGGGGAAACTTCACGGAGGAAGCACGGTAGCCGGGATTTGCCGATACAGGAGATGTTATAAAACCGTTGCTTTTCTGCAGAGCTTGACGCACAATAAAGCTGTGAAAGAGTGGCTTCTCCAACAAGGAGACACGCGCCGCTCTGAGAGCACTTTACCAGGAGGAGGTGAGAAAAACAACACTTTGAGAATCAACAAAGAAAGGCCCATTTCTCTGGGAAGCAAGTGGTCAGATCCAGATGTGAGTGCTTGGGAGGACGCCTGCCGAACAGACGGAGAGGCAGAAATACAACATGGGCTTCTCCTGATGTGTAATCTCGTTATACTCGGTGTGTAATGACAATAAAAGGCTTTAACTTAGTGCGCGCTGCCATTAAAATAAAATGGGTGATTTCACTTTAAAGTTGTGCTATACTCTCAAAAATAAAGGCACATATCGAGTTCCACTTCTACGTTGGGCTAATTAATAATATAGCGCTTTTCCTAGTGCTCAAAGACACTTAAATTAAGCTTTAATTATTTGCATCAACGTGAGTGTTTAAAGAAGGGTTTTCCTTCCTCTTCCTCTGCTGTAAAATACTCGTCTACTTTGGACGACATTCAGACATTCAAGTTTTCCCAAAAGTAAAGCCATTAAATCTCGATGGCCCCCTCGTGGCTCCGGCTGTACGTTTGATTTGAAACGCAGCCGACTTCTCTATGAACGCATTTTAAAAGTCAATCGTGTCTCGTGGACCGCGGGAAGCCAAAACATCGTGATGGGGATTAATTGTTCGGCCATGCTTAACGGTCTCGAGTCTGTTCTAACACCGAAAGCATCGGGGGAGAGGAGGAAACTGGAGGATATGAAAACAGGAACCTCCACTGAGAGGGAGGAGATGAAAGCAGACTTCTGTGTCATTGAGTCTGTGGAGCACAAATCACCGTGAGGATTAGTTTATGTTGGAGCTGTATTACACCCCCACACCCAGTCTGCGATATATAAAACACGGCTTTACGAGTTTACACCCATTTGTACAATTTGGACAGATCAGCCTTTGTTCTGGCGAGGCGCCCGCAGCGGTTTATGAACTATCTGGGTGAATGCCTCTGATTTACTGATCTTCACAGATACACAATACCAAATGCAATAAAAACCTACTCCTATGACGTCTCCACCTTGTGGGCTTTGGCAGCTCCCTTTTGTTTTTGGACAGCAGTGATGATGGGATGGATAAGAGGTCGAGGAGCACACGTGTTCTGATAAGGGCGAAACGCTGAAGCCAGTAGATATGAAAAATTATCTTGAGTGGGAGAAAGTGAGGGACTGTCTGTGAAGAGGACTAACATCGCAGAGAGTGTGGATTAGGATAGAAAAGGATTATATTTCAACAACTATCATACTGATTTTAATCCTGAGAAAGGATGTTATAGAGAACTGCAGGATGTTGTATTTCTGTAGAGGACCCTGAAGGCAGCATATACCACCGATAAGCTAAAGGAAGCTAATATTGGGCTGTAAAGGAACTACAGCACGGTCACATGACTTCACGTCACCACGCTAAGCTAAATGTGGCTAATGTTGGGCTATAAAGGAACTACAGCACGGTCACATGACTTCACGTCACCACCGCTAAGCTAAAGGTGGCTAATGTTGGGCTATAAAGGAACTACAGCACGGTCACATGACTTCACGTCACCACCGCTAAGCTAAAGGTGGCTAATGTTGGGCTATAAAGGAACTACAGCACGGTCACATGACTTCACGTCACCACCGCTAAGCTAACTGTGGCTAATGTTGGGCTGTAAAGGAACTACAGCACGGTCACATGACTTCACGTCACCACCGCTAAGCTAAAGGTGGCTAATGTTGGGCTATAAAGGAACTACAGCACGGTCACATGACTTCACGTCACCACCGCTAAGCTAAAGGTGGCTAATGTTGGGCTATAAAGGAACTACAGCTCGGTCACATGACTTCACGTCACCACCGCTAAGCTAAAGGTGGCTAATGTTGGGCTATAAAGGAACTACAGCACGGTCACATGACTTCACGTCACCGCCGCTAAGCTAAAGGTGGCTAATGTTGGGCTATAAAGGAACTACAGCACGGTCACATGACTTCACGTCACCACCGCTAAGCTAAAGGTGGCTAATGTTGGGCTATAAAGGAACTACAGCACGGTCACATGACTTCACGTCACCACCGCTAAGCTAAAGGCGGCTAATGTTGGGCTATAAAGGAACTACAGCACGGTCACATGACTTCACGTCACCACCGCTAAGCTAAAGGCGGCTAATGTTGGGCTATAAAGGAACTACAGCACGGTCACATGACTTCACGTCACCACCGCTAAGCTAAAGGCGGCTAATGTTGGGCTATAAAGGAACTACAGCACGGTCACATGACTTCACGTCACCACCGCTAAGCTAAAGGCGGCTAATGTTGGGCTATAAAGGAACTACAGCACGGTCACATGACTTCACGTCACCACCGCTAAGCTAAGGGGCTAATGTTGGGCTTTAAAGGAACTACAGCACGGTCACATGACTTCACGTCACCACCGCTAAGCTAAAGGAGGCTAATGTTGGGCTATAAAGGAACTACAGCTCGGTCACATGACTTCACGTCACCACCGCTAAGCTAAAGGTGGCTAATGTTGGGCTATAAAGGAACTACAGCACGGTCACATGACTTCACGTCACCACCGCTAAGCTAAAGGAGGCTAATGTTGGGCTATAAAGGAACTACAGCACGGTCACATGACTTCACGTCACCACCGCTAAGCTAAAGGCGGTTAATGTTGGGCTATAAAGGAACTACGGCACGGTCACATGACTTCACGTCTCCACCGCTAAGCTAAAGGAGGCTAATGCTGGGCTATAAAGGAACTACAGCTCGGTCACATGACTTCACGTCACCACCGCTAAGCTAAAGGTGGCTAATGTTGGGCTATAAAGGAACTACAGCACGGTCACATGACTTCACGTCTCCACCGCTAAGCTAAATGAGGCTAATGTTGGGCTATAAAGGAACTACAGCACGGTCACATGACTTTCACGTCACCACTGCTAAGCTAAAGGCGGCTAATGTTGGGCTATAAAGGAACTACAGCACGGTCACATGACTTCACGTCACCACCGCTAAGCTAAAGGTGGCTAATGTTGGGCTATAAAGGAACTACAGCACGGTCACATGACTTCACGTCACCACCGCTAAGCTAAAGGTGGCTAATGTTGGGCTATAAAGGAACTACAGCACGGTCACATGACTTCACGTCACCACCGCTAAGCTAAAGGCGGCTAATGTTGGGCAAAAGTTTAGTCGTCTCATTTAGACACTTGTTAGCAATCGCAGTTTTTAAATTCACCAGTGGGGTATTTACTGACCTTATTTCAGGCTAACAACCAAAAACAGACTCAGGAAACCGTTAGGCGCTTTCACACCGGAGTACTTTTCCCCCTGAACTAGGCCGATAGGGGGGAGAATTGGTTTCACCCCCAGAGAGTCCCTGCTAGAGAGGTGGTACTTTCCTGAGGAGGTGTGGGTGTGTCGGCCACACTAACAATTTCTGATTGGCTGGGCGAATTGCAATCCACGTCCCCTACTACAACTACGATACGAAGACTACGACTAAGACTAGACTACGATACTACACGACTACGAAGACTACGACTACGAAGAAACTAAGACGAAGACTACTACGAATACTAAGAAACTACTATATACGAAGAAGAAGAAGAAGAAGAAGAAGAAGAAGAAGAAGAAGAAGAAGAAGAAGAAGAAGAAGAAGAAGAAGAAGAAGAAGAAGAAGAAGAAGAAGAAGAAGAAGAAGAAGAAGAAGAAGAAGAAGAAGAAGAAGAAGAAGAAGAAGAAGAAGAAGAAGAAGAAGAAGAAGAAGAAGAAGAAGAAGAAGAAGAAGAAGAAGAAGAAGAAGAAGAAGAAGAAGAAGAAGAAGAAGAAGAAGAAGAAGAAGAAGAAGAAGAAGAAGAAGAAGAACCGGCTAAGTACTTGGTGTGAAAGCGGCCTTTGACTTCCAGTGCTTAAATTAGGACTCGTGTTAAAACCAGCAACTCTTTGCACCTACTGACCAACAATAGCACACGTCACACGATCTACAGGGGGCAAGGTGCTGACAGAAGATGCCAATTCATGTTGACGCAACAAACAAAACCAGATTAAACAACATACATCATACATCGGTGAATTGTAGTGGAAGACGCCACCCTCGCCCCTCTCCACAAAGGAAGACATGGAAATGTGGATTTATAAAAGCGCTCGCGGGCAGGTTTGCCTTTTCAGAGTCAGGTTGGCCCAATTAGAGAAGTGGAGGGGAAAAGAGGCCAACACCTGAGAGTGTGTGTGTGTGTGTGTGTGTGTGTGTGTGTGTGTGTCCTTGCGAAGTCAATGACATCCCCACGGTGCCTCAGTGATGCAGTGCGTCATGTGTCGGTATGCGTGCTTTATGAAAGAAACATAAAGGGATAGTCGCCATGGGAAGAAACGTATCCTTGAAAACTGAAGATGCCTGCGGGACCACACACACACACACACACACACACACACACACACCACACACACACACACACACACACACACACACACACACACACACACACACACACACACACACACACACACACACACACACACACACACACACACACACACACACACACACACACACACACACACACACACACACACACACACACCACACACACACACACGAATATTTGCACGCTTCTATCCAAAGCGACTTACAATAAGTGCGTTCGACCAACAAAATACAAACTTGAAGAAACAGAATCATAAAGTACATCAGGTTTCATAGAGACAAGCATTTCAAGTGCTACTCAGCTGGCTTTAGAGGAGCCAGTCCTTTGTTAGTATATAAGTGCTTTGTTAGTATATAAGTGCTTTGTTAGTAGTTCTATCCTCGAGGTGGAGTCGAGAGAGATGAGCTTCAGTCTGGAAGGTGTGTGAGCTTTCTGCTGTCCTGATGTCAATGGGAGCTCATTCCACCATCTTGGAGCCAGGACAGCAAACCCACGTGTTTCTGCTGATGGGAACTTGGGTCCCGCTCGCAGCGAGGGTGCAGCGAGCCGTCTGGCTGATGCAGAGCGGAGTGCACGTGCTGGGGTGTACGGTTTAACCATGTCCTGGATGTAGGAAGGGCCAGATCCATTCGCAGCATGGTACGCAAGCATCTTGAAGTGGATTCTAGCAGTTACCGGAAGCCAGCGGAGGGAGCGGAGGGAGGAACGGCGTGGTGTGGAACATTCAGGAAGGTTGAAGACCAGGCGAGCCGCTGCATTCTGGATGAGAGGTCGGATGGTGCATGCAGGCAGACCAGCCAGGAGGGAGCTGCAACTAACAACTATCTTCCTCAATGTTCAGTATCGATGAAAAGGCCGATTACTTTTAATATCAATCGATCAATCTATAAGACAGGAAGTATGAAGAAATGTCCCTCCCAGTTCCTAAAAGTAAATAACGTAATCGATGAATTGGTTCGTTCCTAAATTGACAGCAAATGACTCCTTTTCGCTCGACAGTGTAGCGAACATGCCAACACTACTTATTAATGTATTATTTATAGTGTAGAATATATAGAAAAACCTTTTATGGCATTTATGTTTCCTGCAAAGGTTCATATCTGACCAGGACATGTCACCACAATACGTCATTCATCCCGGGGGGAAATTGGATATCGAGCCCACTGTTAACCAAATGAGGAAGAGGAGGAGGAGGAAGAGCCACACACGCTCTGCTCCAACAGGGAAAGTCCTCTCCGGATTCCAACTCCCAGCATGCGTCAGTGGTCAGGTGCTCCAATGATAACACGGAGCCCGGGGATTGTCCAGCAAAAGGTTGACGTAACCACATTTCAAGATAAGCAAAATATTTTCATGATTCGCTGATAATTTATGTGAGTAATTTGAGGTGAATTCCCGTGGAAACGCTCCACGGTAACCGGAACGACCGTGTCCAGAATGAAGACACCAACTCGAACCGTTGCCATTGATGGAAACCAGTTTTTAAATAAAAAGCACGAAGAACCAAAAAACTGCATTCCGGGCATCCCAAAAAATAGTCCTCTCCTGCTGATGTATATCAGTGTGTAGTGTCTCTACTTTAAAGAGTCCTCTCCTGCTGATGTTCAGGTGTATATCAGTATGTAGTGTCTCTACTTTAAAGAGTCCTCTCCTGCTGATGTCCAGGTGTATATCAGCATGTAGTGTCTCTACTTTAAAGAGTCCTCTCCTGCTGATGTTCAGGTGTATATCAGTATGTAGTGTCTCTACTTTAAAGAGTCCTCTCCTGCTGATGTTCAGGTGTATATCAGTATGTAGTGTCTCTACTTTAAAGAGTCCTCTCCTGCTGATGTTCAGGTGTATATCAGTATGTAGTGTCTCTACTTTAAAGAGTCCTCTCCTGCTGATGTTCAGGTGTATATCAGTATGTAGTGTCTCTACTTTAAAGAGTCCTCTCCTGCTGATGTCCAGGTGTATATCAGTATGTAGTGTCTCTACTTTAAAGAGTTCTCTCCTGCTGATGTTCAGGTGTATATCAGTATGTAGTGTCTCTACTTTAAAGAGTCCTCTCCTGTTGATGTTCAGGTGTATATCAGTCTGTAGTGTCTCTACTTTAAAGAGTCCTCTCCTGCTGATGTTCAGGTGTATATCAGTATGTAGTGTCTCTACTTTAAAGAGTCCTCTCCTGCTGATGTTCAGTTGTATATCAGTATGTAGTGTCTCTACTTTAAAGAGTCCTCTCCTGCTGATGTTCAGGTGTATATCAGTACGTAGTGTCTCTACTTTAAAGAGTCCTCTCCTGCTGATGTTCAGGTGTATATCAGTGTGTAGTGTCTCTACTTTAAAGAGTCCTCTCCTGCTGATGTTCAGGTGTATATCAGTATGTAGTGTTTCTACTTTAAAGAGTCCTCTCCTGCTGATGTTCAGGTGTATATCAGTATGTAGTGTCTCTACTTTAAAGAGTCCTCTCCTGCTGATGTTCAGGTGTATATCAGCATGTAGTGTCTCTACTTTAAAGAGTCCTCTCCTGCTGATGTTCAGGTGTATATCAGTATGTAGTGTCTCTACTTTAAAGAGTCCTCTCCTGCTGATGTTCAGGTGTATATCAGCATGTAGTGTCTCTACTTTAAAGAGTCCTCTCCTGCTGATGTTCAGGTGTATATCAGTATGTAGTGTCTCTACTTTAAAGAGTCCTCTCCTGCTGATGTTCAGGTGTATATCAGTATGTAGTGTCTCTACTTTAAAGAGTCCTCTCCTGCTGATGTTCAGGTGTATATCAGTATGTAGTGTCTCTACTTTAAAGAGTCCTCTCCTGCTGATGTTCAGGTGTATATCAGTATGTAGTGTCTCTACTTTAAAGAGTCCTCTCCTGCTGATGTTCAGGTGTATATCAGTATGTAGTGTCTCTACTTTAAAGAGTCCTCTCCTGCTGATGTCCAGGTGTATATCAGTATGTAGTGTCTCTACTTTAAAGAGTTCTCTCCTGCTGATGTTCAGGTGTATATCAGTATGTAGTGTCTCTACTTTAAAGAGTCCTCTCCTGTTGATGTTCAGGTGTATATCAGTCTGTAGTGTCTCTACTTTAAAGAGTCCTCTCCTGCTGATGTTCAGGTGTATATCAGTATGTAGTGTCTCTACTTTAAAGAGTCCTCTCCTGCTGATGTTCAGGTGTATATCAGTATGTAGTGTCTCTACTTTAAAGAGTCCTCTCCTGCTGATGTTCAGTTGTATATCAGTATGTAGTGTCTCTACTTTAAAGAGTTCCCTCCTGCTGATGTTCAGGTGTATATCAGTATGTAGTGTCTCTACTTTAAAGAGTCCTCTCCTGTTGATGTTCAGGTGTATATCAGTCTGTAGTGTCTCTACTTTAAAGAGTCCTCTCCTGCTGATGTTCAGGTGTATATCAGTATGTAGTGTCTCTACTTTAAAGAGTCCTCTCCTGCTGATGTTCAGGTGTATATCAGTATGTAGTGTCTCTACTTTAAAGAGTCCTCTCCTGCTGATGTTCAGGTGTATATCAGTATGTAGTGTCTCTACTTTAAAGAGTCCTCTCCTGCTGATCTTCAGGTGTATGACAAAACTATGATGTCAAACTTGCAGAAAGAAGGAGTCATGGTGCTTCATTTAACCAAATAAAGATAATCAAGGATCTGAAGAACCAAACCAACGCAAACCAAAGTTAGCCATGGAGTGCCACAGGGCTCAGTGCTCGGACCTATTTTGTTCACATTATATATGCTTCCTTTAGGCAATATTATAAGGAATCATTCTGTAAACTTTCATTGTTATGCGGATGATACTCAACTATATTTATCAATCAAGCCTGATGAAATTAATCATCTAAATAAAATTCAAGACTGCCTTAAGGACTTAAAAACGTGGATGACCTTAAACTTTTTGATGTTAAACACGACCAAAACTGAAGTTATTGTACTTGGCCCGAAGAATCTACGAAACAAATTATCTAAAGATATACTAACTATGGATGGCATTAATTTGGCCTCCAGTGAGACTGTAAGGAATCTTGGTGTTTATATTTGATCAGGATTTATCCTTTAACGCCCACATAAAATCAATTTCAAGGACCGCCTACTTCCATCTACGTAACATTGCAAAAATCAGGCATATCTTGCCTCAAACCGATGCAGAGAAACTAGTCCATGCATTTGTTACTTCTAGGCTGGATTATTGTAACTCTTTACTATCAGGGAGTACCAAGAAGTCAGTCAAGTTGCTTCAGCTGATTCAAAATGCTGCGGCTCGTGTACTAACCAGAGTTAGGAGAAGGGACCACATTACTCCTGTTCTGGCTGCCTTACACTGGCTCCCTATAGAACACAGGATAGCATTTAAAATTCTTCTTCTCGCCTACAAAGCCCTTAATGGGCAGGCGCCATCTTACCTTAGAGAACTCATTATACCCTACTGTCCTACTAGGGCATTGCGTTCCAAGAATGCAGGGTTGTTGGTTGTTCCTAGAGTCTCTAAAAGTACAATGGGAGCCAGAGCCTTTTCTTATCAAGCTCCACATTTGTGGAATCAGCTTCCAGTTTGTGTTCGGGCGGCAGACACCCTATCCGTTTCTAAGAGTGCGCTTAAGACCTTCCTTTGTGATAAAGCTTATAGTTAGGGCTGATTAGATTCAGCCCCTAGTTTTGCTGATATAGGCTTAGTTTGTCGGGGGACATCTTACTTCTTCCTTCTCTCTGTCTGTCCCTGTGTCCTCTCATGTTCCGATTAACCCAGCTTCCCCACATCTCTTTCTTTTTGGTGTCTCTATACGCCGGGGTCCGGAGTCATGGATGATCCTGCGGTCCTGAGTCCTGGATCGCGAGTCGTGGCTGTGGTCCTGTATAATCGGTCCTGGATGGATATCCTTGTGGATTCATCTTCCTATTATACACACATGCATGGTTCCAAACATCTGGACTACCTATGTTGCAAATGTATTATCTTTTCAATTTACACACGGCATCTATTGCACGTCTGTCCGTCCTGGGAGAGGGATCCCTCCTCTGTTGCTCTCCCTGAGGTTTCTCCATGTTCCCTTAAACTGTGGGTTTTCTCTGGAAGTGTTTCCTTGTACGATGTGAGGGTCTAAGGACAGAGGGTCTAAGGACAGAGGGTCTGAGGACAGAGGGTATAAGGACAGAGGGTCTAAGGACAGAGGGTCTGAGGACAGAGGGTCTGAGGACAGAGGGTGTCGTATTGTCATACTGATATTCTGTACACACTGTGAAGTCCACTGAGACAAATGTAACATTTGTGATATTGGGCTATAAATAAACATTGATTGATTGATTGATTGAAGAACAGAGCTGCGTGTAATGTCTGTAAAATTATCATTTTTAGTAAGTGTGGAAACTCCAGCTCATCTTATCAATTCCCATTCATAGTAACTGATGACACGTATAATCCTGATCAGATAAAACACAAACCACAAGGAAGTTAGTTTGGTTTCTGCAATAAAGCTTTCATTCTTGAACCGGGTCGATGCGGGAACCCTGAAGTCACATGGACGACCTTTCAAGACCTTTCACGATCGCCACTTTGAGTTTTAACCGGTTACCATGGCGACACACTTCACCTCACATTGACTATGTACAGTATTGATCGTCCTTCCTCCTTATCTTCCAACCGTTTGGACGCAGACTTGCATTTCTCCATAACGATGTTGCTTAGCAACCGGCGTAAACGGACCTTCCGCGCTATCGAGCAGTGAGCGTGCGACGTCCCGTTCGGATGACGTCAAACCCAACGGGATGCCATCGATAAACTCCACAGAATCACACGACACACCGTCGCCATGACTACATTCAGGCAGACTGCAGAACACAACCTCTCTGGACCCTTTAGATACTAACTGGAAACAAGATGCAAAATGTAACACCTTGGAAAATGCCGTTTAATACTTTTTAATAGCCTTAACTTTGAGAGGAGCCTGCCTGCAGACCTCCACTCTCAGGACAGGAAGTGCACAATAAGAATTCCACACTCATTCCACACTTATTATATACACACCTTGTATTGTTGTTACTATCAGGGGGGGGCACCCGAGACCGGGCAATGTCCCCGGGTGAAATAGCCAAAAAATAAATAAATAATAAAACCGGGAAAAAGTGAAAAAAAGTGTTGCGCTCGTGAAGCGGGCAACTCCCGTCACATTCCTCCATGGGTGTCATTTGAGCGGGGGGGGGTCAAAGGGCTTGACCAAGGCCGACCCAACGTACACGGTGGGCGGACTCATCACCTCCATTGAGATTTGAAAACTTCCATCAAACGAGTCCTTCGGTGGGCGGGAAAAACACCGCGTCAGAATCGTCACTTCCTGTCCGGAGAGGTCTGCAGGCAGGCTCCCATGCTGACTTTCGCTAAATTGATTTATCAACTTGTAATACTTTTTAAGACCCCGCGGACCCCCTGCTGTACGTCTGACTGACATGTGGCGTATAACTGCATCTTAATGACTTAAAACAACAATACTCTCAGTTTTGGCAACAACTCTGATCCCGAGTGTCGAGTGATATAAAAGCGCGTGTCCGTCGAGCGCGTGAGGATGAGCCGTCGTGTGGCGATGACTGCTGTCGCACAGATGGATCGCCGATTTAAAACGTGGACGTGGATGTTAAGAAATTATGCTGCAGGCCCTTCGCCATAAATAAGATTCATTAAGACGCGGATTAATGCTCATTTCATATTATCGCCATCTCTTCTCATCAGGGCACTTTCTGAATGAATCAATACTGGTCTCGGCGGTGATTACAGCTGATGGATCCGAGCCGGGCCGCCCTCTTAATGTGCCGACGCTCCATCAACATGACTCCGGATCGCTCTTATTCATCATAATAGGGAAGGACATGGGGCTTATGGAAACCTTCGCTTCCTCGCAGCATCGTTAAGGTGAGCGATGGAGGATACAGGCTGTCACTCCGCCTCACAGTCACTCATCAGAGGAGGAGGACTCATGTTCAGACGGTCTCTCGGCCATCAATCCACACACTGAAGGAAGGCGACCTACTGAAACATAAGTGACCTTGGGAACACACACACACACACACACACACACACACACACACACACACACACACCACACACACACACACACACACACACACACACACACACACACACACCATCAGAAAACCTTATTTTCGGACATTGATGAGCCGACGTCGAGGTAGTGATAGAGACGGACATGCTCGCGGGACTGTGTGTGTTTTAGGAAGATAGCATTCTCCAGATTCCTCCAGAGACCCTTAGCTAATAGGAAACCCTTTATTATATCACCACATTCCTACCTAGCCTGTTACAAAATGGGTGCTCAATCACCTTGGAAAGAAGCGCTTTAAGGTTTGTGAAGTGAGGAGACACTGCCACCTGCAGGCCAGCGAGAGAACTGCAGAAAATAACACTGTGCCACCTTGATGCTATATTTTAAATGATATCATAAAAGCTTTAATAATACCATAAACTACAAATGAAAGCAACATCTACTTGTTTCTGAATGCCTTAAAGCCAGTATCTCGGTAGTCAGGGTTCAACTGAACGAATGGTTTAAAGAGGACGGTATGAACAATACAATGGATAAAAAAGGGCGAAAATAGGACTTTATTCTGCGTGGTTCTTGTCGTAATAGTTGATAAACTGCTTATATATAATCTAAATGTATAGTCAGTACAAACAAACATGTAGCAATTTCTCTTTTTTGTTTATTACTGTATTAATGTTTACCCAAAAAACCCATTGTATTGGTGTCATCTAATTTGCAATGGCATCGTTATATATTTCGTTAAATACGACACTGTTGACGAGACAAGATGTCCATATCAGACAGATAGCAACCCGAGGCTTTCAGTGGTCGACTTCAACATCGAACAGACGTATATCTTGACGTTGCACTATTGAATGAAAACATAGCAGCTGCCAATTATTGGACTACTTTCAAAACATTTTTAAACCTACTTCGCCTTAAGAGACAAAAACATGGGAGAATACGGTCCCGTTTAAATACAAAAATCCCCTTTAACACGACGTCGCACTATTTCATAGAAGGATAAAACTGCTAATCAGCCGTTTATTACTGGACCAACTTCAAAAAGCGCATTTGGAAACTAAAAACATGGGGAGATACGGTCCCGTTTAAATACAAAAATCCCCCTTCGACTGACGAATCAGCTGGATTTCATGCGTCCTAAAGGACATTCCTTCACCGAGGGAGGGCGGATCATTAATTGCCCCTGGTGGCGTTTTTATGGAGTTTTGGAAATGGCTGGATGGCTGCGGTAAAGCAAAAGTAAACGATGGAAGAAAGAGAATCGACAGAGACTGAGTGTGGCGAGAGACCCCATGAGGGCACCACCTTCATCCGTTCACAGCACATATGGATGTCTGCCTCACATCTGAGCCCCCGGGGTCAAAGAGAGAATACATAAATCTCAGAGCGCTGAGCCACCCATCGTCTGCAAACCGGGCTAAATTAAATCTCTTATAGCGTGGATTTTATTTAATATATGAGGTCGCTCCGCTGCAACAAAGCTGACGCTGAACGAGGAGATTTCTCTCGTTAAAAATGTCTTGTCTGGAAGTAATTGGAACGAGATAAATCGATGTGTCCCCTTTAATGTCGAAATTATAGTTTGAGCACTGGGATGATGGTTGTTGTGCTCATGATGACTGTTGCCGCGGCACTGAATGCGACAAGCTAACATGTTGGCTAGATTTAAAAGTGATTGTTTAGTCGCTGAATCCAAAACATCCACATTTCAATTCCACAAACCCACTGAAGCACCGGTGGACTTGCAGCTCCACGATGAAAGGAGTCAATGGAGTCTGGCAGCTATGAAAGGCTAAGAGGTAAAACTGTTCCTAGCGTACCACTAATGAAGATATTTAAAGGTCCCATGTCGTGCTTTTCCATATCGCCCGTCCCCTCGTGTTGTGAAGGTTTGTCTGCATGTGAACGTCTGCAGAGTCAGAACCCTCAAAGTGCACCCTGCAGCGAGTACAACTCTAACACAGAGAAGACCCCAAAACGCCTCGTTGGAGATACATCACTGTCCATCTGATTCTTCTGGGGGCGTCATGATGTCATGTCGTCCCCGGAACGAAATGGACCAATCCGCGGAGCCGTTACGTTACGTCCGCGCAGCCGTTACGTTAAGCCCCCGCTGATTGGTCCAAATTGACCAACCCACGGCCTTCCTCACACACTCAGTGCAGGCAGCTCTGCTGATCTCTCCACCCTGGCTGCAGGCTGAGAACAGACAGTTGGGATCGCGGCGACATTCTCTCCGCAGACCCATCCTCTCTCAGACCCATCCTCTCTCAGACCCATCCTCTCTGCAGACCCATCCTCTCTCAGACCCATCCTCTCTCAGACCCATCCTCTCTGCAGACCCATCCTCTCTCAGACCCATCCTCTCTCAGACCCATCCTCTCTCAGACCCGTCCTCTCTCAGACCCATCCTCTCTCAGACCCGTCCTCTCTCAGACCCGTCCTCTCTCAGACCCATCCTCTCTGCAGACCCATACTCTCTGCAGACCCGTCCTCTCTCAGACCCATCCTCTCTGCAGACCCATCCTCTCTGCAGACCCATCCTCTCTCAGACCCATCCTCTCTCAGACCCGTCCTCTCTCAGACCCGTCCTCTCTCAGACCCGTCCTCTCTCAGACCCATCCTCTCTCAGACCCATCCTCTCTGCAGACCCATCCTCTCTGCAGACCCATCCTCTCTCAGACCCATCCTCTCTGCAGACCCGTCCTCTCTCAGACCCGTCCTCTCTCAGACCCATCCTCTCTCAGACCCATCCTCTCTGCAGACCCGTCCTCTCTCAGACCCGTCCTCTCTCAGACCCATCCTCTCTGCAGACCCATCCTCTCTCAGACCCATCCTCTCTGCAGACCCATCCTCTCTGCAGACCCGTCCTCTCTCAGACCCGTCCTCTCTCAGACCCATCCTCTCTCAGACCCATCCTCTCTCAGACCCATCCTCTCTGCAGACCCATCCTCTCTCAGACCCATCCTCTCTCAGACCCATCCTCTCTCAGACCCATCCTCTCTCAGACCCATCCTCTCTCAGACCCATCCTCTCTGCAGACCCATCCTCTCTCAGACCCGTCCTCTCTCAGACCCATCCTCTCTGCAGACCCATCCTCTCTCAGACCCATTCTCTCTGCAGACCCGTCCTCTCTCAGACCCGTCCTCTCTGCAGACCCATCCTCTCTGCAGACCCATCCTCTCTCAGACCCGTTCTCACAGCGTTCATCAACCTTCTTCTCACTCAGTATCTAGCCTGTAGTGATCACTAATTTACTCCATGTACATAATTCACTCGTGGAACGACGGGTTGGAGGTATTGTTCCCGCACGGACATATGTGTGGCTAACTTTATGTATTGCGTCGTCCTCTTGTCTCGTCGGACTGCAGCAACACGTCCTTTTCTGCTCCTCAGTAAAGTTCCCTTTTGCACCTTCGATGCACCGCCTCCGACTCCTATCTCTCGGCACTACAAGCCACGCTTATTGTTTCTACTTCGGCTGTGACTTTGTGTGTGCTCAGGGTGAGTTTGGCTGTGTATCGCTAAACAAGGAAACCACACCTCCACGGAGCTCAGCGCGACGTCCCGACCAATCAGAGCACACTGGGCTCACAGGGAGGGGGGGGAGCTGTTGGAGCTCCAACGAGCCGTTGAAGGCAGAGAGTGAAATGCAGTGAATACCCGTACTTTACAGAGACGCTGTAGCTTCGTGCTGCTACGTTTCTAAGAACTGATGCAGGTACATACAATCTACATACAATCTATCCCTTTGCAGCCGTGGATCGAGAGGAGATGAGACCTGCAGAGCTTCAGGTGAATAATGAGGCGGATTACCTACAGAAGCTGCAGCAGTTCAAACGTAAGTAAATAGCATTCGCAGCATTAGCTTGGAAGTAGCACAAGAATCCAAACCCCGAAACAAATGTGGGTCGAGGTCAGTGTTTCTCACACCAGCAGTGGCGGCGCCAGAGTATTTGTGTTGGGTAATCTATGGTCGGGCTAACCCATAGAGTGGTGGGGATCAAGTCAGTATTTGTAATGTAATTACATACACGCTATATCGCACCCCAAACGCCATGAGTGAAGCTTTTATCAGCTACATTACATCGAGAGCAACAGGTGTGAGGTAAACAATACAACAGCCTATTCTGCTAATTCCACGTTGTTACAACATGCTACGCAGCGGCAGAACCAAGAGAAGTTGGCATATAGAATTGACACGGAGAGAGGGAGAGAGAGAGAGAGAGAGAGAGAGAGAGACACAGACAGACACAGAGACACAGGTAAACAGAGAGAGAGAGAGAGAGAGAGAGAGGAAGAGAGAAGGAGAGAGAGAGAGAGAAGGAGAGAGAGAGAGAGGAGAGAGAGAGAGACACAGACAGACACAGAGACACAGGTAAACAGAGAGAGAGAGAGAGAAGGAGAGAGAGAGAGAGAGACACAGACAGACACAGAGACACAGGTAAACAGAGAGAGAGAGAGAGAGAGAGAGAGAGAGAGAGAGAGAGGAGAGAGAGAGAGAGGAGAGAGAGAGAAGGAGAGAGAGAGAGAGAGAGAGAGAAGGAGAGAGAGGAGAGACACAGACAGACACAGAGACACAGGTAAACAGAGAGAGAGAGAGAGAGAGAGGGAGAGAGAAGGAGAGAGAGAGAGAGACACAGACAGACACAGAGACACAGGTAAACAGAGAGAGAGAGAGAGAGAGAGAGAGAGAGAGAGAGAGAGAGAGAAGAGAGAGAGAGAGAGAGAGAGACAGAGAGAGAGAGAGAGAGAGAGAGAGAGAGAGACAGAGAGAGACAGAGAGGAGAGAGAGGAGAGAGAGAGAGAGACACAGACAGACACAGAGACACAGGTAAGACAGAGAGAGAGAGAGAGAGAGAGAGAGAGAGAGAGACACAGTCAGACAGGTAAACAGAGAGAGAGAGAGAGAGAGAGACACAGACACAGGTAGACAGAGAGAGAGAGAGAGAGACACAGACACAGGTAAACAGAGAGAGAGAGAGAGAGAGAGAGAGAGAGAGAGACACAGACACAGGTAGACAGAGAGAGAGAGAGAGAGAGAGAGAGAGAGAGAGAGACAGCAGACACAGGTAAACAGAGAGAGAGAGAGAGAGAGAGAGAGAGAGAGAGAGAGAGAGACAGCAGACACAGGTAAACAGAGAGAGAGAGAGAGAGAGAGAGAGAGAGAGAGAGAGAGAGAGAGGAGAGAGAGAGAGAGAGAGAGAGAGAGAGAGAGACACAGACACAGGTAGACAGAGAGAGAGAGAGAGAGAGAGAGAGAGAGAGACACAGGTAGACAGAGAGAGAGAGAGAGACACAGACACAGGTAGACAGAGAGAGAGAGAGAGAGAGAGAGAGAGAGACACAGGTAGACAGAGAGAGAGAGAGAGAGAGAGAGAGAGAGAGAGAGAGACACAGACACAGGTAAACAGAGAGACAGACGCAGCACACAGCAGGTGGCCTGTGTCTCTATTGTCAACAAAACTCTTTTTCAAATGACCCATCATTACAAAATATATTCAGAACTCTCTCTGCCCTCTTCAGCTGGGTCGTGTCTCTGGCACCTGGTCGACTTGAACCTCAATGCGAGGGCGTTTAAGAACAAATCTATCCATCCGAAATATACAATTACTCTAGTTCTGCTGTCTGTCTGTCTGCAATTTACTCGGCGCCAGTTTGGGGACTGTGAACGCGACGTATCGGTAATGCATGACGCAGCAGACCCAACGTTTCATTGCTCTGATTGGCTGCAGCCTGCAGGTCTGTTCAAACATAGACATTCAACTTGCATTCGGAGGCATTTTGATCTGACCGCGGCCGCGCTGACATTATAACGCGAGAGAATTTTCACACCTTTAGTGAATAAAACTCCCCCTTCTACTTGGACTATTCCTGGCACCCCTCTAGAATAAGCCCGAATGGTCTCAACCGTATTGCGTCAGTAACGTGCACTTGTTGTTACAGCAGCAGGATCAGTTTGTGTGTTGTGGACACGGCCGGTAGATTTTCGCAATCTGTGTTCTCATGGTCGGGCTCAGCCATCTCTTGGTATGGCTGTAGCCTACCCCTGCCATACCCTGGACCACTCGATACAACAACACACCTCACCTCCCAAATCAAAGGTCTGCTTCCCACTCCAACAGTTCATAACGAGTGACAGCTTAACGTGACATATATATATCGCCCCGTTCACAAATTGAATCAACAACACAACTACGGATTCTCCAAGCATTTCGTTCACATGCGATTTAAAATGCCACATTTATTACGGAGTTTATGTCCGAGCCGACAGACTCGCAGATCGTTGGCTACTGGGAGAAATGCAAAACACACACCGCTTGAAGTACGAAACAAACCTCCAATACAATTAGCAATATACTCACGGGCTTCTCGGGTCTCGCTCATGGACCACCAGAAGTCCGCACACCACATGTTGAGAAACTCTGGTCTAGTTTCAACACGAACACCCTCTTTGGCACAGCTACTGACGACCTGAGAATGTGTGTCCCCTCCGCTCGGCGTCGAGTGCGTCTCACCTTTGGTTGAACATGCCTCTGAAGTTGTAGTTGGCTCTGTAGTTGGGCATGGGCTTGGGGTCCAGAGGGCGGTAGATGGCCGGCTCCCCTCTCTTCATGGCCAGACCGTTCAGCTCCACTGTGGGTGTTATGCTGCCTAAGGACAGTCAGACACACGCATGAGGATCAGGGGTAGACACGAAGGGTCGTTCCTCCGGCCCGGAGCAGTCGTCCAAAAAATAATAATGGAAGAAAGTTAGCAATAGTCATTTATGCACTACATTACAACAACATCATCAGTTCTTCCTCAATTGTTCATATTTGGTTTATTAAAATGATTATACCGTGGTCATTGTAAAAAAACCTGCTATTATCATTATTATTATTTGTATGATGCGCTTCCTGCCACCAGGAGTTAGAGATGTAATGGCTTTGTAATCGATTAGATTAGAACTGCTGGGACATTTCCCTATGGCGAATATACCTTTATCTTCTCTTCACCTACTGTCAGCAGAGGTCGGCATTGATGTACAGAGCCGACAAGGACCTTGTTTATATTGGCATCATGTTGAAGCCAACTGCATCCATCAAGCTGAAACGTCCTCTCCCTCGTCTTCTCCTCTCCCCGTCACTCTCCTTTAACTCCTCCGGTCACATTCTTTCATTTGAAGATCGATTTTTGCGGTTACCGATTACCGTTGGTTTTAAAAACATGTTGGCGAATGGTTAGGTGGCGCGAAGGGGCGCGCTCTCGCTCTGCAGCAAACAGCCATTTGCTTTTCACCCAATAACGACAACCGCCTCACGAAACGCTATGTTGTTAATAAACGAAACAATTTAACTAAATTGCTTGTCAAAATACCGATACCACAGGACCATTTTTGATTTTTTTAAACCAATATTTGTAGAGGCCCGAGCGGGCAAGTGGAAAGTACGTTATGCCCGCCCGGGTGTCTAAACAGTGCTTCCGGGCCAGCGGGCCATTTATAATGTCGAGCCCTGAGAATATGTGTACAGTAAAAGCATGTGTTAATATGAGAGTACTGTGTGTAGCCTACAAATGGGTTATTCCAAAATGCCCAGTGGCTTTCGAGCTTCACCGAGAGCAGTGTTTCTCAAACGTTTTCATACCCAGCACTTAACCAATACAAAAACACTCGCGGACCACCTAACCCAAAACACATCGTTTTTTAGAACAGATTACAAATCGCCTGAAGATGGTACAACTACTTCCCACCGGGTAGTAGTTGTGTTTTAGTACCTGGGTTGCTGTTGATGTCCACTTTGGGGCAGCGGGGTGCGGGCCTTGGCAGGACGCTCTCCTCCAGAGCTTTAGCAGCTGTGGAGTGCTGAGACTTCTTGATGCTCGTTCCCTCCGCCTCCCACAGCTGATCCCCCAGAGTCAGCTGCACCGTGAAGATCTGCAGGGGACACACAGGAAACTACATTACCCACAATCCCTCTGGAGACACATGGTAGCAGCATGAACAATAATCATTTATGAAAAGTCTCAAACAACGTCAAGGGAACCAATAGGTATGAAATCAACAGGATTGAACACAATCCCTCCACCTTTTGAATTATATTCCAATGTTTACAATAGATTCAATTGTTCTGATATTTAAACACATAAAACAAGTGCTATTTCTTTGGTTTGACAAGAGATGGAAGGCAATACCAGATCTACGGATATTAGTCAAACCACAGGAAACTACATTACCCACAATGCCTCTGGAGACACATGGGAGGAGCATGAACATGATCCCGAGACTTTTCAACTCATATTCCAACTTTTAAAATAGATTAAATTGTCGTGATATAAAGATGGAAGAAATACCAGATCTATCACAGCACTAATGGAACTACATTACCCACAATGCCTCTGGAGACACATGGGAGGAGCATGACCTTTTATATCATATGCCAACTTTTAAAATAGATACAATTGTCGTGATATAAAGATGGAAGGAATCTACGGATATTAGTCAAACAGAATGTCCCGTGTGTCCTCACCTTGGCGTGTGCGGGGCCTCTCTCGTTGAGGAGCTTGTACTGCGGTTGGATCCGGTTGAAACGGGCTAACTCATTCACCAAACACATCGGAGTTTTCTCTTTAGGGTTTGCCATGTTCTCCTGGGGCGGGCCTGAAGAAAAACACATTTCATTCAGAGGACCGGCACCAGAACCACAACGGGGTGCCTGGACTGTCATCATGGACTGATATTGACGTAAAATGTAAATATCAACATTATCTCTCGAGCGTCCTTCTCCTCCCCACATCCCATAATAAGCGTTCGGTTACCTGGCGATGTGGCAGACACAGGGTCGTCCCCACCTCCGCCTGCAGGAGCGGGGCAGGCGGAGGTGGGGGGGGCCGTTGAGGGCGGGGTGCAGACCGAGCGCTGCGGGGCTGGCCGCGGCCGGGGGGGGGGCTCCGGGGGCGGGGCCAGGACCAGCCAGGGCTGCTGAGGTCTGAACTTTCACTTGAGCCATGCTCTATTCCTGCAGGGAGACACACGCAGCGTTATTAACACACGGGGCACACAGCAAGATGGCTAGTTACTCAACCGTACAGAATCTAAATGTTATCTTTGATTTGATAGCGCTTTATTCAACTTTATTAATCCCATATTTTTATATATATTTGTATTTTTGGATTCGGGAGTGTGGGAAACTATCTCTCCGTCTGTTCACACAAACTGAAAGATTGCCAATAAAGTTGACTTTGAAAGCACACAATAAATAAGTTAGTAAATAATAAAGTTTTGTATTATTTGACTTTAACGATATATGTATTTGTCGTTCCTTTCCTTTCTCTTCACTCTATCTGTCAAGCGTCTTTGAGCACCTGTAAAAGCGCTAACAAATTAAATCTATTATTATTATTACCTGCTCTTAAGAGAAATGGCTTTTCAAAATCATTCATCCCTCTGCACTCAAACCCAAAGATATCGGGATGCAGGATTTGGAAAAATTAGCAATTATTTAGACTGATATTGCGATTACTAAATGATTTAATGTAAAAGAATGAATAAAGAAGTTGTATTAAGTCAGGAATATGATTTGAAGTATTCTTCCGCAGCTCCAAAATACATATTAACAGATTGTACCTGGAACAAATATTGCACCTCCTGCAATTTGAATATTTCCCTCGCCCAACATTATGGGGCAGCGTCAGAACGCCCAGCGGCTCGCTCCGACAGACTTCTGCGTGCTCACGGACCTCGGCCTATCTCACATTCTGATCCGCTGGCAGCGAACACAGAGCGTTGCTCGTGTTTCTGCGGCTGAGCTCCCCGGAAAGGAGGAGAATCCTGCGAGCAAGACAATGGGCGTTCAATCGCTTCTGCTTTGAGAGCGAAGTGAGGCACACAGGCCGGCATCACATCCCCTGAGACGAGGGTCCGACGACATCTACTTCCTCATCTTTCTGAGCGTGCTCGCAATATGTTGGTGAATCTCAACACAAGAGAAACACAAAATGCCACCATGTCTTCTATTAATGTAACATGCAAGACATCGATTACAACATGTAAGTTAATTCATCTGTTTATTAATATTCTAATTACTGTATATTCTGCACAGTTTCTATCATATTCTGTTTCTATTATCTTGCACTATTTTATCTGTGTTATTGTGTTGCAGGAGCCCGTGACCTCATATTTTCATTGTCATAACTACACTGTAGCTATGCACACGTGACACTACAAGCCTTGAAGCCTTGAAGTATCACAACATCTCGCAGGAAGGCTCCACTCCCGGTTCGCGTTAACAAGAGGCTGCAGACACTGACGGGAAATGAGGGGAATTCTTTCCACGTCCTCCCAGAGGTCAGCTGCTCTCCCGGGGAGAAGACAGCCTGCAGTGCACACTTTGTGAGATGCTCGCTTTGAACCCTACCCCTCCAGGTGATGGGCAATACCTGAGATGCCTCACGTGAGCGCTGATTCAGGCAATAGAATGCTAACAGGTGTTAAACCAAACATAAGGACAGTTTCCAGGTGTGTCCATGAACTCTGAAGTATGGAATAATAGTGATGTATGTCCACTGTTTACACCTGGACGCCATACTAGGACCGGTGTACACAACAGAGCCGTTGCATGCCCATAACACATACCCTAACATGCTATTTTTACTCTGCTCCGTGACCTTAATTCATTGCATGCTGTCTGTTTGCATCTGCGTGCATATTGCTGTTCTCAGCCTGCCTTGCCTTTCTTTCACGGCAGCTTGCATGCGACGCAAAGTCAATTCAATGCACGCTGGTCCCGCACAGCAACTTGAATAAGGAGGTGGTGTGTTCACTGACACAGCCTGTCTGCAGCCCCTACACTACAGCTTAGCAACAAGCTAACGTTACCAACGAGAAAACGACATTTCCTGCACATGTCAGCTGCTAAAAACAAAGCAGCAGAATTGGAAAGCATGCACACTGTCACGGGCATGTCAGTGGGGTTTCTCCCGGTGAATTTAGAGTGCACACTTTGTGGAAAGGCTAGTTTAGCCGGTTAACGCTCATCATGGCTGATCGGCCGAGCACCCCTCTGCTAGCATCCACATACCGCCCCATCCTCCACCAAAGTATGCCGGATTTCAGGCCTAAAAACGGGATTTACAGACTGGCAAAAGCGTGGACAATAACCCAAAGACTGTAAATCAACACAGGGACAAACATTTGAGTGTATTTTTTACCTTTGTCCAGGGCCAGACCCCAGTTACACCTCCGACATTGGCAAACACTAAAGAGAACTGGATGGAAGAGGGGCAGACCAACTTATTTGTCTGGATACATATTACAAATTCGCCACTTTAAAGCTAAATGACTAATTATTTAACATATGTCATGTGTTAGGTGTGTGGTTTATCCATGTGGTTAGTGCTAAGCATAGTGTATCGCTAACGTGCCTTCATTACGGTTCAACGTGAATCCTGAATGAATCTGACACCCCCGCGACGCTGGGAATGGTTCAGTCCGGGTTAGCTTGAAGCTGTGTAACTTTGATTCAGAATACATTTTTTTTTCAAGCGATTAAATCATTTGATTTTACAATATATAATCTTATTTTTAACAAATAGAATAAATGTGTATTAACAATTAAAAAATATAATATTATTAAAATCATGAAATATCTCAAAATAAATAATCAATAAATACTCGTTTTATTAGTATAGTTAATCAAAAAATAAAGAGTATTTATTGAAACACCGGCCATACATGAATTATTAAAACTATATGTATTCTGTATATATTAAATATTTAAATAACAAACAACTGTATATGTCTTTGCAAATTATTATATCTACATTGAGATAGTAGGCTACTCCGGTACTATACAATATATCAGTGCCTTTGAATGTGTATTTTAGATAACAAATAAGTAAAAGCAACGATAATAAATAAGTACTAGCTGTATAAAAGTACAAAAGGCATTAGCTAAGGGAGAATTTGAGTGAAAGAAATGTAAGAAATGTCTCATCAGATTTGACAGGCGTAATGTTGTGAAATGACCACTAGATGGCGCCACTAGCCCACTCTTGTTATTGCGGTGAGATTTGTATACCATTTAAAAAACGAAATGTTCATTACAATTTTAAAAAACCCGTCTCTTTTCAAGCTTGGCCAAACACACAGTTAAGAAAACAATGACATAAAGATCAGCCCATGTTAAAGAACTATTAAAGAGCAGGGTGATCCCGAGTACCAAAACTAAAATGAGTATTTTCGAAAACTATTTTTTTACGTTAAGTTTATCGAAAATGTTTTTTGCCAGATATAATCTCACATAGAGTTCATCACATACTTTTATTATGTTTTAAAGTGCACATATTGAGTGATACATTTGATAATTTGACCGTTTCTGTGACTAAACATGCCGTTTTCTGCTCGTGTTAAATGCCCTTTTGGGGCGATTAAATTGATGTCTTTCAAGCTCGGCCAACAACACAAGTAAGAAACTAAAATGCATACAGATTGTCCCATGGAGAAGACATTGTATGGATGGTAATGCTTCTGGTATACCCTTAATATACTCTAATAATTACTATTTGCTTATATGTTTAGCTTACAGAAAATAAAGGGATTGTAGGAGAGGTTTTGTATGTGTTAAATTATGACCATGTATGTGATTACATGTAGATTTGTCTCAGTTTGCTGCTAGTTGGATGCCTTTAGCCCCATTTCTGGCCCAAACAATACAACTTATTTGCTCATTGTCATCCTAATTAAACCCATTCGGTGTTAAAGTCGTGCATGAAATGGATCCACGCTTTCAGCCGCTGCAGGGAGAGAACCGAACAGAAGCATTGTGTATTCAAGCATTGTGCAAACGGTTGAAGAAAAGTGAATCTTTGCTTTTATTATTGATTATGAAAATGAACAGGCACCTTTTACACGGAGCTTGCACATCGCAGAACACAAAAACAAAGTCAAATATAAATAAACACACCCTCATTAGTGTTGATCACTCACAACAACCTGCAAGCTAAGGGTTCAAACCACATGGAGCAGGAAGGAGAAAACTAAAGAATACAAAATAATAACCTTCTCAAATCTCTTCCGATCCTACAGGCGGGATTTAAACCCCGCGGAAACACGACTGCAATCAGGCCCTTCCTCAGCAGACCCTAACAATGAAGCTAATAAAATCGAAAGCCATTGGTTAAATAGTTGTCTTAATGTCGTCCATATCGTTTTGGAGATAGCGGTGTGCCGTGGTACAGTTCAGAGTATCATCGCACTCACTCAAACCCCGCGGAAAATAAAACGCAAACAAACCCAAGATGGAGAAATTCAAGTATCTCTGAGTGGCTTCCTTTATAGGAAAGGAGTTGCCGAACGGAAAAAGCTGTCACGTGATGCCAATGAGAACAAGTAGGGTTTGAACCGGCATGCACCCCCACCGTAAAAAGCCAGACTGTCTTCCAATGACATAAAGCCCCGCTATCGCCACCCTGCTATGAAGTAAAAGCATCCTCTGCTAACTGCCGCCACGTATGTACAATCGATCAGACGTTGCAACATCACCGTCTCTTTTGGTGAAAATATAGTTAAAATATCTGGTTAGCGGCGATCTCTTTCACTGAAAAAAGTACCTGAGCCGAAACTCTGACCAGGGGAATCAAAAAAGGGGCCGGTTGTCTTCTCCTTCTGTTAAGACTCTCCTCTTCCTCATTCTGGAGATCACAAATTAAACACAAAAAAACGACTGACCCGACTCTCCGTTTCAAGCTTAAAATAACTCGTTAATAAAAAAGTGGATCGGACATTCGTTAAATGGAAGAGAGGCTGCTGCTGCAAACCTTGAAACCCCGGACTCCTCGACAAGATGTCCGTCCGCTATTATGCCATTCGTTTAACTCGCATCCGTACCGACGGTCGTCCGAGAGCTGCGGCCGCATCTCAGGTTGGAAGGTGAAGAAAATGGTCGTTTCCATGGTTACAAACGACACCCCCTTTTTAAAAACCTGATAAATACGCGCCGTCCCCCCCGGGTGACTGTGAGGAGAGGACGAGCGGAGGTGCCCCGAAGCCTCGTCTCAAATCGAACGGACGAAGCGTCGTCTTGGGTTGCCGTGACGACCGATCCATTCCGGAAACAGGCGATTTCTCTTTGCAGACCCCCAAGCATGCATCCATCGGTTATTATTATTATTATTATTATTATTATTATTGCACAAAACAAGGAACTTTAAAAAAGGAAAGAAAAGCAACCACACACAAAGTCACGATAAAAATTAAAATTAAAAAAAAAGGAATTATAATGATCTCGCTTCGACCCGTCTGCTTTACCAGCTTCCTGCCGAATAACCATCCATCGTGGGTGCATCTAGAACGTTCCATTATCATCGTTCGCTATTTTACAACCGGCTAAAACATGCATCCCATGGGGGGGGGGTGGGGGGGGGGTGGGGGGAGGGGTAATGCAGACAGAGCCTCCAGCGCATGGTGTCCATAGTTCCAGTCAAAGGTCAGAGTTCAAAGACTGAATGATTTCAAAAGTGCTTAACGTAGGTCAGTCGGACTTCTTCCTTCTACGGTCATTACAAAGTTCGTACATTAGCATGTATCGTCTGTGGAGGAAAGCGGAACACACGTTAATGAAATCATCCGTACCGAGCAGTGTGTGTGAACGTGAGAGCGAGGTGCGGAACACTCACCGTGATACCACCATTTGGTCTTCTTTGGATTTTTGTTACACGTTCTTACATAAAAGGAGTTGTCGGGCGGTCGTCTCTGCAAGGACAAAGCACATCGTTCAGCACGGCATCCTCACGCGTCTCCCGTTGCATTCCGCATTAGCACAGGTGCTTACCTTTTCTTTGCAGCTGGACAACATGCTGATTATGCTAAGACAGACTGATTGCACCGAGAGAGCTGGCGACCAGTCCTCCGTGAGAATAGATAGACAGATGTGACCGTTGCTATACACATGAGGGTGGACCGGAACATTCTCTCCTGTGAACATGACCTGAAACAGAAAGCAGCGGTTATTAGGAATATTCAGAGTGCACAGCAGTGAGTCTCTAACAGGGGGGGGACTTTAAACTATAACTGTGGACAGTGTGCGAAATACCCGTCTATAATCGGGGGAGTCCCCATCTCCCGTTTGTTGCTCAATATGCAGCAGGCCTATACAATATTTCATGGATGCAAGCCAAGACAATCAGTAGCGTTTCTCCACCGGGGCGCCGTCCTTCCGTCGAATACTTCTATATTCTGACGTCCATATGAATGAATGAATACGCGACCGTCTGTTTTCGATTCGATGCGAGGAAATGCGTTTTCCAGCCAAAATAGAAGATATTTGTGAATTAATGTTTTGAATTGTGAATACTGGACATGAGCTTAAAAACATGTTCGTGACGATTGCAAGTGACAAATACATATTATAATTCGAGACCCCCCTCTAATGTTGCTGTTGAGGCTTTCAGGGGGGCTCAGGTGTCCCGGACCCCCCCCCGTATTTCGCACACTGACTGTGGAATATTTTCATTTATTTATTACGATAACGTATCCCAAAGTAAAGAAGTATTCGTCACAGCTGGTCACTCGGTCTGAGGTACATTTTAATTCAACCACGATGACTTTAAAGCAGGGGTGTCAAACTCAAGGCCCGGGGGCCACATCCGGCCCGCGACTTCATCTTATGCGGCCCCGCAAGAGCTTGCAAAGAATGCAATCCGTTTATTATACGGTTACATGCCGCTTTACAGAATCAGGTTGCCCATAAACTACATGTCCCACAATGCATCTCGTTTTGTGACATCGCACTGAAGAGACTTGCAATTATTTGCTTTAGGCAATAATGTAATATAACACATTATTTTATATATATATTTATATACATGTATATTTTATATAGTTACAACCGGCCCTTTGAGTGCAGCCATAATGCTGATGTGGCCCGCGATGACATTGAGTTTGACACCCCTGCTTTAAAGGGTGACTGCGGTATATTTCATTTATTTTCTGTATGTTTTTGCCCAGATTGCGATTCCAAGTGTCCTTCTTGAAAGGTTCGTACAGGTGTATTTAATCTTTCATCCGTCTAAGCAAGCCTGGCTTACGGAAAAGTCTCATTCTGAGTGTTGGTGCTCATCTCCAGGGTGCCAGTCGGCCAAATATTCATCCATGATATTAAAAATCTTCGAGATAACTTTGTCCCGGCTAGTCACGTAGTCTAAGGTACGAAGTTGGGTCATTTCTGTCGTCATGAACGCGTCTCGGGGGAGCCACCCGTCAGAAAAAAGTGTATATATATATATATATATATATATATATGTATATGTAATGTAATGTGATATTTTCATTAATGACAGAAAATAAAGGCTCAGTGACCTCTGAAGGAAGTGAGACAGAAGCTGTGAACACAAAAGTGATCGACTCCAGTCAGACGATTGTCCCGTTGTGTTGCTTAACTCCCACATCCCACAATGCACTGCAGCTCCCCGTGGGGCCCCTGGGCCTCGGTGGAGGGGCCTCTGACAGCATGTCCTTCCTCTTGAGAGGATAGGAGCTAAGTTTCTCATTTTCTCTGCACCGACTCACCCGCTATTTTTAGGCTGCCAGGATCCTGATGAGTGAAACGAGACTGTGGAGATAAACTAATCCCTTCCACTGTGGCTGCAGAGTGTGTGTGTGTGTGTATTATTTGTTGCACTGTTGGAGAGGAAGATGTTGTGCTATTGTGTGTACGACAACAGAAAAAATAGTATCCGTGTCGTCTTTAGTAAATGAGTAACCTTCATTCTTTAAACAAAGGAAGATAGAAAATGGATATTGCACAAAAACCCGAACTGTAAGAAACCAGGTCTGTTTGCAATATGTGGTTCTAAATTGTAATTTAAAACTAAAATAACCAGTGAAACACACGACGTTTAGGTTCAATCTAAACCGAAATGATATTGTCCGGTTAAAAAAAAGGATAAAATCGAACGGAGAAACATTTCAGTTTTAAGCTGTAATATTTCAGACCAAAGGCAGACGGCCTCAGCTCTCGTCGCGTTGAACCACAGACACTGAGCAGACGCAGAGATGGAGCTGGATCTACTCGAATAAATAAATCACAAAGACATGATTTCAATGTTTTAGAGCAGGGGTGTCCAAACCTCTTTCTCCGAGGGCCACATACAGAAAGATATACGGCGACGGCGTAGTAACGCATAACCATGACGGGGCCGCTCGCTCTCCTCTCTTGATCGCCCTCTCACGGGTGAACAGTTCAATGTCCCGCTTCATTGTAGGAATTCTGCCACTTCAGTTTGACCATCTCCGTTACTAAGTCATGGAATACTAAATAAATAAGTAATGAGATACCTCACCGTCACTGCGCTCATAGAGAATGACAAGAATAATGCGTCTTGAACTGGTTTCATGAATTAGTGTCTGGACGTTTCACAGACTGTTAGCTTGTTGTGCTAGCTGGTAGCCGCACAGCTCTCGATAGGGTTTCATTGATCTTGTTGGCAGCTCCTCCCTTAAAGACAGAAGTCTCAGAGTGATTCTAATAAGATGACATCGGGTCCATTTCAAGCTTGTTGTGTCAATAAAGTTATTAGGCGTTTTTGTATCAACTAAGATTTGTTAGAAAATGACATCAACATGAATTGACAATTGATTGATTAACATGAATATATATTTAAGAAGTACAATGTAAGAAAAGCACACGTTTAATTTGTGAGCCATATTTCATCGTACTTTTTTAATTCGCTGAGGGCCGATTCTAAATGGCGAGCGGGCCGCATTTGGCCCCCGAGCCGTAGTTTGGAAACCCCTGTTTTAGTGGATCGAATGTCGTTCAAGATCTTCCGTCTACGGTTTGAAGGACTCTTTCAAAAGATGTCAAACTACTTTCACAGTTCTCCAACCATTTTGCTCTTGAGCCAAAGCAAAAATAAACGTCATGACCTCGGTGTCCACACACACACACACACACACACTCTCCGACACACAGGGGGTTTCTCAATGTCGAGGACGCTTGCTTGGTAGCACATGTCTTCCGAGAGTCTTCAGAAGCGAGGTAAGAATCCTTCCTGGCATTCGGATAACAAGAGTGGAAGTGTGCGTCACATGAGAGGCCCCGCCTTACATTTCCCGTCTCAGATTTGGGGAAATCGGTCCGTGCGCAAAGCATTGTGGGGATTTTAAGGACGCCTCGGTAGAATTCCAAGCATGCTGGACATTGGAACAGTCCTTCGGGCGGCACTCGATGACGCAGTATGCTTGAAATAGTGGCTCTGGAGCAGCCTTCCTCGACATTGAGAAACACTCACACACACACACACCTGCAGCGAAACGTACCTGAGGTGAATCAAAAGGATATCGACCGCTAAATTTGAAAAGCAGCTGAAATCTCTCTCCTTCGTAGAGTGTGCCAGACGCTCCCTCCATGTCTACGATCCACCTGGAGGCAAGACACACAATAGAAACATGTTAAACGAAGACACTAAGACAACAATTACAAATATATATCCGTCACTGAGTTCAAAGCTCTGAGACCGGCTTATGCTACATTTCATCCCTCTGGAGTCAGAAGAAGAGAATACATCTTTATCGTCATCGTACAACGACAATTATTTGGCGTCTCTCGCTGCAGTAAAACACAGACACAAATAAATAAGTAAGAGTGGTGGAAGCAGAGGTCGTAGCCATGACAACGAGATACAGTTCAATGTGCATTTTTACACTTCCACTAAAAACGTTAAGGCGAGACACCACAGCTGAACAGGGTGATTTAACTTCAAGATATCAGCGAGACATTCCTCCAGTTCATGACTTCCATTAAGACAATCCTTTTTTGTAGTACAAGTCTTCTGAAATAGCACGTTTAAATACGCAAAGTACCCATTATATAATTAAATACGCAAAGTATTCATTATATACTTAAATATGCGCGGATTTGCAGGAACGCAAACCTGAACATCGGATACAGTCAGGTTCAAAATGCTCGTTTCATTTTGTAGTCACGTGTACAAAGCTGTATACATGTCGTGTCCTTCTAAGTGTGCTCTTGCAGGGTTACAGTAACCAAAGGATGCCATGCATGTCTAAATAGCACAGTGCCAATGCTGCTGTAAATCAAAGCGTTTTATCGTGACATTCAATCCTCAGCGGGGTTATGGCGGCGCTTCGGTCCCAACATGATACTCCATCGATCTAAACTAAATCCATGTTGGCCTCTGTGGCAGCGAGGATCCAGTTTCTCTGGACCCGCTTCATATTCATATAAAACAAAGTCGCAAAGAAAGCCAGATATCCAGCGCAGAATAAATATGGTTATTATGAGCTGGAAGAGAAAAGGGAAACTGTGAGGGCAGCGTCGCAATCTCCGCCCTCGTTTCTCCGAGGTCACAGAGACTTCGGGTTCAGAGCCTGACCGCAGCCTCGAGCACATCAGGCCAGCCACGTTTATAACTGCATCGTATCAAGATGCTGAACCACACCTCATGTCAACAGTGTGAGCAGAGGAGAGTACACCCAAGGACGTGACGCTCAACTTCCCCACCCGTGGCGATTGTATGATCCAGCCGGCAAAAACAACACGGTGAAAATGGAGTGAGACAACGAGACAAAGTGTACCCGTAACCATGACGCACGAAACAACATTTTAACACACGGGGACACACAGACACACCCCGGCGTGTTCAGGGCAAACAACGAGGAAGCTGGGGAAACCTGTTCGCAGATATGTCTCAAGTGTGTGACGTCAAGCTGATGTATTTATAAAGCGCTTTCCCCAGACATAGTCGCAACGTGCTCGATATGAACTCGTACTCTTCCTTGGAGCAAAACAACCTTGAAGTCAGCAGAGAGAATGGAAACAAATAAAAAGGAGGATTTAGAAACTGCCAACTTCAAATCCAGACGGAAATAGAACCGAGTATTATGTCTTTGTCGAGAGACGGTACGCGATGTCCCACAAAGTACCTTGATATAATCCCGCCCGTCTGGCCAACGCAGAGGTTTGCGATTGAACGCTTCCTCTCCGCTCGGGTTCACGGTCAGAAGAACCGCGGATTAGGGACGAGGTTTCGGGGGGGGAAACGTCCCTGCAGTATTTCTCCATGAGGACACGAGGATAAGGGAAGCTTGAACAGCAGCGATTGGGTACATATGAGAGGGTTCGGCTTTGACCTTAAAAGCAGACGGTGACGGGCACAGAGGTGGATTTTGGGGCTGATACAACCAGCAGATATGGTGCAATTCTGTAGGTCAAAGAAGTATAGGGGTAGCGAGGCAATCAGGGTGCAGAAATCAAATGTCTGGCTCACTGATATTTCCTTTAATGTACCGTTTGCATACGGTCAATTATTTTAGCATTTCTTCCACGATGCAGCAGACTTCACTATCCGTGACGATATTGCAGTTGTTCGCCGAGTGGGCCGTTGGTTACATCCCCATTGAATTACCTCTGGTCGCAGGTAGCCACTCTGAACTTCACGCGTGAGAGCCTGCCGCTAAAAGACATTTGAATATCCGTCGTAAATCCCTTTTACAGGTAAAGACTCTTATCAGACACCATTTGACTGAATCGGTAACGTAATACGGGGTCAGCTGGCAGCCTCTGTGCCTGGCTACTCTCGACACACTGCCGCGTGCCAAGTCAACCGTTGAATATTTGATAAGGATGAATAGTGACGCTGTGCATTAGAGACTCTCCACTGAAGGGCTGCCGCTCACTCGTTCGACTCCTCCATACATGCAGCTATAACACAGCAGCATTTCATCGCCATACTTCCTACAGCATCAACTACTTTTAACTAGTGGTGCACGATATTAGGAATTATGACGTCATCCCGATAAAAGTATTAATAGCCCCGATAATATACGATATATGTTTTGGGTAAAGATAGAGAGAGATCCTGCGGTGTGGGTGGGTTGGGATGAGGGGCGCTTGCTTTTCACTCGGCTCCTCCCGTGTTGCCAGCACTGTGGTGTTAGTGGTTTAGGAAGAGGGGAGTTCTTCACAGATCCAGCGCTCCCTAACTCACGCCTGGCTGTGACGTAAACGGCCGTGAAGCCAGGACAGCGAACAAACATGTCGTCGGTAGTACGGGACTATTTCAGAGTTTCAGAGTGAGATAGTTCGCTTGCTATTCGTATGAACAGATGCAGAAGTTCCACGAGGAGGGGAGAAGGCAACGAGCTATAATACTTCCAACCTGATCAGTCGCCATGGCTACGATGGTGTGTTCAAAGCGTACGAAGACGCCTGCGCTGCTAAACTAGCGGCGAATCCAAAGCCAGCTGCGAAGGCACCGGGGCGTTCACCTCTCCACGAGGCTTTGGAGAAAGACAAGACGTTTATTTGGGAAAATAAATCTGGTCACTTTGAAGAGAAACTGTTCTTGGCTTTGTTTTGTTCATAGTAGTAACGCTCATGTCCTTTGCTCACGACTAGTCTCTTTACCACCAGGTGTGCAAAAACTACAGGTACATTTAATATATATATTATTATCAGTCTTGAGAAGCAGGAAGGTATCGGTTTCAAAAAAAAATTATCGTGCATCCCTACTTTTAATGCAAATGTCATGCGTTTATTTCAAGCGTGAAAAACGACAGTAATCATCGGTCTTCCAAAAGCAATCCATTGATGGCCGACACAAGAATTAGAAATGCAAGAATAAGACATGGAGCTGACCTTTTGGATACAAAATATCACATGGATAACACAATTAGCAGCACAGGCCTTTTATTGTCTCTCCCCAAAACGATGACATTCGCTCCCCGAGGCGGTGACTTTTTTGATGTGTAATGTGTGTAGCGCTTTGAGCACTGGAAAAGCGCGATAATAAATCTAAGGAATTTATATTTTACATGTTGGCATCACCACGACGCTGAAGTCGGCTTCCGATTCAGAGCATCCGATTCGGCACTTAAGGGGAAAGTTAAGGGACATTTAATTTACAACGCTGAGCGAACAATCCTCCGTGTTTGAACCATATACAGTCTATGGTTTGAACCTCTTAAATCGCTGCATAGCCGATATCTCGGGACTGCATGATCCCAGAGCGGCTAAAGATTCTTTATAGCCCGGTTTGAGAAGAAAAAGGACTGAAATCTCCCTGGTTTGTATTTTAATAGAATTAAGGTTTCACACATCTCAAACTGTGTTGTAAAGAATGTGTAGACCCTCTGGGATCATCCAGTCCAGAGAAATCGATTGAAGAGGTTCAAACACGGATTGTTCGCTCGGCGCTGTAAATTAAATGTCCCTTAACTTTCCCCTTAACTGCCGAATCGGAAGCCAACTTCAGCGTCGCTATTTGCATTATTTAAAAATCACTCGGTATGTTTCAATTCGCCTGTGTTTGGTTCAGTGCAGTCTGCATGATCTACGACTAACCGGACAGACTAAACTATGTGTCATTACTCACGTATTTGATCCGGTAGATCATTATATTTCGCTCACTGTTCTCTGTTTGCTCGTCACAGTCTCAATGACAGACAAGTGACAGCTGAATCAATACAATTGCTTTTCAAATGAGCTCCACAACGCGTCCGTGTACCCTCTGGTATCCGCAGATAACCGCCGTGTTAGATGTGATGCGAGAGGTTATTCAAGCTAAATAAAGGACAAGAGTACTTACTGTGTGATGGTGTTTTGTACACTTTTTTCGTTGAGGGTCATTCCTGGGGGTGGATCATTTTGCATGGCTAACAATTCCTTTTGCAGCCTTTTCTGTAGGAGGAAAAGACATAAAAACCATTATAGCATGTAGAAAAAAATCCGTATTTTTAATAAGACATTAACTATTAAATTATTTGACATGTTATTGCTGTAAATGTTGGTAAAAACAATAAATCCACCCTGACTAAAAGAGCCAAATTAAGCCAAATAAAATGAAAAACATGTGGTTAGAAATCGCAGATAAATAACAAAGTTATAATTGTGTAATTTTACAAAGTTATAAATCTCCACATGCACCTGCTCAGCTGGAGAGGAAACGGCTCAATCTTCACACATAAAAACAATTATAACGCGTAGAAATTACTGCCTTCATTTCTCAATTAGAGAGCAATCATCAAACAGGTGATACAAAGACATGTTTGTCATTATTTGATATCTTAAAGATGACAAACCTGTTATTATTCGATAAGCTGCTCAATCTGCTGCGCACTGGTTCGTTAGCTAGCTTACGTCAACGCCAGCCAAAACAGCAGCTAGCACTCATGTCAAACCTGAGCTTTGTATATTAACTCATAGCATCCCCGTGCTGGAGTTAATACCGATGTGTTGCTGTCTTTTAAAAAATGATTTCAATAAAACGGAAGCTGGTATCTGTTGATGATGATGCTAGGTTGTAATGCTAGCAGCAGAGCTAACCGTTTAGCATTACAATCCTCGCTTTTACTTCAATGTCAACACCACCTCGATTATATATGTGTACCTAAGTTAAAATGGTCGTAAACTGCCTGAATAAACCCCACTGAAGGTCAGTTAAATTATGAATATCCAGGTCGATGTCGTTTGTGTTCTTACCTGCATCGACGCCATGATGGAAACCCCCCCCTGCAGCAGCGGAGGCACTACGTCACAGATCACGTGACGCACATAAGTTGTTTTGACAGCAAAACAATCGGAGATCTCGCGAGAACTTGATTACTGTAATTGACACTGTAACAGCTTTATATAACATAATTTCATTAAAGAAATAAAAAAGTGTCCATGAGATCCACTATTTCAAGAATAACTCGAACAAACATAGGTTTTTAAATTATTATCTTATTTTGCAAACGTTTTTTAATTCTTTAAATATATATAGCCTATAGGCCGCATAAACGAGATTTGGATTATAATGTACACTATTGGAAGTGGTAAAATGACATGGATCAATAATGTCAGCTATTTTAAGAAGCATGTTGGGGGGGAGGAGGTTTATAGATCTGTATCATTTCATTAGTTCATGTTGGCATTGTTTGTGTTTTTTTAAAGTATTTCAATAAAGATAGAAACACAAGATGGAGGAAGTCAAAAACAAAGTGTTAAAATGCACTGAGGTGGCGGTCACATGGGTCACTGAGGCATCTGCAATATCAAGAAGCACTAAAGGGGGGAAACAGAGTTAGTGTTAAAATATGTATTAAACTATAAGCCAGGAGTAGAAGTGCCTTCTTCTTGAGGGATCGAGAGGAAGCTGTATCAAAATTCCTCGTGCGTGTACTTGGCAATACATCTCTTTCTAATTCTGATTGTGTTGAATCTGCAATATATGTGTATATTTGAATGTGTTTACAACAATAAACTAATTAAAAACGTTGTACGAGCCAGGTTGTCTGAATCAGTGCATCCACATCTTAGTAAATGACCCGATTAGTTTCGTTTTATACATTTCACTGGTGGGTATGTATACAAATTAACTATGTAAATGCCATTACTGCAGACTACAGTATAAATAACGTATTTAAAGTAGCCTAAGGCCTCCTACAACTAATGTTAAATTAGCAATTGTATTTGTTTAATAAACAATGTCTGCCGAATGCGCTTTGAGGTCTTTTACATTTTGCATTGGTTTACTTGAGCTAAGCTAGTCGTCTGCACATGCAAAGTGAGGCACCAGTAGGGTGCGATATATGAGTATATTTTTACAACAATCCCCAGGTGTAATCTCCAAGAAACTAATGTAGAATTTATGTTAAAGGTCCCATGTCATGCTTTTCTGGTTATCACCCGTCCCCTTGTGTGTGATGAAGGTTCTTCTGCATGTGAACGGTCCGCAGAGTCACAAACCCTCAACGTGCACCCTGTAGCGAGTAAGACTCCTGTCTGCTGCCCCAGAACGCCTCGTTGGACATTTTTATTTTTCCATGATTTGCTTCTTGGGTATAGTGACGTATTTCGGGACCAATCCGCGGACTTCCTCACACACACACACAATCGGCGGGCTGCTGCGAGGAGCGGACAGTGTGAGCTGGCTTCTCTGGTGTGGGGTCGGCGACGGCGAGACACCGCGGAACTCAGCCTGGGCACACACTCAGGCCCAATCCCAAACCACTCCCTCGACCCTACCCCTCCGTGATGGAGTGAACTCCGTCTGGAGCCACACTCGCAGCTCAACGAGGCTCCCTCCTGTCAGATGGAGTACACACAGCAGCTAGCTTTGGGACGGCCTCCCCTCTCTCCGGCACAAACAGGAAGTGCCGTAACTGTTTGTAACAACGGTTTCAAATCAGCATCTCTTAGACAAAAAGTTTAAATGAATGTTTCAAAGCTCTTTTAGCTTTAAACCTGATGTTTATAAGCCTCTTAGTTTTTGCAACGGTCTGTAAATATACACAACTTTATAATAAAATGCACACATTTACCTTTTTCTAGACGAAACACAGGTTTGACCCTGAGTTAAAACATAATGGTCATCATGAGGTCGTTAACATCGCAGTTTATCAGTGGATGTTTGCTGGAACTACTTGTAAACAGCGTGTTTCCTGACGGACACACACAGCGTGACTCCGGTCCGGTCGCTGTCTGAGGGCTTGATAGCCCACTCCCCCTCCACACTCGTTGCTTTGGAACAGCCCTCTATATGGCGGACCCTCCGCGTGAACGGAGGGGTAGGGTGTAGGGGGCCTCAAACTCCCAGCCAGGCTGCAGGTGTGTGTGTTTCGGGCTGGGTTTCGCTGTCTCGCAGGCGGCCACTGGGCTCACAGGGAGGGAGGGGAGAGGGGGGGGGCAGGAGCTCCAACAAGCCGTGTAGGACAGAGTGAATACACACGCTACAGAGATGCTGTGAGAAACCAATGCGAGTGTGGAACATTGAACAATGTCAATCTATTCTAGTCGACCTCAACGGAACTATGATCAGTAGAAATGGCCATGACATGGGACCTTTAAAACGTCTTACAAGCCAGGTTGTCTGAACCAGTGTGTTGAAGTGCATCCACATTTTTGTAAGTGACCAGATTGGTTTAATTAGACTACACTAAAAAGTAGTTCCTGCACTGGTGGGTATATGTACACTTATTACATTGACCAGTTTTAACATGTTCCAAACATCCCAAGAAGGCCAGTATAAAGAGGATTTTCAAAGTAAGGCCTCTTACCTCGAATGTTAAATTATATATTTTAGAATAAATATGTCTGGCGAATGCTCTTTGAGGTCTTTTACACTTTGCATTGATTTACTTTGACTAGTCGTGTGTTCATGCAAAGTGAGGCCGCAGTCGAGTGTGCTCGCCAAACGGGTCTTTATTCATCTGGAGAGGTGAGGGGACATCGATGGAGAGGTGAGGGGACATCGATGGAGCGGGGAGGGGACATCGATGGAGCGGGGAGGGGACATCGATGGAGCGGGGAGGGGACATCGATGGAGCGGGGAGGGGACATCGATGGAGAGGTGAGGGGACATCGATGGAGCGGTGAGGGGACATCGATGGAGAGGTGAGGGGACATCGATGGAGCGGGGAGGGGACATCGATGGAGAGGTGAGGGGACATCGATGGAGCGGGGAGGGGACATCGATGGAGAGGTGACATCGATGGAGCGGTGAGGGGACATCGATGGAGAGGTGAGGGGACATCGATGGAGCGGGGAGGGGACATCGATGGAGCGGGGAGGGGACATCGATGGAGAGGTGACAGGGACATCGATGGAGCGGGGAGGGGACATCGATGGAGCGGGGAGGGGACATCGATGGAGCGGGGAGGGGACATCGATGGAGCGGGGAGGGGACATCGATGGAGCGGGGAGGGGACATCGATGGAGCGGGGAGGGGACATCGATGGAGAGGTGAGGGGACATCGATGGAGCGGGGAGGGGACATCGATGGAGAGGTGAGGGGACATCGATGGAGCGGGGAGGGGACATCGATGGAGCGGGGAGGGGACATCGATAGAGCGGGGAAACATTCATCACATTCGGGGCAGGTGAGGCTGCCATCTCCATTTATTACTTTACAATGAAATCCTTTAATCCTAATAACCCTTCGACAGGAAGCCGGGTGCAAGAAGGAAAAGGAAAGAATAACATGGAGACATATTTATTCAGGTTTCATATCAGTAAATGGCAAAAACAATTTAAATATTCAAAACAAAAATGTAAAACTGTTTTAAGCGGCTACATTTTTTCCCTGTAACTTTAGCAATCCAAAAAGTTTGCAGCCATGAGCAGTTCCAGCGCGATCTCCGGAGCGATGGGGAATTCTGGGATTTCCGTGGAGCTGTTGGTGTAGCGGACCTTGTAGGTGAAGTACATGCAGACCTTGGAGAGCACGTGAGACGGGATCTCCCTGAAGTTCACCTCGTTGGTTTCGTTCTCAGCAAACTGACCTGAGGACAGTCGACATATATTCACACCGTTAGAGACATATCACTCGTCTTGAGCTTCAGCCTCAGGACCCGCGTGTCTGGGATCCTCTCCAGAAGGGAGTCATCACATACAGAGCATCAGCTAGTTCCTGAGCAGTGTCCTTCACAGGCTGATATACGAGAGCGGGAGTTACGGCCCGTCCACACGGCGGCGTGCGTTGACGCTTGCCGGTGGGCGTGTCTGACACTCGACCAACAACCAATCACATGAATCTCCCGCCCCGGACACACAAGCAGCGGTTTGATTGGCTAGAGCTTGTACTGGCATACGATTCGATTGGCTGACGCTTCTGCCGAGGCTTCCCACAATGCAGTTCGGCAAAAAGTGACGTCACCCCATTCAAAGTGAAGCTTTCAACGCACGCCGCTGTGTGGACGGGCCGTGACAGTCACAAGATGGAGGAACAGAAGGCAGTATTCAATGTGTACTTCAGATCAGCTCCACGTCAGAAATGAGCATGCTTGATGTCTCTCTCCATCGAGGCTGAACAATCAAGTTTAATCGTTGGAACATCATATATTCAACAGTGTCGCATTAGCTTCTTCTCTGTAATCATACATCCGGGTACGGACATGGTTACAGCCTTGTTCTCATGTGTCCTCTGATATTGAAGAAGAAATGTCCCTTTCAACTGAATAACTAAGCACATGGAGCGACTTGCAGAGGGTTAACATTGACTTTGAATCCATGCAATGTAAGAAATACAGCTTCTAATATCCACTCTTGAAAGCCATCACACAGAGTAATCTGCAAAATATATACAAAAGATTATCGGTTTACGGTCGTTTGCCATAAAAGTCAAGTTGCAGTTTTTAACAATGTTATCCGATTAGATGCGTATTCATTTGTAATAATTACCGTACTTTTGGGACTATACAGCGCACCTGCATATAAGCCGCTAAACTGTCCGTCTGTCTCGCTCTCGTTCTGTCTCTCCGTTCCACTTTTACTTTGGCACGCTACCTGTCTCGCTCTTTCCCGGGCCTCCAGCTTTTCCTGCTGGAGCCCGCCGCTTAAAGGTGGCGGGCGCGGACCGGTCCTAGAGCCCGTAGCGTTAAAGGTGGTTAATGTTTACCTGTAACATCCATAGATGTAGGAGCTCCCCTAGTGGCCGTTAGCGGTACAACAAAAAGGGGGAAAAAGTCGCGGCTTATAGTCCGAAAAGTACGGTAATGTATGATTATTTGGATTGGCTGACGCCGTGCGATGGATACAAATAAAGTCAGTGTTACAGAACAACCCGTGGCCAATTTTCAATTACCATGTAAGAAATTAACCTTTAAAATGCAGTTCCAAAGAAGCCTTTCAACTGAATAATTAAACATAAAATGACTGCAACGATTGCGTGAGAAAGCAGTGCAAGCAGCTGGTATATATAATATTTGTTTCTGGGGGAAATTACTCCCATCTTTCCTTAAGATCTTTCTCTTTAAAACAAATATATAATTCCTGTCCGTTAGTAAATTAGTGGTGTGCATAATGTAATATTTTAACGTTAGGTGGGTTCCTTTAAACGGGCGCTTCGTGGGTTGATTCATAAAAAGTGAAATAGGAAGTTAACAGTAGTTTTACGGAGTGAGCACAGTGCCATCAACTGGTCAGAACAACAGGAATCCAGCAGCCTGGAACAAGTTACGAGCTAACCCCCACAAAAACGTCTGCATGCGTTCCGTACTTTAAGCAGTTAGCGATACTCTAAATAATTTCCCCAAATCCTCACCAGGTCCGCTCAACATGGCTTTGATCGTCCCGGATGTTAAGGCGTGTTCCCGTTTCACGATAAACTCGTGGCCATCCGAAGAGATCAGCTTCACGTACATGGCATCTGGCCCTTCACAGCCACCGTAGGTTCTCTCTTCTCCGTCTGTGAAGCAGCAAACAGTGACAACCTCAAACAGCTGCAGCACACACACACACACACACACACTCCAGACAACTGTTATAATAACAGCTGGGACTTTGGAGAAAGGCCCAATAAAATGTTTACTATTGAGTCAGCACACACACACACGATCAGACATTTAATAAATGCAAGAACACATGATAACCCGATGCATTTCTTAAAAAGGTACAGGATCATGTAAACAAATTGATAATGTTTTTAGTGTCTTTGCAAATTAATTTAATATACTGATACATCGATAAAGTTATTGTTAGTATGATCTAACTAGGTACATTTACTGAACTTAAGTACAATGTTGAGGTACTTGTACTTTAACATGTAATGCTACTTTATACTTCTACATGTATTAAAGAGCTTTAGCTACTTTTAACTAAATGTATCTGTAAAAATAAAATCACAAACGAGTGAAATAATGTCAATATTCTACAGAAAGTAAATCTTTGCTTGTCTATGCAACAATATGATCTAGAATCGTAACATATATAAATATTATTATATACACATTAAATACACAATGAGTACTATTTATACTTAAGAGTGCCTTTTCTGATAATACTTTTACTTAAATCAGATGAACTCACCCATCCTGCTCCGGGATTATTGTTTACCCTGAAAGGAGACAACACATCACGTAAGAACAACAACAACAACATATACACACAAAGGACTTTAACGCGGAGAAAACACATGTTATTTAATAATAATTAAGGTTAGTGCTCAGTTAGTTAGGCCTGTTGTTTTAGTGAATTTGTGACAGTCACCCTGCACCAGAGACAGCTACATCTAATACAATACAACACTACAATAGTGTAACATGGCTTTAGTTAGAACACATGTCTCAAAGCTGCCAACTGTTCTGCTCAACTCATTCAAACGCCATTTAAATCTGCCCTTTTCTTTTCCGTTGAAAATGTTTCTCGGCGTTAGCTATCTGTTGCTAACATGCTAACGCCTCACGAAGAGGACTTTAATTCCTTTATTGAGGACATTACATTGATATGGGATATTAAGTCAGAGACACAACAACACAGAACAACTTGTAATCACAAACACAACACAGTTTCTCACCAATTCAGTAGAAGAATCAGCAGGAGAGGATTGCGGTTCAGCTAACGTTAGCCACCAGGCTGTTTATACCCGGAACTACTTTAGGTGAGCACCAGGTCCGCTATAAATGTCCTCCGTAGCGATTTCAATCGCAGAGATGAACGGTCCCTTTTAACTCAGGTCGTGTTAGTGGCAATAAAACGTCAATATGAAAGTTACATTTACTTTGTATTTTTCTGAGTTATTAGTGTGTGAGTTTTCTCCAAGGATACAACATATCTTACCTTTACCACAGAGAACAAACAACATGCAAACCAGAGGCTGTTATTAGCGGACATCTAATGTATATCTCCACAGAATAACAATGGCAAAAGACCAAAACAAATACAACTAGACACAAAATTACCACACAAATTGTCTTCAAAAATGACCCAAAAAGAGGCTACATGTATGGGCCTTTTGAATTGTCTCGTAATCCGGTGTCACAATACTTGTCCAAGAGAACAAGCAACATATCAGAGGCTTTTATTGGATATCTAAGCGCCGTGCGATGTTTTTAGACAGGCAGTATGCCTGTGCAGGGGTCCATCGTCTCATGACCGTGGTTTCACAATAAGAGGGGTAGGATGACAATATGATTTTATTTATGATAAAGACCTGAGATGACTTGTCAGATTTCCACTGGTTTCCAGGCCAGTCGTGAAGAGATGGTTTGCGCTGGGACGCCTTTAGGGGGCGCCTGTGTTTCAGAGTATCTCCACGAGCTGTGATGCGCGACAGCAGGTGCTGATTGGACATGACAGAGACATTTTGCAGGCCCATAAATCTGGATTCAAGAAAGAATGAGAGAGATGGAGGGGAGAGAAAGAGGCATGTACTCTGCCCTTCTTCGTGTACCTTACACAGTTCAGTTTGTGTTCATGTATCCACCATGTTTTCATCTTACACCCGAGACAGCATCAAATCCCGGAGCAGAACAACTTACACAACAATCAAATAAAAACAACAACTAAAGCTACACAATTATGTAAACATGAATTAAACATGATGATAATTCACTTTAAAACGTGTTAGGGTTATGAAACTTCCCTCTGCATTTTCTGCATCATTTTGATTATCATCGATCTGAATTAGGTATAACTTTGCATTTTCATCCGGGTAACATGGGGTTGTTGTTCGCATCAACAGGCCGTCATCACATCCCCGTAATGTCTCCTGAAACAGGTACAGGGTGTGTGAGGGAGGCTGGAGATTAAGTGGGTACATACTGTAGTCACGGTCAGGTTCAGAATGTGACTTTGCCCTGATCCTGCTTCTGTCATGCAGCAAAAGTGATGACTGCTGAAATGTGAGGCTTGCATATGGACGCAGATATCCGAGACGGGACACTAAGAGTAGCCTGAGCGTGCCAGCAAACTGTGTGTGTGTGTGTGTGTGTGTGTGTGTGTGTGTGACGCGGGGGGAGGGAATCACACACAGATATTAAAGAAAGAACTGGTGGGAGATGATTTAGTTGTTTAAGTCACGGCGGCAGCACATGTGAGTGCTGCAGCCGTCACACCTGGCCTGGTATTTGTCTTACAGTAATACCAGGCTTAGCTATGCTGTCAGTTTGTGTTCCAGAAAGTTCCAGTAGCCTGTTCACACACACACACACACACACACACACACACACACACACACACACAAAAACAATCACTGACCTTCCAGTCCCCCATTACACCATTAGTGCTTATGATCAGGCGGCGGCAGTCGCTTTCATGTTTCTCTGCAGCTGCTCTCAGCTCTATTTTAGGGAGGCTGCTGTGAACCCTCAGAACACACACCACACACACACACACACACACACACACACACACACACACACACACACACACACACACACACACACACCACACACACACACAATGCAGTCAAACCACCTTGTAATGCCGGGTGATCTCACCGTCCCGTTAGCACGTCCCCTCTGATCTCGCGTTTCTTGCACACGCAGCAGGCCATTCTGGAAATGGTGGGATGCAGTTAACTTGCTAGAAAAAAGACACTAAGTCGAATGAAATGTTTGTCTCACTGTGGTTTGTGTTCTTATAGACTTGCAGATGAACTGATATATGAATGCGCATTACCCGTTGTTGCCTAAATTGGTGGATGATCTTTTACTAAATTGAAAGTAAGGCAAGAAGGTACAGTATATGTTTATTTATTTATATAGCACATGTTCAGACACAGAGGCCATTCAAAGCTTCACATCAACATCAGCACTTAAGAAGAAGACAACATAAAGGAACACAATAAATACAACATAATGGATTCATAAAAACCAAAAGTACCACAGTGTGGGAAAGGTCTAGGTTATCAAATGGATCATTGATATCCTTTAATGTTATATTGAAATATGGTGGTACACTATTAACTCAAACTCAGTTAAATCAAACTATTGTCTACACATCTGATACTCTGTGTGCATGTACACATATTCATTATAAAGCTGGAAATATAAGTCTATTTTTCTCCATATAACTTTGAACGGTTAGGCTCCATTTCCTTTTAACTAAAGCTCCTTATAAAACAAGAAATTAATCTTAATTCGTCGAGTATTTAACTCATACAGAAATACACCGGAACATGTGGCCGCTTAATTTAGACTTTTGATTGACCAAACAACATGCTATATCTATCATTAAAAAGTATGAAACTGCCTCAGTTGTAAACAAACTTGAGTAGATGTACTTACGCCACGTTTTGCCCGTCCTTGATGAGAACAACACTAAGGTGGTAGATTAAGTCTTATTATTATTTGACTATCACACCTCATGTTGTACTCTTACTTTACAGTACTTGAGTACCCTGATACTTCCCACCAATGCTTACTCAGTATTCGCAGTAACATAAAGTGGGCTGAATGCATGGGCTGACCTGCGGGCTGAAGCCGAGGGGCCTACGGAGATCAGGGGCCTACGGAGATCAGGGGCCTACGGAGATCAGGGGCCTACGGAGATCAGGGGCCTACGGAGATCAGGGGCCTACGGAGATCAGGGGCCTACGGAGATCAGGGGCCTACGGAGATCAGGGGCCTACGGAGATCAGGGGCCTACGGAGATCAGGGGCCTACGGAGATCAGGGGCCTACGAGCCAATACAAAGATGCATTGTTTTGTAATGTTCTGTCCATCATTTGATCTTAATGTATGTGGCTGGTGATTGATACAAGTTATAAGACACCCGCCACTTCACAGCCAATCAGAATGAGAATATGCTTCACATGTGACTTATTCAAAATGCGAGTGATTGAGTGACGGGTGAAGGCGGTTTAGGTGAGAATGTCGGAGAAGAAAAAGTTTGAGAAAAAGGCGCTCGGAAAAGGAAATTGTTGAGGGAAAAGGAGTTTCAGCGGTTTGTGTGTGTGTGTGTGTGTGTGTGTGTGTGTGTATGTGCGTGTGCGTGCGTGTGTGTGTGTGTCAGAGCCTGCCGAGGCTATAGATTACTTTGATTTGTTGTAGGGGGCCTACACAAAGCCCCAGGGCCTGATGGCAGGTTAAGGCGGGCCTGGAAGTGGGCAAGTATGTCTCGTATTAATCTGACTATCAAACCTAATGTTCTACTTCTTTATACCACCAGTTATAATAAGGGTTGGTCAAACGTCAATCATGTATGCAGAGGACAATAGTTTAGTAGAATGAAACCAGGTCAGAAGGTCCTGATGATGGGGGAGATGTCTTTGGGCGTCTCTTCGGTGAAAAGAGGGAAACGTTGTCACAATGGATTTGAGGACAACGTCCCTTCAGCCTGGAGCAAACCTCAGTGCCCTCATAATCTCATGTTGCTCCTAAAGTCTCCGTGAAACATCGTCACCAACAATTACATTACATTGCACAATCATGTCTCTTTGCATGAAAGTCTAGATCATGAAACTCAATTTCATGGCAGGCCACTTCAGCGTTATGGTCGCACTCAAAGGGCCGGTTGCAGCTATATAAATATACATATATAAAATTATGTATTATATTACATTATTGCCGCTGCATTTGATTATTATCGGAGAGGGTATAATGACTTCATAATTAACTACGTCTGAAAGCAGAAGTCTGGGGAAAATAATTGCAATCAATTGCAAGTCCCTTCAAGTCACAAAATGAGATGCATTGTGGGACATGTAGTATATGGGCAATGTGGGTCTGTAAAGTGGCATGTAACCGTATAATAAACGTATTCTATTCTTTGCAAGCTCTTGAGGGCTATAGAATGAAGTCGCGGGCCGTATTTGGCCCCCGGGCCTTGAGTTTGACACCCCTGAGCTAGAGGATTAAATAATGTATAATCATAACAATCCCTTTTTTATTGAGGATTGAACGCAGACTCACTACTACAGTGTTATGGTGGTATCTTGCACTCTGACACACAGCTGTCTGCTGTGATTCTTGGATGTAATATAATACAAATATTACATAATTGAATTATTCATGAATCTAATAAGCTAATAGCTGACTGACACAATGACCGAGCAATAACCCGTGAACACATGTCTTTAATGCATCATGATTTGAATGTGTTATAACCCTCTTATCGCTCTGTATAAGTATTGTTACATGTTTTCTTTCATTCTATTAATTTATTTGATTTTCTATTAGACATTTTTCTTTAACTTATGTTTGAATGTAGTTGTATGTATTATATCACGATTTTATGTTTCTAAAAATATTTTGTATTCAAGATTTTAACTGAACTTCTCATGTTTACACACATAGTTGTATTCTCTTAATTTTTGTTATTGGACCATTTCCTTTTTACGTGTATATCAATATTTATTTTACACAATGTCCCTATTTCAATTCTGAAAATAACACATTAGAAGCATTTCATAATCACACGTACGGACGCCCTTCAAGGCCACAATTAAACAGTGTGTTTACCCTTATATTACCATTACAACAAGTGTGTTTAATTTGTTAAATATTATGTAAATACTAAAATAATATAAATGTTCTTCCCAAGATAATGAGATATCAAATATGTGTTGTCTCCAATGCAGTATTGCCCCGATACACGTGTGAAAACTTCCCATGACGGACGTGACGAGCGTTTTTAATTCTGATTATAACACATAAAAGCATTTAATAATCACAAAAGTACGGAAGCCCTTAATGGCCATAAGTAAACAGTGTGTTACCTATATCACCATGACAACAAGTGCATTCGCCCTGATACACGTGTATGGAAGCTTCCCATGACGGACGTCCCAGTTAGCTTGAACTAGGACTCAACGTGATGAGAAGACCTCTCAACATGTGCTCAGATAAACACGACACGAACAGTCTTGAATCAGAATGAGTGCGGGACACAGAGAGAAAATGTTGTTTACTCTGTAATCGTTAACTTAAAATGCCGAGTGATAGCTTTACGGCGGCTGGGATTTGTTTGTGTAAATATAACAGATGAAGCGATGCTATGCTAAGCTATGCCAGGCATGGTAAAGTGATCTGCTTAATACTGATGTCTTAGCAGCAGCGATATCCCCTCACTGCTTACAAGCCGTAATCTATTTCAGACGCAAGTACAGTCAGAAGTTACATTTACAGACATATGAGAAACTCACATCTGAGAGGCCAGACGTGTTTATACCGAATGTCCAAATATTCCCACAGACACACGATACAGTGCTATTACACAGAACAACACGGATCTGTAATAAGTGATTACGCACGTTAACAAAGGCTAATGTGTCGGAAAGCTGCACATTCACATCGATTCATTATTAATTGATTGGTTTGAATAATATATATGACTGCAATTACATTATTGTATTTAATAAAACAATCATTAACTGTTCATTTATTGAGGAACTATAAATAATATATATACTTTTTTACTAATACCTTGATAAAAATATCTTATTATAACATTTTTGTTATTTATTTATATATTATTATGTATTCATGCATTTATTTATTAATAATAATAAATGCTAATTAAGTGGGAGGATGTTAATTTATTATTGGCTTACATTTTTTTTAAATATTTCTGGCTAAACAATTATTTGTAGGGAATTGTATGCAACTTTACCGCATTATATTTTCTTAAAACAACTAGTGAAAAAAGTGATTTTACACTTAATATAATGTATTAGTTCGGATTTTAACTAACCTCATTCAATTACTGACAATATACCTTTCATTTAAATACATATTTATATTTTTCGAGGGCACATATACAGTAGATAGTTGTGTACTTGCATTTTCCCCAAGGGCGTTGTATTACCTTTGAGCATGCATCAGCGTCGTCTGTTGAAAACTGATAAGCGATAGTTTACTCACTGAATACAATCTTAACCGACTGCAATGATTGTGAGAACTCCCATGATCCCTAGCGGCTACACGAGCCACCCATAGCGAGCCACCGAACCCAGTCCTTGTTGTTGCTGCCTCAATTAATTCATACAAATGGAATTTATGCAGTGAGTTATCCACTTTGAGCCCGATCTGACCCTAAGACACCTGGGCAAAGGGCAACATTAAGGTGAGCAGAGACGAAGAGTTCTGCCCTTATATTGCACGATACATCGATAGCATAATTATAGCCACGGGCCTAATTGAGCGTGTTGCTGATTATAAACAAGATCATTGTAAATCAGGCCGGTCACCACATCCTGCGAAGCGGCCTCCATGGAGGAAGGACACACGTATAAGGTTTTGGTTTATATTTGTCTCGTGCAACCAAATCGTATCCAGCATCAGAATAGTAACAGAGATATTCTATACTATTACTGATGAGTTCATCTTCACGAGAATATTCCTGCTGAGGCGAGAGGAGCACGTGACGCACGAGACAACACAAACACATCATGTGTGGGATTACGATAAACACATATCAATGGGAGTTATGAGCTGATATCTACTGCTCTATGGTAACTCTCTGCAGGTTGTAGTGTGTGTGTGTGTGTGTGTGTGTGTGTCTGTTTGTGTGTGTGTCTGTCTGTGTGTCTGTCTGTGTGTGTGTCTGTCTGTGTGTGTGCGTGTGTCTGTGTGTGTGTGTGTGTGTCTTGTCTATGTGCGTGTGTGTGTGCGTGTCTGTGTATCTGTGTGTGTGCCTGTCTGTGTGTCTGTTTGTGTGTCTGTCTGTGTCTGTGTGTGCGTGCGTGCGTGTGTGTGTGTCTGTCTGTGTGTATGTCTGTGTGTGTGTGTGTGTGTCTGTCTGTGTGTCTGTCTGTCTCTGAGTGTGTGTGTCTGTCTCTGTGTGTGTCTGTGTGTGTGTCTGTCTGTGTGTGTGTGTCTGTCTCTGTCTGTGTGTCTGTCTGTGCATGTGTCTGTATCTGTGTGTGTGTCTGTCTGTCTGTGTGTGTCTGTATCTGTGTGTGTGTGTGTGTGTGTCTCTGTGTGTGTGTCTGTCTGTGTGTGTGTGTGTCCGTATCTGTGTGTGTCTGTGTGTCTGTATCTGTGTGTGTCTGTCTGTGTGTGTGTGTGTGTGTCTGTCTCTGTGTGTGTGTCTGTGTGTCTGTCTGTGTGTGTGTGTGTGTCTCTGTGTGTGTCTGTGTGTGTGTGTGTCTGTGTGTGCGTCTCTGTTGCTGTAACTCGACACTAGTCCCGGAGTGATCAGCGGTGGAAACGGTACAAACTGACCGAGACACACCGAGGCACCTGCCGCGTTAATGTGAGACCTCGCAGAAGATGCTTTGATTTACTGCCTCCTCTGTTCCCCCCGGACCTCATTACGAGAAGGTCAGCGTCGCTGAGAGGACGAACCTCGACGATACACAGAAGTGAACATGAGACGGGGAATTAAAAACATTCTGATAAGACAAGAGTCCATCGAAGTAAAAAGCTTCCATAACATGTCAAATGTGAGACTTACCAAACACACATAATCATACAAGTGGGAAAGAAGACATACAAAATACACTTTAAAGGTGGGGTAGGTAAGTTTCAGAAACCGGCTCGAGATACACTTGTTGTTATATTCCATGGAATGCTCTGAACGTCCCGATAGCAATGAATATCTGAAGGGCTTTGACAACAAATCCATACAAAAATGCATCTGTAGAAGAAGCCGTGATACTGTAAAAAGTACAACCAATCCGATTGGACGGCCTCCCTGCCTGTCAGCCTTCCATCGGGGCACACACTCACCTCGTGCCCTCATTGGTCATGTGTGTGTTCCTGTGTGTTGGAGGAGGGGCTCTGTGAGGAAGTGGCAGATTTTCCCCGGTTGTGTATTTTCAAATTCTAGCGATCTCGAGCCGGTTTCTCAAACTTACCTACCCCACCTTTAAGACATTCATTTTACCAATTGTGTCCAATGGCGTCTGAGCATTTCTCTAAAACTCAGAGGAGAGGACGAACCTCGACGATACACAGAAGTGAACATGAGACGGGGAATTGAAGACATTCTGATAAGACAAGAGGGAGTCCATCGATTTAAAAGCACCTGTAGGATTTTACGGCAATGAAACGGTATACTCTACAGCAGGGGCGTCAAACTCAATTTCATCGCGGGCCTCATCAGCATTATGGTTGCACTCAAAGGGCCGGTTGTAACTTTAAGACTATATACAAATATTTTATATATTTAAAATAATGTATTATATTACTTTATTGCCTCTGCATTGGATTATTATCGGATAGGGTAAAATCTGGGGCAAATAAGTGCACGTCTCTTCAGAGAATGTCACACAATTATTTTAAATTCTGAAAAAAGTTAGTTAAATAAAAAATAAAAATCTAATTTCAGATGCATTGTGGGACATGTAGTTTATGGACATCGTGCATATGTATATATATATCGGCATGTAACCGTATAATAAACATATAATATTCTTTCAGAGCTCTTGCGGGCCACATGAAATTAAGTCGCGGGCCGGATTTGGCCCCCGGGCCTTGAGTTTGACACCCCTGCTCTATAAGGTGCTTTAGTATCTTCATGCACGACCACATTTAAGATTTGGTGATATTTTGCTTCCATAACATGTCATATTTTAGACTTATCAAACACATAAACCTAGTGGGATAGAAAACATACAAAATACACATTAAGACATTTATTCGCCCAATTCTGTCTAATTGCGTCAGGGAGGAGAGAAACTGCCTTTTCAGACCATTTACATGCACCAAATTCTATATTACACACCACAGGAAATGGAAAAGGTATAGTACGCAAATAAATATGGGACACCTGTTTTAACAAGGCATAACATCTTTATTGTTATACACATAACTTCATCTCCAAAGACTTTGCACAAATCAGTGGGGTAACACGAACCTTGAGATATCAAAAGTCTCCCGCAGTTCCTCGTCATTTCCGAAAATACTCAAACAATACATCTGCCGTTCACATCCCCAAAATGGTACATACAGTACAACCAATTAGAAGTATTTTTTTATCCACTGTCAAACATTATCATATGTGCATTACATTACCAATTACAAACAAGTTATATTCATTGTCAAAATACAGGTGTGCAAATTGTTAGAAAAATACCAACTCATATACCAGATTCTGGATTGTGCTCTGTAAAAATCCTTACAAATAGTATATAATAATCTATATATAAATGACTCCGACATGCAATGCTGCATTTCCAAAAATATCCCATACACTGTTCTGTCCAACCCTCCGAAGCTCCACCGCGCTCCGGTGAAGACGTTAAAACAAGAAAAGAGGGCGTGGCAAGAAGAGGGTGAAAAATGCATCACATTTTGTCATAAAATCTTAAATAATTTAGTGTCCTGGTCTGCGCTGATGTCCACATTTTAATATATTGTTGCTGATATCTGACGCTGTGCAGCAAATGAAACCATAGAAAGCCCTTTTTGTTCTTAAATGATGACCATCGACATTGAATAAATAATCAACCTCGGTCGCGATGACAGAAAAATGCATATAAATAACCAAATCAAAGAAACTCATGCCATTTCCGCAACAAAGACTACATACAGAGGCTCTAACGCGTGAGGCGATGACGACAGTCGAATATCCCCCGCACGGCGACAAAGTTAAGACAAGGACGGCATCTCTTCCCCCCCCCTTCCTCATCTCGTTCTGAGGTAAACAGAAGACTTTTTAAAGGCATCTCTCCCCGGCGCCACATTCCCCGTGGCCTCGACCTGAATAAACCCAACTTCCTGATCCGTCCGACCCACCCAGTCTTTGCATTTTAGTGGAGACATTCAAAGCGAGAAGAAAAGAAACTCAAACTGCTTCATTTCCTTCTGGTTTAATAAATAACATAAGACATTTGTTACTTCACTCTCTCAGAGCTACGTAGCTTTTAAACCTCCTTCCTCAACACAACCGGCTCCAAACCAGAGACTTTAGATGATGAGAGTCTGACAAAATAAATGGAAAATAAGGATTTCCTTTAATATATTACGATACCCCCCCCCTCTGTTTTCTGTTCGGCAAAATATACTATCAGCTTTTCTTTGAAAAAATAAAACATATTGCACTTTCAGTAACGTGTAATGTCAAATTACAACTTAATAAAACGAAAAAGGGGGGAAACTAAATGAGAGTGGGGAGAAATGTTCCTTTTTCAACTACTAGCAACATTCAACAACAAACACAAAGAAAACAAACGAGATGTTAAAACTGTACCATGCACGGGGAGCGGTTTCAGAGCAGTGCATCCTGGGTAACGGTGGAGGGAGTCGTGTGAACAGAGTAAGACTGAGTGACCGTGGAGCAGTTTCCTCGTGCAGGATTTGGTGTAACCCCAGAAAACGAGCCCCTCCCTCAGCGATACCCAACAGGGTCGCCTTCTCACATCTCCCCATCAAAACGTCAGATGGCAAAATAGAAAGGCAGCTGTTTGCTCCCGTCATATTTCAAAGTGCATCTCCACACTCCTGCGACCGTCCGTTTCCCACCGTGTGGTTTTGCATTTTTAAACTTTTTTTATTTTTATTTATCATCTCACACGACACTTCCCCCCCAGGAGGAGCTGCTAATCGACAGGTGTGGCCCCCGAAGAAAAGGCCCCTGGTGTTTTTGGGGGGGGGCCTTCACCTTCACTTCCCGATTCTCCTACGGCCGCCACCCCGTGTCTCACTGGGCGCCATTTTCTTTTTTCAAGGCCGGCGATGCAACTGGACCGGTCGCGAAGGTTTCACTGCAACATGAAGATAAGATCAGAATCACAATTTGGGACATTTTGGCGTCGCAGCATCAAAAGACATGGCATTCGGCGCGTTCACACCGCAGTACTTTCCCCACAAAGGTTCCTGAGAACTCTCTAGTGCTCATGAACTAAGCACAGATCGCGTTCACACCAGAACAAGTCCCTGAGGGAGGATGAGGCAAATGAAGCCGCTGACGTCACTTCTTCTTCTTCTGCTTTGGGTTTACTGGCAGGCCGCAACCCACTTCACGGCGTATACTGCCCCCGGAGGCCCCGGCCGGAAGTCCCCGGAGTTGGGGAAGGCTTCAGTAGCAGCTGCTGGGACTCCCAGCAGCTGCTACTGAAGCCTTCCGAGTAAATCGCCAGAACGCCGACACCTCCTCATCTCCACCGCTCCCACGTTTTATTTTGTGTTGCCATAAGTTAGTCTCTCTGCGTTTCTGCGCTGGGCTAATGCTAATGCTAATAATGCTAATGCGAGGATAATAAAATGGCGGCTTCACAACACTTTTTGGGAGTGTTGCGGGGCGTGGTTTGCAATCCGCCAGCCAATCAGACACAGGAACCTTTTTCTCCCACGAAAGTCCCTGAAAAGGGGGTGAAAAAGGTTCTGATGAACTAAGTTCTAGTTCCGGCTGTTTTTGGTGTGAACGCGACATTTCGGAACTAAAGTGGGAAAAGTACTGCGGTGTGAACGCGGCTATTGTACAATAACAATGTAGAGACTAGAAATAAACAAGAAAGTAGAAGTAGGGGTGGATTTAATGATACATGGAGTATAAAAAGGTCAGATTCATATTTGTAAATACTCATAAATACATGAATGCAGGGGTGTTTAAAGTCTGAAACTGTGCGTATTCACTTCGGCAAAGTAAACCTTACTTTACTGGTTTACTTTTGCTCAATTCCTGGATGCCTTTGTGATCGTAACGTTGATATCTGATCCAGTGGCGAACCGTGTCTATCACAACTGGACCTTCTGTAGACACACACACACCCCCCCCCTCCAAGGCGTTATAATGTCCGTCTTTTCACTGAATTGTCGTCTTAAAGGGAACTCACAACAATTCCGCAGCAACTTCATCTCCACCTGTTGCCATTTCAACGTTCAAAACAATGAAACGGCATGAATTGCTTCGTCGCATTCTAGCTCCTCTGCCTCGAGCCAGTGAACTAGCGGGCCTTCTAGAACACCCTGGGACCGAGGGGAACTCTGATACGCCCATTGGCTACAAGTCAATATCTGATTGGTTGATCAAACTGTCAGTCCAAACGTACGCTCTCAGTCAGAGCAACGGCCAGGGCCTTCGATCAAGGATGTAGAATACCTGGTTGAAGGATATTCTACCCAGAGACCCAGAACACGATCTGATTGGTTGATTTATTTTCTACTGAAATGCGAAGTGCGTGGTCCGAGAAGGACAAACAAATCAACGTAACACTGATATTACAGATCAACACAGATACCATTCTCTTTTACTCATTTTATTACATTTTATTTATATAATTAAATCGATTTTTGTTTTGTTTTATCTGAGTGTTCCAGGGTGTTCTCTGAACGCCTCGAAGGCCCTGACGGTTCGCCACTGGTCTGACCCCATAAACGTGAGAACATTGGGAGTTTAACTTCAGAGTACACATATCAAACATGCTAATTAAAAACGTTCCTGTCCTTTCAATTTTTTAGTTTATATCTTTAACTTTAATATATTTGCATTTTTGGGGAACACTGATAGTCGTTCTTTTACATTTTATAAACCAATCAACCTACCATTTGGTTATCAATATTGAAACTAATCCGTAGTTGCAGCCCTGTGTGATCTTCTGTGAGTAACGAACTGTAATATTACGTAACATCCATTCAGGGAGCCTCTCACTTTCAACACCTCTGCATTAAATCACCTCGTGCGTTTCCATTTACAACTGATGAATGAAAGTGTGCGGTCGAATAAATGAACGTACCTGAGAAACAGCATCATCATGTCAGAAAATGGACAAATATAATTGCAAGGCCAATATTCAGCAGCATAACCATAGCAACAAGCACCGAGTTAGGACCCTGCAAAAAAAGAAAAGGCATTATGATTAATACCAGATATTACATAATAATATACAACAAGTATCACACCATTGATACAGACTGAGGAAATATGAAGCATCGAGGAATAGAAACGTATTCAGGTCTGCTATTACGAGAAATGTGAATTAATTATACTTGAGTGCTCATGGTTTATGTAAAGTGAGTCTTATAGCATCGGACACAAGTTACCTGGTTTCTAATTGAGACTTTTATTTGTCAAAATGTGGAGTCTGGACCCTGAAGGCAGCATCTCTACAAAAAGCCAATGGGATTCATCCGTGTGATTCTGGATTATTCAACGTTAATGATACTTGCACGTTTTTTTCAGCAGGATAATCTTCACATATTAACACCACTTTATGATTTCTAAAGTAAAAAGCTAATGTTGGGCTATCAAGGAACTACAGCACGGTCACATGACTTCATGTCACCACCGCAAAGCTAAAGGAGGCTAATGTTGGGCTATAAAGGAACTACAGCACGGTCACATGACTTCACGTCACCACCGCTAAGCTAAAGGAGGCTAATGTTGGGCTATAAAGGAACTACAGCACGGTCACATGACTTCACGTCACCACCGCTAAGCTAAAGGAGGCTAATGTTGGGCTATAAAGGAATTACAGCACGGTCACATGACTTCACGTCACCACAGCTAAGCTAAAGGAGGCTAATGTTGGGCTATAAAGGAATTACAGCACGGTCACATGACTTCACGTCACCACCGCTAATCTAAAGGTGGCTAATGTTGGGCTATAAAGGAACTACAGCACGGTCACATGACTTCACGTCACCACCGCTAAGCTAAAGGAGGCTAATGTTGGGCTATAAAGGAACTACAGCACGGTCACATGACTTCACGTCTCCACCGCTAAGCTAAAGGAGGCTAATGTTGGGCTATAAAGGAACTACAGCACGGTCACATGACTTCACGTCACCACCGCTAAGCTAAAGGTGGCTAATGTTGGGCTATAAAGGAACTACAGCACGGTCACATGACTTCACGTCACCACCGCTAAGCTAAAGGTGGCTAATGTTGGGCTATAAAGGAACTACAGCACGGTCACATGACTTCACGTCACCACCGCTAAGCTAAAGGTGGCTAATGTTGGGCTATAAAGGAACTACAGCACGGTCACATGACTTCACATCACCACCGCTAAGCTAAAGGAGGCTAATGTTGGGCTATAAAGGAACTACAGCACGGTCACATGACTTCACGTCACCACCGCTAAGCTAAAGGTGGCAAATGTTGGGCTATAAAGGAACTACAGCACGGTCACATGACTTCACATCACCACCGCTAAGCTAAAGGCTAATGTTGGGCTATAAAGGAACTACAGCACGGTCACATGACTTCACGTCACCACCGCTAAGCTAAAGGTGGCTAATGTTGCGCTATAAAGGAACTACAGCACGGTCACATGACTTCACGTCACCACCGCTAAGCTAAAGGAGGCTAATGTTGGGCTATAAAGGAACTACAGCACGGTCACATGACTTCACGTCACCACCGCTAAGCTAAAGGTGGCTAATGTTGGGCTATAAAGGAACTACAGCACGGTCACATGACTTCACGTCACCACCGCTAAGCTAAAGGTGGCTAATGTTGGGCTATAAAGGAACTACAGCACGGTCACATGACTTCACGTCACCACCGCTAAGCTAAAGGTGGCTAATGTTGGGCTATAAAGGAACTACAGCACGGTCACATGACTTCACGTCACCACCGCTAAGCTAAAGGTGGCTAATGTTGGGCTATAAAGGAACTACAGCACGGTCACATGACTTCACGTCACCACCGCTAAGCTAAAGGTGGCTAATGTTGGGCTATAAAGGAACTACAGCACGGTCACATGACTTCACATCACCACCGCTAAGCTAAAGGAGGCTAATGTTGGGCTATAAAGGAACTACAGCACGGTCACATGACTTCACGTCACCACCGCTAAGCTAAAGGTGGCAAATGTTGGGCTATAAAGGAACTACAGCACGGTCACATGACTTCACATCACCACCGCTAATCTAAAGGTGGCTAATGTTGCGCTATAAAGGAACTACAGCACGGTCACATGACTTCACGTCACCACCGCTAAGCTAAAGGAGGCTAATGTTGGGCTATAAAGGAACTACAGCACGGTCACATGACTTCACGTCACCACCGCTAAGCTAAAGGTGGCTAATGTTGGGCTATAAAGGAACTACAGCACGGTCACATGACTTCACGTCTCCACCGCTAAGCTAAAGGCGGCTAACGTTGTCCGTGTTGGCGTTTAGTCGTCTCATTCAGACACTTGTTAGCAACTGCCATTTTTAAACCTTTCTGCACTTACTGTCTCCTCCATGTTGTCTGCGATATCCATGCTGGCTTTCTTTGCGTCTGCGAGGCTCTTTGGCTTTAGGGAATCCTGCTTCCTGAGTTTGGGGTCGCTCTTGTTCTCCCGTAGAGAAGGTTTCGGAGTGATGCTGTAGGATTTGGGGGGCTGTGGGGGCATTCGTGCCAGATCCAGGATGGTCGGCTCTTCTTCCCTATCCTCCTCGGGGTCTGGGGGTGGACGGACCCTCGTTGGGGCTTTGACGTAGTAGCTGTGGTACTCACTATGGACCTCTCCATTGACAGGGACTGAAGGAGGAGGATACACAGATGCAGGGGGAGGCTGAGATTTCGCAGGTTTCGGGGGAGCCTCAGCAACAGGCACCCTTTCCTCTTTACTCAACTTCCTGCCTGACTTCGTCTTCTCCTCCTTGCTGGTTTTCCGGGAGGGCTTCTCCTCCTTGCTGGTTTTGCGGCTGCTGCTGCTGTTGGGAAGCTGATCCTTCTTCTTCTTGCTGGAGTGGGGCGAGGGGGGAGGCGTGACCACGGCATTTGCCACGGGGGAACGAGGGGGAGTCGTGCCCTTTCGGTAGAACTGGGGAGAATCTTTGTTGGGTTTCTCCGTCTTTTCAACCGGGACCTCTTTAATCTCCACGGGCTCCTTCTGAGGCTGCTTGATGTAGTCAGGCCCTGCAGGGGGAGAGAGGGGAGACACTTTAACATCTTTACACCTGAGTGTGTGTATTAATATCACAAGTCATAGCGCGAGGAGATCCTGTTTAGTGGTTTGGTTCTAACTTTGGGAAACGATACAATAAGAGGCTTTGTTGTCGGATCTGAAATGTTTTTCTGCATCACAGCAGCAACGTCAACAAGGACACATATTAAGACATATAACATGACATTACAATCACTGAAGACAATGTGTGAAAGACGCTTTAATGTGCGTTTGATCTAGGATTTAACTTTCATTTGAGGATTTACTGAAAGTCTCCCCTATCTGAGGTTCAGAGCCAACACCATGCTACTCTTTCCGTCCTGAGCCCAGTTGAACTTTCAATTAAGAATATCCATGAATTAACATTATGCGAGCGAGTGGGGGAACCAGCCTGATTAATGCAGGGTCGCAAAGAAAGCTCGTCTTCATCATCAGCCCTTCTCATTTATCAGAGCCATGACTCGCGGGATAATAATCATCTGACACACACGGCTGCACACGGAGAGAGACCACCTCAAAGCGCTGCCATGAGTCTTGATTCGGTCCCTTAAATATGACACTTTGTGACGTGCAGATACTCAGATCCAGACTGAGGGCACGCTCCTCTCTGCGTGCGTGTTTTGAACATTCATCACGGACGTTACATCCTCTAATAAGTGAACAAAAGGTCCTCGATCTGAATGTTAATTGCTTTTGTTTGCATGCGAGAAAAGTGACATTTCATCCGTGCCTTTGTTCCGCGTTGAATTCATATTTATTAGAGACGTCGGGCTCTTTGTTTTTTTTCTTCACTTCACCAAATTAGACGGTGTCGGGGTGACGAACAGAAGGACAATGGCGCTTTGTTAGAAGCAAATCACATGGTACGAGAAGGATCCTCCGCATCCCATCAAGTGTGAAATACAGACAAACAGTTATATAGTATACAGTATGTCCAAAACTGTGCAGCTCGGGTCCTCACACACACTCCCACCCTCATCCACCTCCACTTGCTGCCGGTCAAGTCCCGCATAACTTACAAAGTCCTCCTCCTGACCTACAAGTCCCTCCATGCCCTTGCCCCCCAGTACCTATCGGACATCCTCCGCCCACATGTCCCCCCACACCCCGGAACCTGCGGTCCTCAGACTCCGGCCTGCTCACCACCCCCCGCACCAAACTGAGAGCCTTCGGGGACAGAGCCTTCAGCGTGGCAGCCCCCCCCCCTCTGGAACGCTCTCCCTGCGGAGATTCGCAACATCCCCACGCTGGACGCCTTCAAAGGACCCTCAAGTCCCATCTTTTCATCAAGGCTTTCGGCCCCTAACTCGATCTGTTGTTCTGTCTGTCTGACCTTTGTTTTGTTTTGTTTGTGCTCGCCCTATTCCTGTGCAGCGACCTTGGGTCCCTTGAAAGCCGCTATAGAAATATCAGTTATATTATTATTATTATTATTATTATAGGCAATTGATTTTATATTAAGTATAAGACAAGACTGCTTTTTTACTTCTATTCACCCAACCAGACACTTTAAACTGAGTCAGTGACATGTTGCAACATATTGAATTGTCTACCCTTTTTCTGAACAATTTAAATATCTATCTATTAGCATGGATTGTAAAAATACATATTACACTTATATTCCTCTTTAAATGCAGGCATCAAAAGTTAGTTTTTCTCAGCATCTTGTATGCGAATAATACATGTGCCATCGTCATGGAAGCAGCTTGGAAAGGTCTGGAAACTGAATATTTGTGCGTCAAAATAAGGAGATTTTATTCAGATTATTGTGTTTAAAACGAGTATATCTCAGAGAGCAATGAAAGGGTTTACAAGACACCTCTTATATGCATGCCACCCTAAGTTTGCAAACTGTAATTCAATTTAAAATAATGAATTAAGATTGGTCTCCTTTCCATCTCGGAGCAAACATCAAATCCAGAAGGGGACAAGTCCGCAGTACTCTGAAGCCCAAAGTCCTGTTCAGACGCCTGGCTTTTGTAACTTGTTTCATAACTTTAATAACCACTACAAAGAGACTTGGGGGGGACACTAGAACATCTGCGGGGCTTATTATATATCCTCTGGGATTCATTTCACACCATAACTCAATAAGAGCGAGGACTTGGTGTGCGGGCCGAGCAGTTTCACGCTGTTTGGGGACAGATTCCTGCCAAGGCTTCCAGACATTTCCTGAATGCTTCTGGACACTTAAACGGCCCGCGGACTCACACACTCACACTGAGGTGCCGCTCCAGCAGGAAGACATACTCCCGAAGACACGCCGCATCCACAACTATGCTGAACATGCTTTTACAATAGCTGCTGTAGATCAAAGGAGATGCATTTATATTGATACTTTTGTGTTGAAAAGTGCTATATAAATAAACTTTCCTTGCCTTGCCTTTGCCTTTCCTTTCCTTTCCTTTCCTTTCCTTTCCTTGCCTTGCCTTGCCTTGCCTTTCCTTTCCTTTCCTTTCCTTGCCTTTCCTTTCCTTTCCTTGCCTTTCCTTTCCTTTCCTTTCCTTGCCTTGCCTTTCCTTTCCTTTCCTTTCCTTGCCTTTCCTTTCCTTTCCTTTTCTTGCCTTTCCTTTCCTTGCCTTTCCTTTCCTTTCCTTTCCTTGCCTTGCCTTGCCGTGCCTTGCCTTGCCGTGCCTTGCCTTTCCTTTCCTTTCCTTTCCTTTCCTTTCCTTGCCTTTCCTTTCCTTTCCTTTCCTTGCCTTTCCTTTCCTTGCCTTTCCTTTCCTTTCCTTGCCTTGCCTTGCCTTTCCTTTCCTTGCCTTTCCTTTCCTTTCCTTGCCTTTCCTTGCCTTTCCTTTCCTTGCCTTTCCTTTCCTTGCCTTTCCTTTCCTTTCCTTGCCTTTCCTTGCCTTGCCTTGCTGCCTTGCCTTTCCTTGCCTTTCCTTTCCTTTCCTTTCCTTGCTTTTCCTTTCCTTGCCTTGCCTTGCCTTGCCTTTCCTTGCCTTGCCTTTCCTTGCCTTTCCTTTCCTTGCCTTTCCTTTCCTTTCCTTTCCTTTCCTTTCCTTTCCTTTCCTTTCCTTTCCTTGCCTTGCCTTGCCTTTCCTTTCCTTGCCTTTCCTTTCCTTGCCGTGCCTTGCCTTTCCTTGCCTTGCCTTGCCTTGCCTTTCCTTGCCTTACCTTGCCTTGCCTTGCCTTGCCTTTCCTTTCCTTTCCTTGCCGTGCCTTGCCTTTCCTTGCCGTGCCTTGCATTTCCTTTCCTTTCCTTGCCTTTCCTTGCCTTGCCTTGCCTTGATTCAGATTCGGCTCGTTGCCTACAGAAATAGTTGTGCACACATCAAATGTAAAAGGGATGTGATGCTCTCGTAGATGTATCTATCGATGTGTGGGGGTACTGCAGATGTATTTATGTGTGTAGATCTTGTCGTAATGGATCACATTTGCATGAACTTAAGACTCAAAAGTCGATTGTGTTTCGTAGGAATCAGATGCAGCCTTTAAAGAGGGGCTTTGAACTGTGAAGGCGATTGCTTTCTGCGGATCAAGTCGACGAATGAATCAACGCCAGCGCTTCGAGGATTTCTTCCTCAATTATTTCCCAGAACTGTAAAATGTCTTTTTACCTCGTCGTCGTCTCTTTGAGGTTCATCAGAATATAATCTCTCCTTTACGCGCCGTGTGTCCGTTTGTGTTCATGTTAGTCCACTGCACACGTTCTGCTCTACTGCACTCTTGGCAACACACACGCGCTGACAATGACCCACACACACACACACACACACACACACACACACACACACACACACACACACACACACACACACACACACCATGTATACATCACTTCAGGGGACATTACATTGACTTACATGCATTTCCTGGAGACTTATCCTAACCTTAACCATAACCAACACATGCCTAACCCTTAACCTTACCCTTACCCTTAACCTTACCCTTACCCTTACCCTTAACCTAATCCTAACCAAGTCTTCACCCTAAAATGAATGATCCCCCCTCATGAGGGACCTCCAATTTGTCCCCACAAGGGAAGCCAGTCCCCACACGTGACTATGTAAACAGATTTAGGTCCCCACAAGTATAGTAATGCTAGACCACACGCGCTGACACACATACACACACACACACACACACACATGCGCGCTGACACACACACACACACACACACTCATATACTCTCACAGAACACACGACTGATTGGCCGTTTAAGAACCAGTGTCACCCTGCTGACCTGAATATGAGAAGAGTAGGGCAGGTCAGTGTGAGCGTGTGAGTGTGTGTGTGTGTGTGTGTGTGTGTCGTTCACATATATATCACATATGCTCCTGCTGTGCATCATGTTGGCTTCAAATGAAGATGCGTACTGTACAGACAGTATCACGTGATATAAAGCACAGCGTTAAAGCTCCATTTGTACGTGTTTCTTCACCGCTTGAACCTCGAGTGACACTTCCCATTCTATCAACATTGCTAGCTTGCATAATAATCTGCTTTAAGCGCTGTATAATTACAGCTCTAAGCACTCTCCAGTATTCATTATGCCTTGTAAGAATAACCACATTTCACAATGCCTCGAGGTCAGGTTCACGAAGAATAGTAATATATTATTATTAAAATACTTTAAATGCAAATACAACACAGATTATAATCCCCGCTATAATACGTCACGATGCGAGGCTGCTCTCCGATGTGGTTGTTGAGTGCCGCTTAATCCAGTTTGTTCATGGATATAAACAGACTGCTATGAACTGATCACACGCACAGGGATATCAGTATCTATTTCAACATGCTAAATGCTTCATTGTGTCTTTAAGTCCAGTACACACATCACATACGTGTCAGTGAAGCGCCCGGTGTCTTATATTTTGATATATAGTGTAATGTATGGAGAGGTCTGTTCTGTGGGTGGGACCTCAGCAGGGCGCCTCACAGTTATATTTAATATTCATGACTCAAATTGCAGCTTTTTGCAGATTTCCTCTTTCCTCCTCCTCACGGTAACAGATGGGCGGGGGGGGCGGGGCGGGGCTTTGTTGAACCACATTATTTCCGCTTCTCTGACTTACCATGCACACTACCAGGCTCGTGATTAACACCAGGATAAGCTCAGCTGGGATACTGATGAGCACGTACACACAAGCAAAAACGTGTGTGTGTGTGTGTGTGTGTGTGAGAGGCCACATGCAAATAGCGGGTGTGTGTGTGTGTGTATGTATGTGTGTGTGTGTGTGTGTGTGAGAGAGGCCACATGCAAATAACGGGTGTGTGTGTGTGTGTATGTATGTGTGTGTATGTATGTGTGTGTGTGTGTGTGTGTGTGTGTATGTGTGTGTGAGAGAGGCCACATGCAAATAACGGGTGTGTATGTGTGTGTGTGTATGTGTGTGTGTGTGTGTATGTGTATGTGTGTATGTATGTGTGTGTGTGTGTGAGAAAGGCCACATGCAAATAACGGGTGTGTGTGTGTGTATGTTGTGTGTGTGTGTGTGTGTGTGGAGAGGCCACATGCAAATAACGGGTGTGTAGTGTGTGTGTGTATGTGTGTGTGTGTGTGTGTGTATGTGTATGTGTGTGAGAGAGGCCACATGCAAATAACGGGTGTGTGTGGGTATGTGTGTGTGTGTGTGTGTGTGTATGTGTGTGTGTGTGTATGTGTGTGTGTGTGTGTGTGTGTGTGTGAGTGTGAGAGGCCACATGCAGACAAGGCCTCACGTTCACATGACATGTGACAGATGGAGAAAGGGCATGGCTGAGGTAAAAAACACAAACGTTATATTTTGTGGATCTAAAAACATCAATAGATATTTAACATTGTGCATTGTTGTCTCTTTTATGATACTGATGCGCACGTACACACACTTACACACATGCAAATAGAGTGTGTGTGTCTGTGTGTGGGTATGTGTGGCCTAGCGTTACCATCCTTGTGGGGACCTATACGTTTACAGGTAAAGCATGACATGGCACCTTTAAGAGGGGCTGGATTATGATGTTTATTTTGCAACATCCTTGCCTGGAAGTTTACACTTTTTATGGATCCAATTTGTTTTAAGTTTGATATGTTTCTTGGAGGTCTTTCATCATTCCAATTTCCTATCCTTAAGAAACGTCATCGTAACGTATCCTTGAGAGAAGTTCCTGCATACTTTTGAACTTCAGCTGAACTTCTCTTCTGACACCTGCTGCCATGAATTTAAACGGCGCACCTGCTCTTGTCCGCTCTCTCCGCCCTGACAGGTCCAGGTGTGTCCCGACTGGGTCAAACAGGGCGGACTGGACCCCCTCTCAGGATCCCCGAAACCCCCCCCGCAGGACCCCCCCCCTGAAGGAAAGAACAGCTGCTCTGGGCCGCTGTGGAGCTCCTCAGTGCAAAAGGATTCCAGCTATGTCTCCATTAGCTCCCCGTGAGCATACATACGGCTCCAAAAATATCCCAATTAACGTCATAACACAAGCCCCGCCCCCTTGACTCCCGCTGCCCCCCCCCCAGAGATGGCAAAAGTACACACATCCTTTACTCAAGTAGAAGTACAGATACTTGTGTTTAAAGATACTCTGGTGAAAGTAGAAGTACTGACTAAACTTCTTTACTCAAGTCAAAGTAAAGAGGCTTTGAAGTGTACTTCAGTAAAAAGTACCCATAACTAGCAGCTGCTTTAAAGAGTACCTGATCTCCCTTTATAGGTATTTGTGTTCAACATGTAAGAAGTAGAAAGTACAGG